>CM026389.1:35000-63938 GCA_014843695.1 Archivesica marissinica | reverse complement strand
AGTCATGGTGTATATATACCCGGTCGCTGAGAGTCATGGTGTATATATACCCGGTCGCTGAGAGTCATGGTGTATATATACCCGGTCGCTGAGAGTCATGATGTATATATACCCGGTCGCTGAGAGTCATGATGTATATATACCCGGTCGCTGAGAGTCATGATGTATATATACCCGGTCGCTGAGAGTCATGGTGTATATATACCCGGTCGCTGAGAGTCATGGTGTATATATACCCGGTCGCTGAGAGTCATGATGTATATATACCCGGTCGCTGAGAGTCATGATGTATATATACCCGGTCGCTGAGAGTCATGGTGTATATATACCCGGTCGCTGAGTGTCATGGTGTATATATACCCGGTCGCTGAGAGTCATGGTGTATATATACCCGGTCGCTGAGTGTCATGGTGTATATATACCCGGTCGCTGAGTGTCATGATGTATATATACCCGGTCCTGAGTCATGGTGTATATATACCCGGTCGCTGAGAGTCATGATGTATATATACCCGGTCGCTGAGAGTCATGGTGTATATACCCGGTCGCTGAGAGTCATGGTGTATATATACCCGGTCGCTGAGAGTCATGGTGTATATATACCCGGTCGCTGAGTGTCATGGTGTATATATACCCGGTCGCTGAGAGTCATGATGTATATACATCGGTCGCTGAGTGTCATGGTGTATATATACCCGGTCGCTGAGTGTCATGGTGTATATATACCCGGTCGCTGAGAGTCATGATGTATATATACCCGGTCGCCGAGAGGCATGATGTATATATACACGGTCGCTGAGAGTCATGGTGTATATATACCCGGTCGCTGAGAGTCATGGTGTATATATACCCGGTCGCCGAGAGTCATGGTGTATATATACCCGGTCGCTGAGAGTCATGGTGTATATATACCCGGTCGCTGAGTGTCATGATGTATATATACCCGGTCGCTGAGAGTCATGGTGTATATATACCCGATCGCTGAGTGTCATGATGTATATATACCCGGTCACTGAGAGTCATGGTGTATATATACCCGGTCGCCGAGAGGCATGGTGTATATATAACCGATCGCTGAGTGTCATGATGTATATATACCCGGTCGCTGAGAGTCATGATGTATATATACCCGGTCGCTGAGAGTCATGGTGTATATATACCCGGTCGCTGAGTGTCATGATGTATATATACCCGGTCACTGAGAGTCATGATGTATATATACCCGGTCGCTGAGAGTCATGATGTATATATACCCGGTCGCTGAGAGTCATGGTGTATATATACCCGGTCGCTGAGAGTCATGGTGTATATATACCCGGTCGCTGAGAGTCATGGTGTATATATACCCGGTCGCTGAGAGTCATGGTGTATATATACCCGGTCGCTGAGAGTCATGGTGTATATATACCCGGTCGCTGAGAGTCATGGTGTATATATACCCGGTCGCTGAGAGTCATGGTGTATATATACCCGGTCGCTGAGAGTCATGGTGTATATATACCCGGTCGCTGAGAGTCATGGTGTATATATACCCGGTCGCTGAGAGTCATGGTGTATATATACCCGGTCGCTGAGTCATGGTGTATATATACCCGGTCGCTGAGAGTCATGGTGTATATACCCGGTCGCTGAGAGTCATGGTGTATATATACCCGGTCGCTGAGTGTCATGGTGTATATATACCCGGTCGCTGAGAGTCATGGTGTATATATACCCGGTCGCTGAGAGTCATGATGTATATATCCCGGTCGGAGAGTCATGGTGTATATATACCCGGTCGCTGAGAGTCATGATGTATATATACCCGGTCGCGAGTCATGTGTATATATACCCGGTCGCTGAGGTCATGGTGTATATATACCGGTCGCTGAGAGTCATGATGTATATACCCGGTCGCTGAGAGTCATGATGTATATATACCCGGTCGCTGAGAGTCATGGTGTATATATACCCGGTCGCTGAGAGTCATGGTGTATATATACCCGGTCGCTGAGAGTCATGGTGTATATATACCCGGTCGCTGAGAGTCATGGTGTATATATACCCGGTCGCTGAGAGTCATGATGTATATATACCCGGTCGCTGAGAGTCATGATGTATATATACCCGGTCGCTGAGAGTCATGGTGTATATATACCCGGTCGCTGAGAGTCATGGTGTATATATACCCGGTCGCTGAGAGTCATGATGTATATATACCCGGTCGCTGAGAGTCATGATGTATATATACCCGGTCGCTGAGAGTCATGGTGTATATATACCCGGTCGCTGAGAGTCATGATGTATATATACCCGGTCGCTGAGTGTCATGATGTATATATACCCGGTCGCTGAGTGTCATGGTGTATATACACCCGGTCGCTGAGTGTCATGGTGTATATATACCCGGTCGCTGAGAGTCATGATGTATATATACCCGGTCGCTAAGAGTCATGGTGTATATATATCCGGTCGCTGAGTGTCATGGTGTATATATACCCGGTCGCTGAGAGTCATGGTGTATATATACCCGGTCGCTGAGAGTCATGATGTATATATACCCGGTCGCTGAGAGTCATGGTGTATATATACCCGGTCGCTGAGAGTCATGATGTATATATACCCGGTCGCTGAGAGTCATGATGTATATATACCCGGTCGCTGAGAGTCATGATGTATATATACCCGGTCGCTGAGAGTCATGGTGTATATATACCCGGTCGCTGAGAGTCATGGTGTATATATACCCGGTCGCTGAGAGTCATGGTGTATATATACCCGGTCGCTGAGAGTCATGGTGTATATATACCCGGTCGCTGAGAGTCATGGTGTATATATACCCGGTCGCTGAGTGTCATGGTGTATATATACCCGGTCGCTGAGAGTCATGGTGTATATATACCCGGTCGCTGAGAGTCATGGTGTATATATACCCGGTCGCTGAGTGTCATGATGTATATATACTCGGTTCCTAGTCATGTGTATATATACTCGGTTCCTAGAGTCATGTGATATATACCCGGTCGCTGAGAGTCATGGTGTATATACCCGGTCGCTGAGTGTCATGTTGTATATATACCCGTCGCTGAGTGTCATGGTGTATATATACCCGGTCGCTGAGTGTCATGGTGTATATATACCCGGTCGCTGAGAGTCATGATGTATATATACCCGGTCGCTGAGAGTCATGGTGTATATATACCCGGTCGCTGAGAGTCATGGTGTATATATACCCGGTCGCTGAGAGTCATGGTGTATATATACCCGGTCGCCGAGAGTCATGGTGTATATATACCCGGTCGCTGAGAGTCATGGTGTATATATACCCGGTCGCTGAGAGTCATGATGTATATATACCCGGTCGCTGAGAGTCATGGTGTATATATACCCGGTCGCTGAGAGTCATGGTGTATATATACCCGGTCGCTGAGTGTCATGATGTATATATACCCGGTCGCTGAGAGTCATGGTGTATATATACCCGATCGCTGAGTGTCATGATGTATATATATCCGGTCACTGAGAGTCATGGTGTATATATACCCGGTCGCCGAGAGGCATGGTGTATATATAACCGATCGCTGAGTGTCATGATGTATATATACCCGGTCGCTGAGAGTCATGCTGTATATATACCCGGTCGCCGAGAGCCATGGTGTATATATACCCGGTCGCTGAGTGTCATGATGTATATATACCCGGTCGCTGAGAGTCATGATGTATATATACCCGGTCGCTGAGAGTCATGGTGTATATATACCCGGTCGCTGAGAGTCATGGTGTATATATACCCGGTCGCTGAGAGTCATGATGTATATATACCCGGTCGCTGAGAGTCATGATGTATATATACCCGGTCGCTGAGAGTCATGGTGTATATATACCCGGTCGCTGAGTGTCATGGTGTATATATACCCGGTCGCTAAGAGTCATGATGTATATATACCCTGTCGCTGAGGGTCATGGTGTATATATACCCGGTCGCTAAGTGTCATGGTGTATATATACCCGGTCGCTAAGTGTCATGGTGTATATACACCCGGTCGCTGAGTGTCATGATATATATATACCCGGTCGTTAAGAGTCATGATATATATATACCCGGTCGCCGAGAGGCATGGTGTATATATACCCGATCGCTGAGTGTCATGGTGTATATATACCCGGTCGCTGAGAGTCATGTTGTATATATACCCGGTCGCTAAGAGTCATGATGTATATATACCCTGTCGCTGAGGGTCATGGTGTATATATACCCGGTCGCTAAGTGTCATGGTGTATATATACCCGGTCGCTAAGTGTCATGGTGTATATACACCCGGTCGCTGAGTGTCATGATGTATATATACCCGGTCGTTAAGAGTCATGATGTATATATACCCGGTCGCTGAGAGTCATGGTGTATATATACCCGGTCGCTGAGAGTCATGATGTATATATACCCGGTCGCTGAGAGTCATGTGTATATATACCCGGTCGCTGAGAGTCATGGTGTATATACCCGGTCGCTGAGGTCATGTTATATACCCGGTCGCTGAGTGTCATGATGTATATATACCCGGTCGCTGAGAGTCATGGTGTATATATACCCGGTCGCTGAGAGTCATGGTGTATATATACCCGGTCGCTGAGAGTCATGATGTATATATACCCGGTCGCTGAGAGTCATGGTGTATATATACCCGGTCGCTGAGAGTCATGATGTATATATACCCGGTCGCTGAGAGTCATGATGTATATATACCCGGTCGCTGAGAGTCATGATGTATATATACCCGGTCGCTGAGAGTCATGGTGTATATATACCCGGTCGCTGAGAGTCATGGTGTATATATACCCGGTCGCTGAGAGTCATGATGTATATATACCCGGTCGCTGAGAGTCATGGTGTATATATACCCGGTCGCTGAGAGTCATGGTGTATATATACCCGGTCGCTGAGAGTCATGGTGTATATATACCCGGTCGCTGAGAGTCATGGTGTATATATACCCGGTCGCTGAGTGTCATGGTGTATATATACCCGGTCGCTGAGAGTCATGGTGTATATATACCCGGTCGCTGAGAGTCATGATGTATATATACCCGGTCGCTGAGAGTCATGGTGTATATATACCCGGTCGCTGAGAGTCATGATGTATATATACCCGGTCGCTGAGTCATGGTGTATATATACCCGGTCGCTGAGAGTCATGATGTATATATACCCGGTCGCTGAGTGTCATGATGTATATATACCGGTCGCTGAGTGTCATGGTGTATATATACCCGGTCGCTGAGAGTCATGATGTATATATACCCGGTCGCTGAGTGTCATGATGTATATATACCCGGTCGCTGAGAGTCATGATGTATATATACCCGGTCGCTGAGAGTCATGGTGTATATATACCCGGTCGCTGAGAGTCATGGTGTATATATACCCGGTCGCTGAGAGTCATGGTGTATATATACCCGGTCGCTGAGAGTCATGATGTATATATACCCGGTCGCTGAGAGTCATGATGTATATATACCCGGTCGCTGAGAGTCATGGTGTATATATACCCGGTCGCTGAGAGTCATGGTGTATATATACCCGGTCGCTGAGAGTCATGATGTATATATACCCGGTCGCTGAGAGTCATGATGTATATATACCCGGTCGCCGAGAGTCATGGTGTATATATACCCGGTCGCTGAGAGTCATGATGTATATATACCCGGTCGCTGAGTGTCATGATGTATATATACCCGGTCGCTGAGTGTCATGGTGTATATACACCCGGTCGCTGAGTGTCATGGTGTATATATACCCGGTCGCTGAGAGTCATGATGTATATATACCCGGTCGCTAAGAGTCATGGTGTATATACACCCGGTCGCTGAGTGTCATGGTGTATATATACCCGGTCGCTGAGAGTCATGGTGTATATATACCCGGTCGCTGAGAGTCATGATGTATATATACCCGGTCGCTGAGAGTCATGGTGTATATATACCCGGTCGCTGAGAGTCATGGTGTATATATACCCGGTCGCTGAGAGTCATGATGTATATATACCCGGTCGCTGAGAGTCATGATGTATATATACCCGGTCGCTGAGAGTCATGGTGTATATATACCCGGTCGCTGAGAGTCATGGTGTATATATACCCGGTCGCTGAGAGTCATGGTGTATATATACCCGGTCGCTGAGAGTCATGGTGTATATATACCCGGTCGCTGAGAGTCATGGTGTATATATACCCGGTCGCTGAGTGTCATGGTGTATATATACCCGGTCGCTGAGAGTCATGGTGTATATATACCCGGTCGCTGAGAGTCATGGTGTATATATACCCGGTCGCTGAGTGTCATGATGTATATATACCCGGTCGCCGAGAGGCATGATGTATATATACCCGGTCGCTGAGAGTCATGGTGTATATATACCCGGTCGCTGAGAGTCATGATGTATATATACCCGGTCGCTGAGAGTCATGGTGTATATATACCCGATCGCTGAGTGTCATGATGTATATATACCCGGTCACTGAGAGTCATGATGTATATATACCCGGTCGCCGAGAGGCATGGTGTATATATACCCGATCGCTGAGTGTCATGGTGTATATATACTCGGTCGCTGAGAGTCATGTTGTATATATACCCGGTCGCTAAGAGTCATGATGTATATATACCCTGTCGCTGAGAGTCATGGTGTATATATACCCGGTCGCTAAGTGTCATGGTGTATATATACCCGGTCGCTGAGTGTCATGATGTATATATACCCGGTCGCTAAGAGTCATGATGTATATATACCCGGTCGCTAAGAGTCATGATGTATATATACCCGGTCGCTGAGAGTCATGATGTATATATACCCGGTCGCTGAGAGTCATGATGTATATATACCCGGTCGCTGAGAGTCATGATGTATATATACCCGGTCGCTGAGAGTCATGATGTATATATACCCGGTCGCTGAGAGTCATGGTGTATATATACCCGGTCGCTGAGAGTCATGATGTATATATACCCGGTCGCTGAGAGTCATGGTGTATATATACCCGGTCGCTGAGAGTCATGATGTATATATACCCGGTCGCTGAGAGTCATGGTGTATATATACCCGGTCGCTGAGAGTCATGATGTATATATACCCGGTCGCTGAGAGTCATGATGTATATATACCCGGTCGCCGAGAGCCATGGTGTATATATACCCGGTCGCTGAGAGGCATGGTGTATATACACCCAGTCACTGAGAGCCTTCATGTATATACTTAATATCGATGACCTCTCTGATTTCGAGAATGAAATTACAGAAATATGTAATAAAAACAAATTCGTGTTCCTGGTGGGGGATACAATAATATATCTGAAAAGGCTACTCGTGCACAGACCATAGTTTTACTTTACACTCTTTAACCGAAATACCAAAAAGAAAAAGCTCTTCTGTGCTATGATAGATTTATCACAGGCGTTTGATAAAGTATGGAGGATAGGTATTTGGCACAAGTTGATCCAAAATTCCATCAATGGTAAATTATTTAGGGTTACCATAATATTAAATTAGGCGTTTCACACAAAGGTGCTGTATCAGCCTCATTCATCTCAGAAACGAGGGTACACCAAGGCGAAAAAATTTCCCCAGCACTATTTCTATATCCTTGAATGATTTACAAACATATTTATATAATCATGGTACTGTAGGAGTAGAACTTCTTGATAATGAGGACATAACACGATGGCTTAAACTATTAGCTCTACTTTACGCAGATGATACCATTCTTTTTGCTAATTCTGCAACAGATTTACAAAAATGCTTGGATTATTTTAACGGCTACTGTAATGACTGGCACTTGAAGGTAAATATAAGCAAAACAAAAATTATAGTGTTTGGGGTTAGGCAATTGAGAATTTTCATTTTAAAATAGGTGATCAAAATATTGAAATAACCCAGATCTACGCTGGAATGACATTTTGTAGCAACGGTTCTTTTCTTAAAGACCGAAAACATGTAGCAGAACAAGCAACCAAGGCCATGTAGGCCTACTTACTTTTTACAAAATCAAATAACGCTGATCTACCCATTGGCTTAATTATCAAGTTATTTGACCATACAGTTCTTCCAGTCCTAACCTATGGTGCAGAAGTATTTGGGTATGAACATTTAGATCTACTAGAAAAGGTGCACGACTTTCTGTGTGAAATTACTAAAGCTCGCAGATCCACACCACTGTATATGGTCATGGGCAAACTAGGACGATATCCGATATCAAGTGTTGTTAAGATTCGAAAGATCTCATTTTGGAATCGTCTTCTCACTGGTAAAAACAATAAAATTTCGTTGCAGATGTATAAATATATGATAAACCAACAAGACGAATTTAAATGGGTCTCAAAGATAAAAGATATATTGAACTTAGTAGGCAGACCTGGTCTTTGGCAAAATCAAACACACATCAACAACAAGAACATTCACAAACATGTTAAACAAACATTACTTGATCAGTACAAGCAAACATGGCAAGCACAGCTTCGTCAATCTAACAAAGCTATTATATATAACAGCTTCGTCAATCTAACATAGGTATTATATATAACAGCTTCATCAATCTAACAAAGCTATTATATATAACAGCTTCATCAATCTAACAAAGCTATTATATATAACAGCTTCGTCAATCTAACAAAGCTATTATATATAACAGCTTCGTCAATCTAACAAAGCTATTATATATAACAGCTTCGTCAATCTAACAAAGCTATTATATATAACAGCTTCGTCAATCTAATAAAACTATTATATATAACAGCTTCGTCAATCTAATAAAACTATTATATATAACAGCTTCGTCAATCTAATAAAACTATTATATATAACAGCTTCGTCAATCTAACAAAGCTATTATATATAACAGCTTCGTCAATCTAACAAAGCTATTATATATAACAGCTTCGTCAATCTAACAAAGCTAGTATATATAACAGCTTCGTCAATCTAACAAAGCTAGTATATATAACAGCTTCGTCAATCTAACAACGTTATTATATATAACAGCTTCGTCAATCTAACAAAGCTATTATATATAACAGCTTCGTCAATCTAACAAAGCTAGTATATATAACAGCTTCGTCAATCTAACAAAGCTAGTATATATAACAGCTTCGTCAATCTAACAAAGCTATTATATATAACAGCTTCGTCAATCTAACAAAGCTATTATATATAACAGCTTCGTCAATCTAACAAAGCTATTATATATAACAGCTTCGTCAATCTAACAAAGCTATTATATATAACAGCTTCGTCAATCTAACAAAGCTAGTATATATAACAGCTTCGTCAATCTAACATAGGTATTATATATAACAGCTTCGTCAATCTAACATAGGTATTATATATAACAGCTTCGTCAATCTAATAAAACTATTATATATAACAGCTTCGTCAATCTAACAAAGCTATTATATATAACAGCTTCGTCAATCTAACATAGGTATTATATATAACAGCTTCGTCAATCTAACAACGTTATTATATATAACAGCTTCGTCAATCTAACATAGGTATTATATATAACAGCTTCGTCAATCTAACAACGTTATTATATATAACAGCTTCGTCAATCTAACATAGGTATTATATATAACAGCTTCGTCAATCTAACATAGGTATTATATATAACAGCTTCGTCAATCTAACATAGGTATTATATATAACAGCTTCGTCAATCTAACAACGTTATTATATATAACAGCTTCGTCAATCTAACAAAGCTATTATATATAACAGCTTCGTCAATCTAACAAAGCTAGTATATATAACAGCTTCGTCAATCTAACAAAGCTAGTATATATAACAGCTTCGTCAATCTAACAAAGCTATTATATATAACAGCTTCGTCAATCTAACAAAGCTATTATATATAACAGCTTCGTCAATCTAATAAAACTATTATATATAACAGCTTCGTCAATCTAATAAAACTATTATATATAACAGCTTCGTCAATCTAATAAAACTATTATATATAACAGCTTCGTCAATCTAACAAAGCTATTATATATAACAGCTTCGTCAATCTAACAAAGCTATTATATATAACAGCTTCGTCAATCTAACAAAGCTAGTATATATAACAGCTTCGTCAATCTAACAAAGCTAGTATATATAACAGCTTCGTCAATCTAACAAAGCTATTATATATAACAGCTTCGTCAATCTAACAAAGCTATTATATATAACAGCTTCGTCAATATAACAAAGCTATTATATATAACAGCTTCGTCAATCTAACAACGTTATTATATATAACAGCTTCGTCAATCTAACAAAGCTATTATATATAACAGCTTCGTCAATCTAACAAAGCTATTATATATAACAGCTTCGTCAATCTAACAAAGTTATTATATATAACAGCTTCGTCAATCTAACAAAGTTATTATATATAACAGCTTCGTCAATCTAACAAAGCTATTATATATAACAGCTTCGTCAATCTAACAAAGCTATTATATATAACAGCTTCGTCAATCTAACAAAGCTATTATATATAACAGCTTCGTCAATCTAACAAAGTTATTATATATAACAGCTTCGTCAATCTAACAAAGTTATTATATATAACAGCTTCGTCAATCTAATAAAGCTATTATATATAACAGCTTCGTCAATCTAACATAGGTATTATATATAACAGCTTCGTCAATCTAATAAAGCTATTATATATAACAGCTTCGTCAATCTAACATAGGTATTATATATAACAGCTTCGTCAATCTAATAAAACTATTATATATAACAGCTTCGTCAATCTAACAACGTTATTATATATAACAGCTTCGTCAATCTAACAAAGCTATTATATATAACAGCTTCATCAATCTAACAAAGCTAGTATATATAACAGCTTCGTCAATCTAACATAGGTATTATATATAACAGCTTCGTCAATCTAATAAAGCTATTATATATAACAGCTTCGTCAATCTAACATAGGTATTATATATAACAGCTTCGTCAATCTAACATAGGTATTATATATAACAGCTTCGTCAATCTAATAAAGCTATTATATATAACAGCTTCGTCAATCTAACATAGGTATTATATATAACAGCTTCGTCAATCTAATAAAGCTATTATATATAACAGCTTCGTCAATCTAACATAGGTATTATATATAACAGCTTCGTCAATCTAATAAAACTATTATATATAACAGCTTCGTCAATCTAACAACGTTATTATATATAACAGCTTCGTCAATCTAACAAAGCTATTATATATAACAGCTTCGTCAATCTAACAAAGCTAGTATATATAACAGCTTCGTCAATCTAACAAAGCTAGTATATATAACAGCTTCGTCAATCTAACAAAGCTATTATATATAACAGCTTCGTCAATCTAACAAAGCTATTATATATAACAGCTTCGTCAATCTAACAAAGCTATTATATATAACAGCTTCGTCAATCTAACAAAGTTATTATATATAACAGCTTCGTCAATCTAACAAAGCTATTATATATAACAGCTTCGTCAATCTAACAAAGTTATTATATATAACAGCTTCGTCAATCTAACAAAGCTATTATATATAACAGCTTCGTCAATCTAACAAAGCTATTATATATAACAGCTTCGTCAATCTAACAAAGGTATTATATATAACAGCTTCGTCAATCTAACAAAGCTATTATATATAACAGCTTCGTCAATCTAATAAAGTTATTATATATAACAGCTTCGTCAATCTAACAAAGGTATTATATATAACAGCTTCGTCAATCTAATAAAGCTATTATATATAACAGCTTCGTCAATCTAACAAAGCTAGTATATATAACAGCTTCGTCAATCTAACAAAGCTATTATATATAACAACTTCGTCAATCTAACAAAGCTATTATATATACTGAGTCAAAAAAGAACCGATACCAAACTAAAAATGACGTAAAACGGATAAAACCATAGAAAGGTTTAATATATTATTATGTATCAGTACCGGGTATCTTATTGCAACGTCAGCCAACCATAAACACAGGTAAATAAACACCCGATAATCCTGGAACGCCGAATTTCCGATTTGCACGTGCTCCTCAACAAAGACAACTTCCTACACATGTACACATCGGAATACCGGTTTATTGTACTGGTATTGCATTATCATCGAGGAAAAACACCTTACATACCCATTGTTACCGCTAACAAAATGCCTAGGCTAAACCGCAATCAGAGAATGCGTGCCATTGGCATGATTGACGGCGGTTTACGTCAGCGTGACATCGCAAATCGACTCGGGGTTACGCGGATCACGATAACACGTCTACTTCGACGTTATCGAACACATGGATCGGTGGACGACCGTCCAAGATCTGGTCGACCACGTGTGACGACGCGTGAACAGGACCGTCACATTTACGTGACCGGTTCCTACCTGCTACGCACACAGCTGCCGTTACTCCTGGGATGACCAACAATCGCATCAGTGCACAAACAGTCAGGAACCGGCACGGTGAACGTGGCATTCGTGCCTATCGGCCATACGTTGGACCCATCCTGACACGACGTCACCGTGACGTACGGCGGGAATGGACGACGGAACGTGCTCGCTGGACTCGGTTACAGTGGAATTCGGTGATGTTTAGCGATGAATCGCGGTTCTGTTTGCGTCGAGCGGGTATATCGCAGACGCGGTGAACGTTACGCCGACGCATGTGTACGTCAGGTCGATCTGTTCGGGGGCGGAAGCGTTATGGCGTGGGACGGTATCACCTTCGGCAGTCGCACTGAACTGTTAGTGGTGGACGGGAACCTAAACGCCCAGCGGTACTGTGATGAGATCCTTGCGCCAGTTGTTGTGCCGTTCTTTAACGCAAACAGAAACGTCACACTGTTCCAACAGGACAACGCCAGGTGTCATACTGCTCGGATTTCCACCACATTATTGGAGCAGAACAATATTGAAACCCTGCCGTGGCCTGCTTTGTCACCAGACTTGTCACCCATAGAACATTTGTGGGATACGTTAGACCGCCGCGTCAGACGACGTCAGCCGGTAACGTTAAACCAACTGAGGGATGTTTTGCATCAGAAGTGGACAAATATTGACAAGCAAGAGATTCAGACACTCTTCCGTTCGATGCGACGGCGGTGCATTGCAGTGAGAGACGCAAATGGTGCCCATACTCGGTATTGACGTCTGTGTGAAAACTCCATTAGACCCCTGTCCGACGAATTACGTCATCACGCAGCAGACAGTTTCGGAGGCTCAGTATGCTTTATGTGCTCCTCTTTCAAACATGTTGGACTATCATCTTATGAATTTTCAAAGAATTTTCTTAATAAATGTTGAAATTATAGACACATAAACACCAGGTATCGTTTCTTTTTTGACTCAGTATATAGCAGCTTTAAAGAAACACATATGTTTGAACATGTTTTTAATAAAGGTGCCGAAGAAGAATCAATCACTTTATTTAAGATTCAAGATTCAATATGTTATTAAGTAACGTAAACATACACTGTTTCTAGTTACATTATATTAACATATAAATGATTAATATTTAAATAATTTTGAAAACAGAACCGCTGTTAATCTCGAAATTGCTAAGGCAAAGGTAAGACAATTTTACTCAAGTTCATGGTCACAAAGCATAAGAAATGTACCTAAATTACGAACATATGTGACATTCAAGGAATCATTTGATACTGAACAATATATTAAACTGAACTTAAAGAAACACGAGCGCTCACTAATCGCACAGTCTAGATGTGGTATTTTACCGCTACGAATTGAAACTGGTCGGTATGTGGGAGAAACCCTAGAGCAAAGACTATGCCAATTTTGTGATATGCAAATGCTTGAAAATGAGACACACTTTTTGACCAATTGCCCATTTTATGAAGATATTAGACATGAAATATTTGGTGATGTTTATAATGAACAATATATTCGTATGACATGTGATAGCAAAATGGTATTCTTGATTACCAATTATCCAAGAAAAGTCTCTAAATATCTAGTGAAAGCGTATATTAGAAGAAGAAACCGTATTTATAGATGATCTTGTTGTTGATGATGTTGTTTTGTGTATTATGCTCAACCAAGCTTTGAACAATGAAACCTGGACTAGTTATGTCCCATGGTGTGTGCCCCAGCTTGATGGTACATACATTTGATCGTGTCCATCCGTCCGTCGGTACATCCGTCCGTATTCTGTGTTACGGGTAACTCAACCCGTTAGTTCTATTTAAACCTCACTGTGATATGTTATACAAGACTGATTTATGGTCCTAGACTTTGCAGAGAAGAGACGAAGTGGAACATCTATGTCCCTTGGCCACATTTCTAGTTTTGATATAACTACTATAATCGACTATTGTGTTTGTCAGAGAAATAATGTTGTATGTGTTTTATCATGTGATATGTTTCTAGTATTATATTTGTACGTGACTTATAGGCCCATTGGGCCGGTGTATTTAATTGTATAATTTATATGTCAATATTGTCTGATATGTACACAGGTCACTATAAAACAAATTACTTACTTACTTACTTACTTACTTACTTACTATAAGATATCAATATGACAAAATTTGTTTTTTAAGATACTATATAAAATATAACATGACATCTATTGTACATAATATATAAGTAATATGCTATATAGACAATACACAGCTGGGAACAACAAATACACGAGGTTGCACATGCATGAGCATGACTGGGTATTTACAAGATCGTTAAAGTAGACAAATGCTTTATGCAATACTAATACGTGCAAATTGAACAAACGAATAGCCAGTTATAATTTAAGTCGTAAATATTACCAGTTGTCACAAGCATGGATGAGTGCATACATGATAGTACGATTATTCCAAAATATTGACAATGTTCTGTCGTATGATACATGATTCATATACATATTTACAACATTTAGTTGCAATGTTACGATTTGTAGTATGCATAAGTTCCACAGACTTGAAAACATGCGTGCTAATATAATAATACTTTTAAGGTAACGTTTTAATATACATTACAAATACAAACAAAATGAAATTCATCCTCTATATCACCGGGTTTACAAATAAGACACTATCTTTGGCTAAGATCTATTCTAGTTTTGCCACAGCGTCCGGTCTCTATGTCTCAGCTGATGAGAGAATAACCTTAATTCTGTACAAGCAACTCTATAGTTTCTGGGTACATAGTCGAAATACAATGAGTAATCAAATGCTACTTTCAAATGTTTGCATGTACATAGTTTCGAACTAGTTGCAACAGTATGCCGGAACTATCACTACATATATTGATCAATAAGCTTTTGCTTAACTAACAAATGAAATGATTTCAAGTCAACACTATTTGCAGAGGTCCAAACATACGAAAATCCGATACCATCTAAACTGCTACAATATAGCAATATAGCAATATTTAAAATGTGAGTAATTACTGTAAATGTATCAATTACCAATCCTTTTATTACCTCCATATACACGAAGAGCACAAGTGAACATACATAATATACAATTACACGTTTTACATGGACACATATAAACATACATATATACAAAGTAGTACAAGTGTACAATAATGGTCATAAGAACTGACATAACCATGCAGCTATTAATTAGTGTATACCGATCATCATTACTTGCCGAAACGAAATGCAAGGGAAAGAGATGATGGTAGCGCACACAAAAGCTGTTACAGTGTTTATAACCGGAACACCATTCTTCAGTAAAGAAAACGGTTCAGGTACCTAAAAGCAACACAATGGTATTTAAATAGAAGCAAACATGTTTAGATTACTGATTTACCACAACCTTAAGTTTGGAGCATTTGCCAGAATGCGCTAAAGCATATTATCATAAGTGTTTCGCTTGCGGTGTCTGGAAGTTCATGTGTCTCCAGTCCTGCAAGCATATATATCTGTGTCTCGGGTGGTTGTTTGATAAAATCAATGTATGTCTTAATACCAGTCACACAACTTATGTTCTGCCATAAGCACTTTCTTAATTTATCCTGAGATGTACATAATAACAGCTTATGAACAACTAAGTTCACAACACATTTATCGCATTGTGTGCATAACTCAGGACGTGAGAAAGAAAGTAATCTACACAGTACATATATAGCTGTGAAACAGTACATTTTTACGCTTGGGAATGTACGGCTTAATTGCCAGATAGTACAAGGTTCCTGTTTTTGGAATATAGTTTTACCAATACCTGTAGGCAAGGAGCTACATGCTGATATAGTACCTTTTTCGGAATCAATTCCATATACATTCCGTTTAAGAATATATTTCTATTGATATTTCGATGGAAAGTATGCAGTTTCAAGAAAGATATCTACATAATGCATGAGATCATACTTCCTAAGTAATCCAAGCACATCAGGAATAAACCCAAGGCTTTGTCTTTCAATGCAAGATTTATAGCGTACCAACCTGTTTATAAAGATACGTTTCGAGAGATATTGGCAGGGTAGTCGGACGAGTTGACCCAGAAACTGGAGTTTCTTGTAATTAATTTCTGTTTCAATCGGAACAAGGCCCAGACAGCTGAGTGATGCCTGATTATTAGTGAACAATGGTAGGCGTAGAATATATTTTATGCAAAATCTATGGGCTCGTTCGATTTCAAGGATATTGGCGGATGTAAGATAGCTCCACAGTTCACACCCGTATAGGGATGTCGGCAATACTACTGTCCTATACAGTTTTGTGAAACTGAATATGTTTAGGTTCCCAGAGCCAACACCATTATTGGAAATGTTAAGTAGGGTACCACGGAGTTTGATACTTGCCGAGTGAATATTGTCATTTAATGAGCAGTACTTGTTACATATAATCCCCAGGTGAGTATATTGGATGTCTTCAGTGATAGTTTGATCACCAAGTTTCCATGACCTACCTGATTGATCAAACTCATGCTTTGTTTCATTGTACACACTGACAGAGCATTTCTTGGCATTGTATTCAAACCTCCATTTTAATGAATATTCATAACATATTTGTAACATCTGATCTAGTCCGTACTTGGACATGGAGAATAGAATCATGTCATCAGCAACTGTTGGACTACAAATGTTAAAATTATATATACAAAAGCCTAGATTAGAGTTTTCTAACTCCTGTATTAGGCCATTTATGTAAAGTAAAAAAAGGAGAGGGGAACTCTTCCCTCCCTGTCTGGTACCCTGCCTAACGGGGAACCACTCCGATGTGAATGACTGATTGCGGACACAACTATTCATGTTACTATAGAGGGATACAAAAGATTTGAATGTGAGATGGTCTAGCCCACACGCCTCTAGTTTATAAATTAGACCATTATGCCAGACACGGTCAAATGCCTGGCGACAATCTAAGTAACAAATGAAGGCCTTGCTGTGGTGCTCTTTTGCAAATGATATTGACTCCATTAAGGAAAACGATGTCATTATACAGCCTAGTTGTTGTTGGAAGCCACCTTGCTGAGGACTTAGATCTTTCAGGATATCATCCCCTGCACGGGTTAAAAGAACACTTTCATACAACTTTAATATTGTAGAGGTTAGTGTAATAGCGCGGTAATTATGTGGATCATGTTTACTTTTACGACCGCCCTTGTGTAGCGTCACAATTACGCCCCGGTTCATGTCTGGGGGTACATAACTAAATTTTAGCATTGCCGAGTACAGACGTGCTGGAACTAATATTAAGGTGTTACCACCATGAATCAAATGCTCATAGAAAACATCATAACCGGGCATTTTACCTTTTTTGCATTTACGCAATAAGTCGGCTAAAAGATCTGGCGAAATTGACGTATTAAGATATACATTGCTTGTCGCACTATTTATAGGGGACTGTAAGCTATGAACCGTGTCATCAACAGTATTTTTCCATGCTGAATTGTAATTTGCATTTTCGTCCGGAGTATATAAGTCTGCGAAATATTGTTTCCACTGGTCTGTGATGGATAACGCATCGCGGTACATGACATTGCCAAACTTAATTTCACAGCCAGCTTTATTGCAACCTTTGCGTTTCCTATTAATTACGCGCCAAAATTGCTTCTGGTCAACTTCACCAAGTTTATCTAGCTCATCGTCTTGATCCCGCATGAACGTTTCGACGATACGTCTATGCGTGCGTCTAAATTCGCGCTTTGCGTGTTTATAATTGCAGTAAGATTGGCTAAAGCCACGCGGTTTTCCTTCAGACAACCATATATGACGTAAACGACTTATATTTTTCTGCAGAAGCGTTAAGTTTTTAGTCCAGTAAGGCTTTAAGAAATGCTTAAATGTTCGTTTACGCATAGATGCTGCCGACGCTTCCTGAACAGCAGTAACGATATTGGTGTATATGCTGTCGATATCATTCGGCGATGAGATTGGTTGAAATCTAGCCCTCAGCAGGCACTCTGACTGGCTCAATGTATTTTCATAGCAATTATACTCAGCCTCAGAGACCTTATTCCAGTTAATACGGTTTGTACCACAGTAACCATTAGCATACATAATAATAGGACAACACAGACTGCACATAACTGGTCGATGGTTAGAAACATTTAGACAGTGATCGTCGATGATCTCGCAATATTTAATGCAATCCAATTTTTCAATTGGTACGCAAATATGGTCGATCAAACTTTCTGATTGACCGTCATATGACACAAAAGTTGAGTTAGCTCCCTTACATAAAGGTAAAGTATCTATTGCCACCAAATTAGTATCGTTTAAAAAAATTAGAGAAATAAATGTCTCTGTACGAGTGCATCGACTGTTGAACAACTTTCGAGTTGAAATCGCCTAAAAAGATAACTGTACCATGCTCTGAATACATATAATACATACTATTTAACGTGTCTATATATTCCCTAAAATATGCAATCGAGTGATTACTGCATGGTAGATACACCTGAAAAATAAACATGAAGTTATCAGGCGATATTTGCACCTGTATGCCTACAATGCGGTCATCATTAAGAGACAAGGGCGTGATGATCTTGTCAAGTTTTATATGCCAGAGAAGGGCAACTCCACCTTTCCCAAATGTTCTGTTGGTAGTTAGCGAACAGTCATTGTCTACAGATGCTACACATATATAATGAGTATCTATTGTGTTAATACAATTTAAGTTTTTCTCTAGTAACCAGTGTTCAGAAATACCACACACGTCAATATTTTGGCTATGTAATATATCACAGAGATATGAGCTACTGGACATTAGTCCCGTGACATTCCAGGTAAGTATATTTAAGTGATCCATTGTAATCATCACAGTGCCATTGTTAGTCAATATTCGGGCCATCCACGTCGACCTCGAGATTAGAATACCTGTTGTAATCTACATAGTAGTCACTATATGGACCAAGATCACGATATCTGTTAAACTGCCTATCACTGTATGGTCTTTGTTGATAATGCGCATTCCATTTATGTTGACGAGGACCCATGTTAGCGTTATTGCGCATACGTAGGCGCTCACCATTTGTGTTCCATGGTTTACAGTAAACCTCCGGGGGCCAGAACCCATTGGTCTCCACAAGGGATGAATTGTCATCAGCCTCCACGTTTAAACGGATAATGATATAATTGGGATTTCGTCGGGATGGAAAAATTCGGACCATTGTCACTTTTGGACCACGTCTAGTGACATACTTCACAATGTTCGCCTCTGTTACTCCCATTTTGTATCCTCCAACAAAATAGTGTTTTGTCCGTTTTTTCTGGAATTCAGTGAACCCCTCATCACCACATCCTCGTTGTGTTATCCTAACCGGAATACCGTTACAACGGGGCTTGGACGGCGTTCCAATAGTTTTAATTATGTCAGCAAAAGTCACTGATCTTTTCACAGGTACGCTCCAATTATCCTTGGCAGCTAGTCCCGTTAGTGTGTCTGAATGAAATCGCACACGTTTCTTTTCTCTTATGGGAGAACACTGGACGGAGGAATTGCATGTTACAATGTAATCTGTCTGAGTAGCAACGCTGCACACTAAGGGAAATAACTCTGAAATGTCACCGTCGTTACACCATTTGACATGTTTATGTGGGATAATGCAGTTTCCGTACATATCATGATGTTCGCACTCACCAGACAGCGTCGACGAAAGGAGAGTGTCTAGATCCTCACTTTTGTCTGATGCATAGATGGGACTAGGCGGGTTTCCATTGGCCAATGCCTTTTCGATCGTGATAACGCCATTTGTATCAAGAAAGGTTTCTACTGAAGTTAGTCGTTCGTTCATCTCCCGAAGTCTGCTATAATTAGAATCGACGCGCGATTCTGTATTTGGCTCGGTGAGTACTGCTAAGTGTTTACTTATTGATTTGAAATCATCACGAGTTTGAGACACACATTTGGAAACATCTTCTGTAATCCCACGGACAGTTGACGTTACTGTTACTCATCCGAACGAAGTTTATCGATCACAGCTTGTGATTGTTTGAATAAGAGCAAGTCACTCTGTAGACTAGCTATGGTATCTTTCAGTAGAGCAATATCATGGGAACATGAACAGTGTTGCGGTATAGACAGACTACCGTCCTTGCGATCTGTATATACACTCTGTGAAGCTGACGATTTCCTGCGGGAGTTACTAATTATATCTTTGATGGTCGAATATTCCTCCCCCTCAATATCACTGTTTGCCATAAAGTATGCATGTATATGTCCTCATGGGCTTTTGAGCCTATTGGAATTCAGAAATAAAATATAAACATATCTAACCAAGTATTTACATTTGTAAGCCAGTTATTTCTACCTCTATTTATTTCCTGTAACATAGAGTTGTACAAGTAATTGACAATAACAGTGTTACTATATCTAATCTTAGTCCAGTATTTAATTTAAGTATAGATCAGCGAACAATAAATTACCTGTTGAGGTGAGACCCTATAACGGAATACCACTTAATGAAAGGAAATGTACGCTGTGTAATTTTGACCAAATCGGTACTGAAAGTCATTATATTGTTAGATTGCCAGTACTTTCGTGAACAAAGGGAACATTTCTACAAAACAAAAGCCGCAATAACACAAAGACACGATCTAACACTGAAATCTATCTTGGCATCCGATTCTACATTAGTCCTGAGAAACGTTTGTAAAATGTCTATATATACGCGTAGAATAAATTATTATTTAGTAGTAGCATGATACAAAATGTTTCATAATTATATTAACAATAGACATAGTTTATTAAATTCCAGTAGGCTTTCAAGCCCATGAGGACATACACACATATTATATACAGTTAGCGAACAGTGCAAACATAATGCATGCATTATATATAAATCAATGTGAGCTCCCACAATCATAGCCATGTATATTTATTTAAAAATACATGTACTATTTATCTGATATGTGTCTTATAATTAAAGCAAAACAGTTCTTTAATTCTAACACGGAGAAGGTAAGAAGACGCAACAAAACACAAAACCAAACATACAAAACCAAACACACAAAACCAAACATACAAAACCAAACACACAAAACCAAACATACAAAACCAAACACACAAAACCAAACACACAAAACCAAACATACAAAACCAAACACACAAAACCAAACATACAAAACCAAACATACAAAACCAAACATACAAAACCAAACACACAAAACCAAACATACAAAACCAAACATACAAAATTGAAGCTGTAGCATATAGTAATTATATCCAAAAAATGCAATTGTGCTCACACTTGCGTAAATGTTGCAAAGTTGTAGGACATGGCCGATCAGTAAATCCTTCGTAACCATATTCATTGCTAAATGTTAAGTATTATAAATTTAATTTTACATGTGGTCATATTTGTAAAACATAGAACGCATCCGTTTATTTAATTTGAAAATGGCGATTTTCAATAGAAATATAGAGCGTCATTGTAGATTAATATTGCATGATATATACATAGATTTATTAATTAAATTCCATCCAGTTTTCCAATCCCGTGACAACACACATACTATAACATATCATTTTGCTAACAGTTCACAAATAGTATGCATGCTAGCACAAACACATAGAAAACATACGCATTCCTAACTGTGCATATTTCTGTGCGTAATTGCTATTTTCTCCCTATTATAGCGAATATAATTCTCCATTTTGATCTTAATTAATGGTAAATGCCATCTCAAGACCAACTAGTTAGAGTTACATGTGCACTCCATATGCACATTCTGAATAATATGCAACGCTGTTGCTATCAAGCTCAAATTGATAGCCTGTTCATTTCCATTAGATGTACATTTTGTATTTAAAATAAGGGAGTCATTTATTTATAGATACTTCAATTTCATAACTATTAAGTAACTGGTTTCAACCTTACTAAATTTCGAAGAGCTTATACATTTATATGTTATACTTTTTGTTCGTTACAAGTAAGCACATCAAATACGTTGCATTTTTAATTTTTTACACATAATTACTGCCATTCGCGCTAGATAACTATTATGCAAACACCTAAATTACTTGTCTTCGTAATAGGATGACAGGGGATTAGTGTGTCAGATAAGTTTAAACATTAATTATTTGTTCTGCTACATATGAGAGAGAAGAGAAGAAATTATTTTATTATAGTGACATATTATTATATTATATCTTTATTTCTGTCTCATCTATGTACAGTACATACATTACAATTAATATAAACACATACATTGCACATAGCCATTCTACAAATGAGAATTATAAGAGACAATAACTTTTTACAATACATGGAACATGTCTTACTTTCTAAAAACTATGTGAAAGTCGCTAATCATGACATTAAAAAATATTTAAAATACTGATTTTTAGGATTCTGACAAGGAAAATGTGCACTATCGCGCAAATTAGAATATGTTTTAAGAAATCAGAACCACCTCTGATCAGATCAGGGATGGATGGATTAGCAGCCTTTACATAGTTCACATACAAAATTGTTCACTAGTAAAATAATGTACACATTATTTACACAAATAAAAACTACGCCGCTGTAAAATATTAAAACAGGTTTTGGCACATATACGTATTAATGCTGGATTAGTGAATAACGTAATCAATTTATTTGTTTTAGACAGTGTAAGAAAATTATCACAGATAATGGAAGCTTTTCCAAATAATATAGCCCTGATATCCTCATACATATAACAATCTATAATGGCATGCATTTCATCCTCAACTGCATTGCAGAATGGACAGGTACGATTATGTACAGTTAGATGTTCATATCGTCCAGTTTCAATGCGTAAAGGAGCAAAACCACAACGAAACTTACTAAATGCTGAACGATGGCTTATTGGCATAATAATCTTACAGTATTGTTCAACATCGAAATCCAGCTTGAAAAGTTGATAGGTTCGTAGTTTGTTACGGCCGTTTCCAGATATACTATCTAGTCTTTGTACTGACACAAGCCAATCAATAATGAATAAATCCATGCACTTTGTTTCAACAAGGGATACACATGGGTGTTTGCTAATATTTTCACTAATGTCAGAATAATCGTCTAAACCAAATTCAAACATATGCCTTTTTACAACAAAGAACCAATTCTTGCATGATCTACTTGATTTTGCCTGTGCCCAAAGTGCAACACGTTTATTCAATCGGGTATGATTTATAAATGAAATGCGGCACCAGAAATTCGCAATGCTTTTCCACTGACGGACAGAAGTTGGTTGCCATGCCATTTCACCAATTACAGCCGAGTTTGGAGTATATTTTCCAACCCCGAGAAAAAATCTCATGGCACGGTTGTGAATAGCGTTAATGCATGAACACGACGAGGTTCCCCATACAGCGGCCCCGTAGTTAATGACTGGCCAAACAATAGAGTCATATAACTTAGTAAAAACGTCATAAGGAACCCCACCAATTAACTTACATCTAGCAATGAGAAGACCAATGGCACGGTTTGCACTTCTGGCTACATGTTTAACAGTAATATTGAAATCTAGATGTTCATGTAAGAGAAATCCAAGGTAAGTGTAAGTATTTACATAATCAATAATGTTTTCACCACACCTAAATATGAATCGAGATCGTGTCACAGAATTTGGCCGAAAATGAATAACATTACTTTTAGTAGTATTGATATGCATATCATTAAGAGAACACCAGTCATTCAAAGCATTTAACAATATCTGTAAATCTTGTTCATTCTCAGCTAATAAGACGATGTCATCAGCATATAAAAGAATACATATACGCTCATTATCCAACCATGACATGTGCATTAAACATAAATAACAAACAAATATATACAAAATGTTGCACCCGACCCAGTGGGCCTATAAGTCACCTCATATACAAAGTTACAGTTAAAGACATTTAACTAACATACATATATATACGATTTCAAACAATTATGGTTTAAATATGATCAATGAGAGAAAGATTTGTTAACAGTTGGACATTAAGCAGAAATAAACTACAAACAGCGTTTCCTTTGCAAAATAATGATGTTCCATATTGAGATAGGACACACTGTGTAATTGTGTGTTGTATGGTCATGTTTATGTATAAATAGTTCTTCTTCTCAACAGATAGGCATGTACCACATATTTACTTAGTTTTCTAGGGTAATTTTCTGTACAATATCACGGACAGTGGTTTTTAGCGTTTTTCTTGTTCGTACCCCACCCATCATAGTAAAATGTACATGTTTCAAAGTCACAATTCCAGTTAGCGATCAGAAAAGACTCACTCACAGTTATAATCCGTTACATCCAAACTCACTTTTATTAAAAATTATTCCATCAAAAACACTTTAAAGCACTTTATATCCAAAATAATAGTCAGCTGATATAAATAAATAAACCATAACCGGAAATCACGTGACTTTTTGTGTACATATGTGTGTACATCACAAAAGTGTCGGATTCGGACCAAGCAACTTGTCACAAGGATAACGTCGTGGGCGTCCACGAAGATTCAAAATTCGCCCACTGGCTGCCCAATATGGGCAGGTGTGTGTTCGAACTGCGCATGTGCAGATCCATCCAGCGCTAGTTGAAATACCCAATATTCTGGCTGCATTGTGCATAATCCATAATCTGAAACAGATTAAATAAATAAAAATTGAACTTTTCGTAAAATTTAAATTGTGAATTCGATCTTTTAATTATAGGTAAGAGTCTATAGTATTCTTTTATTCTGTTTGATATTCTTTAATAAGCATTGACGTCACACTATATTGTATGAATTGATAACAGCTGACGTGCATGTGTGCACGTAACCAGTAATTAACAATGCTGACGTGTATGCGTGCACATAACCAGTAATTAACAATGCTGACGTGTATACGCCATGGACGGTCCTAAGCCCGACTGAGAAAGGAGGAAGGTTGTGCGTAGGGCCAGCACCCCTACCGCGTAAAACAACAACTCGCTACAGAAATCAACACCACAGCAACTACTACGGAGGATTTACGGTATCGACCAAGAGGAGAGCGTATGAAACAGAGCAATCTGTGGACAAATCTTCTCTCCCCTAAGAACGTCTCACGGATCGGATTTTGGAATGTAAGAACACTATACGAAACGGGAAAAGCGGCTCAGGTGTCCAGAGAGATGGATAGATATAAAATAGATATGTTAGGACTAAGTGAGGTACGTTGGACCACAGCAGGAAAGGTTACTTTGGCAACAGGACACACGCTTCTATACTCTGGACCAGCAAATGAGAACGATGTACATCGCAACGGAGTTGGACTCATGCTTACCAAGAAAGCGCACAAATGTCTTTTGGAATGGGAACAAATAAGTGACAGACTACTGACCGCCAGATTTCACTCTAAATTTCAAGAAGTTACCATCGTCCAGTGCTACGCACCAACCAACGCTGCAGACATGGACACCAACGAAGACTTCTACCAGCAGCTTCAAGGAGTGTTAGACAGGGTGCACAAGAGGGACATCACCATTGTTATGGGTGACATGAATGCGAAAGTTGGAGGAACCAACACTGGTAGAGAGACCGTCATGGGAAAGGAGGGACTCGGGACCACGAATGAAAATGGGGAACTCTTCGTCAACTTCTGTGGGCTAAATGATCTTGTCATCGGTGGAACTATCTTTAAACATCGCATCATTCACAAGACCACATGGACATCACCCGACCAGGCAACAGCAAACCAGATCGACCATGTCACGATCTCCAGAAGATGGAGGAGGACCCTCACGGATGTCAGAGCGTATCGAGGAGCTGATGCAGGTTCCGACCATGAACTAGTCATCGCCAAACTACAAGTCAGAATTGCCAGTGCAAGAAAGACGGGCATCCAGCAGAACAAGCGATACGCCACATCCAAACTGAAGGCAGCAGAGCAACAGCAAGAGTTCGCCATCGCCCTCGGCAACAGGTTTCAGGCCCTAGCCGACTTAGAAGACGAATCGTTCGAAAAGAAGTGGGACCGCGTCAAATGCTCTTTCACAACGACATGCGAAGAGAAGCTGGGATTTAGAACGAAGAAGTACAAGACCTGGCTCACAGACCACACCATCCAGATCATTGAAGAAAGAAGAGAAATTCGGCACCGACTGAAGCAGGCGAAAACCAGAGCACAGAAACAGAACATCCAGGGAGAATACAGCACCAAGAACAAAGAAGTCAAGAAGAGCGCACGACAAGACAAACGGGATCAGGTAGACAAGCTGACTGGATAAGCACAGGAAGCAGCATACCACAACGACATGAAGACCCTATACAGCATAACTAGACAACTTTCCGGCAGAAGGAGCAACCCCAACAAACCAGTGACGGACGTTGATGTTAACACCCTCTCCAAACCAGAAGACCAGATGACAAGGTGGAAGGACCATTTCCAGGAACTACTCAGCGGTACACCTGTGACCAACCCACCAGACATAGCAGACGGACCAGAACTGGAAGTAGAGATGGGACAGATCACAAGGAATGAAGTGACAAGGGCCATCAACAAGATCAAAAATGGGAAAGCACCGGGGCCAGACAACATCCCACCAGAAGCACTGAAGGCATCGACTGAGACCACAGCAGCACTACTACTAGACCTTCTACAGCAAGTCTGGGATGAAGAAGTGGTTCCAGAAGAATGGAGAGTAGGGCACATCGTCAAGCTACCCAAGAAGGGTGACCTCAGCAACTGCCAGAATTGGAGGGGCATCCAGCTACTGTCTATCCCAAGTAAAGTCCTCACAAGACTCCTACTAGAAAGGATCAAGAATGCAGTGAACGCCAAGCTGAGGGAAGAACAGGCAGGATTCAGGGTAGGAAGAGCATGCACGGATCAGATAGCAACACTCCGCATCATCGTTGAACAGTCCATCGAATGGCAGTCTCCAATCTACATCAACTTCATCGATTTCAAGAAAGCGTTTGACACGATTGATAGAGACGTCATATGGAGCATCCTCGGGCACTACGGCATACCAGGAAAGATCATCAACATTATTCGGAGCCTGTACAACAATACCACTTGCCATGTGATCCATGACATGAACCGTTCACAGCCATTTCCCGTCAGCACCGGCGTCCGTCAGGGCTGTATGCTCTCGCCGCTCATTTTCTCCGTCGTACTGGACTGGATAATGAGAACGACAGTAGACAGACCAAGAGGAATACAATGGACACTTACAGAGAAGTTGGAGGACCTCGACTTTGCGGACGATATAGGCCTCCTGTCCCACACACACCAACACATGCAACAGAAGTCAGAACGCTTACACACAGTTGCGAAGACTACAGGGCTGGAGATCAACATTAAGAAGACCAAGTGCCTCAGGGTAAACGCGACAAGGAACATACCCATTCAGATAGATGGCCATCCAATCGATAATGTTGACTCCTTCACCTACCTCGGCAGTGTCATCAGCAAAACGGGGGGAACAGAAGAAGACATCCAAGCCCGTATTGGGAAAGCACGACATGCCTTTGTGACGTTGAAGCCAGTATGGAACAACAATAACATCCACCTCAAGACAAAGCTCAAACTGTTTGAGACGAATGTTAAGACAGTCCTCTTGTACGGAGCTGAGACCTGGAGACGCACCAAGGGCCTTGACCACAAACTACAGGTATTCATCAACAACTGCCTCAGACAGATCCTACACACCAGATGGCCAGAAAAGATCACCAACCAGGAGTTGTGGCGGCAAACAAGACAGGACCCCATCACAGACTCTATCACACAGAGGAAGTGGCGGTGGATAGGGCACACTCTACGACGAGACCAGCCCAACATAGCACGCCAAGCACTGGATTGGAATCCACAGGGCACACGGAAAAGAGGTCGACCAGTTACGACATGGCGAAGGACTTGGACAGTGAGCTGCGCCGAAGCAGGATGTCCTGGGGGGAAGCCAAAGCAGCAGCAACGGACCGGTCCAAGTGGAGAGCAGTGGTGAAGGCCCTATACCCCAACCGGGGTGAAGAGGATTGATGATGATGATACGTGCACATAACCAGTAATTAACAATACTGACGTGTATGCGTGTACATGACCAGTAATTAACAATGCTGACGTGTATGTGTGCACATAACAAGTAATTAACAATACTGACGTGTATGTGTGTACATGACCAGTACCTAACAATACTGACGTGTATGTGTGTACATGACCAGTAACTAACAATACCGACGTGTATGTGTGTACATGACCAGTAACTATCAATACTGACGTGTATGCGTGCACGTAACCAGTAATTAACAATGCTGACGTATATGTGTGCACATAACCAGTAATTAACAATACCGACGTGTATGCGTGTACATGACCAGTAATTAACAATACCGACGTGTATGCGTGCACATGACCAGTAATTAACGTGTATGCGTGCACGTAACCAGTAATTAACAATGCTGACGTGGGTGTGTGTGTGTGTGCATATATCCAGTAATTAACAATACCGACGTGTATGCGTGCACATAACCAGTAACTAACAATACCGACGTGTATGTGTGCACATAACCAGTAATTAACAATACTGACGTGTATGTGTGCACATA
>CM026389.1:0-30000 GCA_014843695.1 Archivesica marissinica | reverse complement strand
AAGTCGATTCAGACGTGTATTCAGAAGTGTATTCACGCATTCACAGATAGAAGTCGATTCAGACGTGTATTCAGAAGTGTATTCACGCATTCACAGATAGAAGTCGATTCAGACGTGTATTCAGAAGTGTATTCACGCATTCACAGATAGAAGTCGATTCAGACGTGTATTCAGAAGTGTATTCACGCATTTTCGTACGTCATCGTTACATAAAGTGTGTTGGAAGATGAGTTTAATGGGTGCATATCTAGTAAATCTTAGACGCAATACCAGGTTGTAAAACAACAAATAAAGTGCCTATGTAATACATAGTAAAAAGTAAATACATACGGTCTGTTCATTTATATTTCCAATCTTTCGTTTCTTCTGATACCACATCCACTGTGAAGAGGTATTCAAATCAGCCTGAAACACACCAAGAATATTTCACATTTTAAGTTTGAAATAACCAGTGCTCACCTGTGAATAACGTCACTGTGTTTACACACTATATTCCTCCGCCAAATAATACTGTATACCAACCTTCACCTTGCAATGACCTGAATTCTTATACCACATATTTTCTACACATCAACTAGTCTGAAGTCTTCTCAAGTCACATAATTTCTCAAAAAACACAAACACTATAGACTGCCTGTCATGAAAATGCATTTTTACCAAAAAGAAAAATTTACTATATTAGTTATTGGGACTACATTCGAGTAGACCGCGGATGCACTTCTGCCTATTTACGTATGCATGTATACAACCTACCACATGTAAAAGTGTACATATTAAAATAATAATTACATGTGACACACTAATCGTGTATTGGATACTCCTGTAGTGGTAATCTCTATCTCCGTTTCACAGCAAGCAGTACATCAACAATGAAAGGAAATGGTACTTGATAGATAATATAGATAAACGTTTCATAAACTTCCTCGGTAAATTAATACATCGTCTAATTATAATAGTGAACAGATATGGAATGCAATTCGATAGTGTATTGTGTTTACTTTTGGATTGTCCACACTGTAAATGGACACATAATGGCCAATCAGTCAGAGGCAGAAGCTCACTGTAAGAAAAATGGTGGACTAGCATCGAACGAATATTTTAAGCGATCTAATGGACAACTGTTACTAGATAATGCGCATATTGAAATGTTGGATATAAGGGATGGGGAATCAGCTTGGATAACTGGATATGTCAATTTCTCAACATTTGTAAGTTGGACTGGATGCTATTCTGAAAAACGTGATAAAAATGGTATCAAGAAGAACTATTTAGAAAAGAATAGTATATATTCGTGTTCAAACTACTGTATCGATTCAAAACAGGAGTGTGCATATATAGGCATACACGCAAACATGTGTATTTGTTTGACATATTCAGAATTATACAAACTTCATAATTGGCAACCTTCTCCAAACGAGCAATGCGGTCTCAAACAGTATGCTCCCAGTGATTTAACTAGTGGAGGCAATGCGAAACACGAAGCAATAAATGTATATCAAATTCACGAACAGTCAACTTTATTTTGGTCGCCGGCAATCCCCAACTTACAGCAGTGTGTATATGCGAGTAATAGTCGTGATATACCTAAATATGCAACTGCATCTTGCTTTATGGGTTCGGAAAACGGGTTTATTTGTAGCAGTAGCGTATATGAAACCTTAAACAAAACATGCGAATTATATCACACAGTTGATAGCACTTGCTTTGTTTCAGAGTCATCTACTTGGGTAGATGCTAGAAATATATGTTATGACTACACGGGGAAGTTGGTCAGTCACATTTATGTGGGCATAAGGCAGCACGCAATTATAAATATGAAGTACTGGACAGGAATATATCGCAGTTTTAATATCATGGATAATTTTTCGCCTAACTACGCATGTCTAGCGGTTACAAGATTTCAAAATAAACTTGTGCTTGATGCTGATAACTGTGCAGTTGAAAAGCAGATTGTGTGTAAGGACAATATGTCCAATATACAAGTAACTATAAAGACAACTTATGCAGTAACAGAAGACAATTCTGAGTACACGTATATGGAAGCAAAGTTTATATACATTGGAATAGGTGTTGGTGTTGTCGTCATAACTGCAATCGTTATTATGTGTGTATTTGTAAGAAGGAATTTAATGCATTCAGAACACACATCAGAAGTAAAACATGCAACTAAAACTACATTGACAATTGATACAAGAGCCATAGCATCTGCTAGTGTTGATAGAAAACCGGAAACATCACAAACTAACCATAAGCAGAATGTACCACTGGAACAGAATTACGCGCCTGTCAATTACACAACACATGAGTATTTACCGAGCAGTTCGAATGAATCTGTATACGATAGAACGAATTTGAAAAAGACCGAGCATTTGGCTAATTTGAATAATATGGATCACAACGTCTACAACCACATAACCTTTGGAGAAACTGACACATATGACAAGCTAGTGGGTAATAAGTCAGAAAAACTGGTTAAACTAAACGACAACACCTATAGCAATATGGGAGATGTGTGACAATTTTGTGTGTTTTACGTTTAATTATAGTCGCTACCGGTTACCCATATGAGCGACGCCTCCTGAAGAGATTAGTCATTTTAGATGTTGGAGGATAGTGCAATGATACAGAAAGAGACCCATTACAGAGTCTCCTCTGGTTCTTTTACGTGCACGGTGTAAAGCACCGACACGAGACCTCGGTTTAACATCCCATCTGAAAGACTGTTAATTTTATTAGTGTCAGACGGGGGATCGAACCTGCGATCCCTGGATTACCAGTCCTTATATAGCATATATATATATATAAAACACTGTCCAGTTTTTATGGATAAATATCGGTTTTATCTCCCTTGTTTATCATTCCATTTTCACTTTTTTGGATTGTCTCCCGTAGGCTAAGCTGTATGATACCTACTACCTATCACCATAATTTATAACGTTTGACACTGACATCAGTGAACTGTTATCTAAGGTGGTGTTAATGAATGGTCATTTGAATCTGTATTTCTACAGTATACATGTACTCTGCTATGTACACAACACACATTAACAGGCGGTATATCAATAATCTATGTTGTATGCATGAATTCGGAGTGGAATATCTGATTATGTGTGTAAATTATCAAGAATAATAGTGTGATGTTGGTAACTCGGCGTATTTTTTCCATTTACATCCGTATTTAAAATATTTAAATAGTTTTATCCTATGTTCGCGGACAGAGGTGAGGTATGGAATATCATTCCGTTGTGCCATACCGGTAGTCTAATGCAACTGTCATCTGACTGGTTCCGTAGCCGAATATAAACTTGTTGGGAAATTTCTTTCCATCGAAATGGTGCGGTTTATGCGCATTTCAGGTAGCTATACGAATTGGGGGGAAATGTACAAATAACCAGAAAAAAAGTTTTTCTTACGAGTTGTAATATTGTTAGTTATTGGTGTTACTAAGTAAAAATAATATATTCAACATTTACCCGTGCATAAATAAAAAATGGCATGTACGCAGTGCATAGGTGCCCTAAAGTATCTAGTTCCCCATGGAAACAGGTGTCGTTGCGATAGCTGTATTGAGGTGCATGGTCACGTAATGAAGCTAAAACTTTCAACAACAATTTTTTGGAAAGTTGTGTTCACGACTAAAGAAAATAATAATATACGGCAAGTGCATTTAACTTTTTTTATGGGCCATGATATGTAGGATTTACGCCGAGCATAGGTTCCACAACTCTACATCTAGTTGGTTATGTGATTAACTGAGTGAAATTCATAAAATTTAATATAATGTTTAAAGATTTAACTAAAACACATGTATTTGAACGTTTTAAAACATCTGTATTAAAGTCACCGAGAGTGATGGATTCCACTTCAGAATATTCAGGGTTAGTTGACATCAGAGACTCGAACAACTAGTAGAAATTTAACTGTTTCGGCGGTCTGTATATAACTCCGGATAATATAGGTTTTGAGTGCGGTAGTAAGATGGTAATCCACACAGTTTCCAATGTGCCGTAATGTAAATCATGTATGTGCTTGTTAGCCATATATAATATTAACCTAGTAAATCAATGACTTAATTGGTAAAATTAATATAGAGTGGTGGAACCTATGCTTGGCGTAAATCCCACACATAATGACCAGTATAAAATGTTAATTGCACTTGCCGTATATTATTATTTTCTCAAGTCGTGAAACAACTTTCAAAAAACCCTTGCTGACAGTTTTAGCATCATCAATTCAGCTGCTCAATTCAGCTATCGCAACGGTGTCGGTCGACACCGGCTTATATGGGGAAATCAAGACTTCAGGGCACCTATGCACGGCGTACAAGTTATTTTTTATTTATCCACCATAACTTGTTGAATATCTTATTTTAATTAGTACATCATTGAATAAAAACACTTATTGGTCTTAATCAGAAATGGTAGATATTTTAAATTCGGATAGCTACCCGAATGCTCATACACCGTATCAGTTTCGGTGGACATATTCTCACAATGATTTGTTTGTTTATATTCGTCTGCTGGACAACTCACATGACAGTGGCATCAGCCTACCGATACACTCAACGGAATGCTATTGAACCATGCTTCAGCTCTGTCAGCGAAATTATCATAAAACTATATAAATATTTTCAATACGGGTGTAAATGGACAAATACGCCTAGCATAGGAATACACCGAGCATAAGTTCCACTACTATAAGTATTTACAGGAACATCAATTTTTTTTAAATATATAATATTCATCATTATAAAAGATATTTTCAGTTTCAATGGAAATTGAGCTTATTTTACGTCATTTGCATGCCTTATATTTACAATTGTTCCCATCCCAGAATTGTTAAAATCTGTTATGGCTCTCAAGTTTTCTGGTAGTGAGTTCCACAATACTGGGGCTACAACTTGAAGGAGTTCTTACCTGTCTGACCTAATGACTGTCCTCCAACGCAAAAATATATTCTGAATCATTTTAGAGATACTGAAATTATATGAAGCGTTGCTAAGTAATAACGTCAGTATGGGATGGGTCCACAGGCACGCACGCACGCACGCACGCACGCACGCACGCACACATACAACACAACACAACACACACAGAAAGACAATGGCAATGTTGAAAATTGTCAAAAACAGGCTGCACGTTTTGTCACCAACACCAGCAAGATTCCGGGCACAATCACAAATATAATGAATGGTCTGAAATGGACTGAACTCCTTAGAAAGTAGACGAAAAACAAACCGGCTTACTCTGTTCAATAAAATAGTAAATAATCATGTGGCTGTCAATCCCTCACAATATATCACACGTTACAGCAGACCGTCCCGACATTACCACCATTTGGCATATCACATTCAATTCACAACAGTTGACTATTTCAAGCGCTGGCTGCATCGATGATGAAGCCATAGCAGAACACACTTGTTTTTATCTTGTTCTTAGCAACTACTAACCTCTCTTTGCACACTTCTAGTATATGTACACATTGTAGGCTTAAAGGATTTTAAGGTTTGAGGTGTTAGGTATTTTTGCACACTACCTGTGTCCTCTTTGGTGGAAATATAGTAGCTGAGGAGGCCTTGTAGCTCACTTTTCTCACCTCCACGCATGGTCATAATAGCTCAATTATTGACTGTTAGCCATTAACAGAGAAGAAGAACGTTCAGGATATCTCATTTCCCACAATACACCATTCACAATGGCCGCCAAACTTAAAACACTTTCAAAGTTGCACATGTGATCATAGGACAACGGATTATATATATATATATATATATATGTCTTCCTTCCATTGCTATATATAGATATATCTACATGCCTATTAATTTTGCTTACCATACTTTGAGGAAATATGCGCGTTGTCTTTGGGATTCGTTTGTTGAGAATAATGCAAGATCGATAGTGAATATATTAAAAATCAATGTCCAGTCCATAGAAATGAAATTGTATCAACCGGGAAGGTTCCAGAACCATTCAAGTCTGGTGTCATAACTCCAGTTCACCAGAAAGTGTCTACATCCCCGCGAGGGGTTTGACATTAGAGGAAGCTAGATAGAATGGAAGTATGCCAAATCCTTGAACATTTTTCGTGGAAGCAACAATAACTTCCAGTCATAGATACTCTAATCACGCTATTTTCAATTCAATTCAATATATTTATTGCATTAAATATGACAACATATTGATAGCAAAGAATACATATATAAACACAGTACAATGGAAAGACATGGATACATTTTCAGAAGAGCATAGATGGTTGTGGTGTCTAAAAAATTTAATTTCTTACTAAATTTGCGTAATATATAAATTTGGACAGGTTTTGAACACTTTTCCTATTAGTCTGTAAGTAAGGTAATAAACTTTTGTTCGGTAGGCCAAGTATAATAGTAGCGATTCAGATATTTTTTTCTTAAATTACTAAATTTAGGACAAATAAGAAGAAAATGATACTCGCTTTCAATCATTCTATAATTACAATGTATACAGATACGTTCATTCCGTGGTACGTTTGTGTAACGCCCTCGTTCTATTGCTAGGTCATGGTATGAGGTCCGGAATTTGGTTAAATATATTCTAAATTTAGGTTCTAGTATAAGGTCAAGATATTTTTCTAACTGAAATTCATGTTTAAACAAGTTATACGTTTCAAGACGAGTAGAGTTATTGATTAATGAATACCACTGTTGATGATACATATCAAGTATTCGTTGTTTTATTATATTAAAATTGATAAGCATATTGAACTGATTTTGCCATACATATGTTAAACCATGTTCATCAAGGATGGTTTTAATTTTGAATGCCAAATTATTACCATTATATAAGAGTCCTGCATTTGTATCATTCTTGAGCATATTGTAAGTTTTAAACAATATTGTCTGATTGTCTAGAGTAAGTAATTGTATCTAGTATTTAATTAATAGTATTTGTCTATGAATATTCATTGGTATTCTACCTAATTCCCCATAGAGAGCATCTACATTTGTGGAGCGCTTTACACATAGTATTTTTCTACAAAACTTTGTATGTACAATTTCAATGTCTGGTCCGGCATGGTGACCCCATACCTCGGCACAATAATTAAGGGATGACGATACAAGGAAATCAAATATGTATATTCTTTGAGAAACAGGTAATTCTAACTGGTTATAAACAGTGAATGAATTATGTATGGCTTAAAGTTGTTAACTCGGAAAATATTATACTTCAACAATTATATGCACATTCAAACACTGCTTCAATTGCCTTTCGACTTGATAAATAATATCTCATTAAACTTCAAATATGCATGTCATAAGTTACATATTCGCCAGTATTGTACTAAGTTCAACATACTCTCATGGGAAGGGCCAATTACAAATGTTGTTCAGAACTTGTGGCCCAACCCATTTGCTTTTGCTCTTATTATATATGTCTTTGAATTTATTATGTACATGTATAGTAAGGTAATTGTAAGAGTAAGCAAATACCGATGAAAGTTACATTAGAAGATGGGTCTACTTCTACTTGTGTCGATGATGTTCTATTTAAGTGGAAGAATGATTTCAGTTCTTTATTTAACAAATACAGTGTAAGTGAGCCCGTGGCTACTGAAAATAGTAATAATATTGATGGTGTACCATTTAATGAACATATTTCTTTGTTAGAGGTCAAGAAGGCCGTAGATAAGGTCAAACGTGGTAAAGCTTGTGGAGTAGACGAACTTCCATCGGAAGTATTAAAAAATGATGCCACTATATTGTTTCTGCATGCCTTATATAATATATGCTTTGAGAATGGTATTACTCCATCATTATGGAATAGATGTATTATTAATCCAATTCCAAAGTCTACAACAGCTGATCCTACAGACCCCATGTCTTATAGAGGCATTTCTCTAGCTTGTACAACATACAAGATATACTGTAATATATTGAATGATAGATTGAGTTCTTGGGTTGAAGACAATGGCATTTTGGCAGATGAACAGAATGGTTTCCGTAAGAAGAGAAGCACTTCCGATCAAATTTCGTCTTTAGTTAATTTAGTTGAAACACGAAAGAAACTTAAGCAATGTACTTATGCAGCTTTTATAGCTTACGATTTCATTAATCGTTCTAAATTATGGACACGATTAAATGATATAGGTATTTCTGGTAAAATGGTTCTAGCCATAAAGTCACTCTATTCATCTGTCGCCTCTTGTGTTAGAATTAACTCATTTAAAACAGACTGGTTTAATGTTCATTGTGGATTGAGACAAGGCTGTGTGTTATCACCTTTGTTGTTTAATTTATATATCAATGACCTAGCTGTATATCTTAAGTCCTTTGATATTGTTATTAATATAGATAATGAAAAGGTTTGCATACTCCTATATGCTGATGACATTGTTTTACTAGCTAAAGATGAATATGACTTACAAATTTTGCTAAATGCTCTGAACGATTGGTGTTGTCTTAAGGACATGTCAATTAATGCCGGTAAGAGTAAGATAGTGCACTTCCGTCCAGATAGCCGGGCGAGGTGTGAGCATATATTTAAATGTGGAAATGAACAGTTATCCGTTGTTGACAGATATACATACCTCGGTGTTGTTCTTCAGGAATACCTAGATTTTAATGTTACAGCTAAGATGGTTGCTCAGAGTGTAAGTCGTGCGTTAGGATTATTGATAGCTAAATGTAAAATTTCGGGAGGGGTACCGTATAATGTATTCACCAAGCTATACGACACTGTTGTTTGGCCTGTAATTGCTTATGGTGCCTCAATATGGGGGTATAAATCCTTTCCTTGTATAAATGATGTCCAAAACCGTGCTATGCGGTTTTATCTTGGTGTCGGCAAGTATACACCCAATGCAGCCGTTTCCGGTGAAATGGGTTGGCAACCTCCCATTGTCCGTCAATGGAAAACAGTTTCTACGTGTTGGGTACGAATTTCCAATACAAATAACTCGAGATTGAACAAACGAATTGCACTTTGGGCAAACGAGAAATCTGCTTCCTGTAAAAACTGGTTCTATTTTGTTAAGAAACATTTTACGGATATTGATTTTGCAGAATTTTGTAACTTATATGCTCCAATTTCTAAGCCTCATTGTGTCGAATGTGTGGGAAAATTTGGAATGAACAAATATATAACAGATTGGTATGCATCTATAAATAGCCTTCATGGTACTACTGGACGAGGTCGTAACAAATTAAGAACGTATTGTAAGTTTAAGCATGTATTTGAACCTGAGGAATATTGTAAAATGATTTTACCTACACGACACAGGTCGGCATTTAGTAAATTTAGATGCGGTGCTGCACCAATCCGCATAGAAACCGGAAGGTATGAGAATTTAAGATTAGACGATCGTAAATGTCCTTTTTGTAATGTGATAGAAGATGAACATCACGTTTTATTGGAATGTGCCATATATAATGATCTAAGAACTTTACTATTGCAGAAGGCAATATTAGCTGACCATAATTTCTGTAATATGACAACACGTGATCAATTTCTATTTCTATTCAGTAATCAATCAGTGATAAGACTTTGTGCCAAAACCTGTTTTAATATACTACAGCGTCGTTACTTTTACCTTTGTAAATAATGCCCTTTTTTGTGTTAATTACTATATATCTATGATTTTTACAGACTACAAGAAGCAGCTGCTAATTAGGTCATTCTCGATCTGATCCTGGGTGATAACTGATTTTGTAAAATATTTCTTAATAGCGCACTAGTGCTTGTTTTTCGATTTAGTGTTTTATACCATTTTATTTTATTTCGTATTTAAATATAAATTAGCAACTGTTTCTTGGCTTTAGAATGTAAATAAGCATTAAATAATAGTAGTGTGGGATTTTATAATGTGATATGTTTTGTTGCAATATGTCTCTTATAATTCTATTCAGAATGGCTATGTACTTTTAATCTGATTATTTACATTTGTGTTTGTATTACATGTATGTACATAGATGAGACTTTAATAAAGATTAAAACCTGTAATAGCAATAAAATATGATTAAACTAATTATATGCACAATTATTGTCTGATTGTAATAATGGTTATGATAATTGGTTGACACATGTTAAACAATTACTAGACGAATTTGGCTTCACATATCTGGAATAACCCATGTAATATCAATGTTAATAATTTCCTATGTATATTTAAGCAACGTGTTATTGATTGTTTCATACAAACTTGGATTACTAATAAGGCATCTAGTAACGTACTCGAATTGTATAATAATTGTAAACATGATTTAAGCTGTTAAACATACTTGGATATATTACCTTCCAACTTGAGATTATTTATAACCCGAATAAGGACTTCTGCCCATTCACTTAGAATCGATATTGGTAGATTCTCTAACAATATAATACAGAGAAATGAGCGTTATTGTCAATGTTGTAATGTTAGAGATATTGAAGATGAGTATCACTTTATTTTAATTTGTCCGTGTTACTCATATTTGAGGAAAGTACTTATTAAAAAGTACTCACTACACGAGACCAAGTATGTATAAATGTTGTTCTTTAATGAACAGTGGTAATAGAAAGGTTTTATTAAACTTGGCCCGATCTATTAAGAATGCTTTAAACCATATAGGAACTCAATATTGACCGCTGTATCTTCTTAATTACACATAAAACTAACTAGAATGTTCATCCCCCATATTAAATTAGATTACAGTAGCTATACGATAGCTTTATTGATCACTTGTGTATTTATATGTAATTATATGTATATATTATGACTATGTACTTATGTATACGTCATGAATAAACTTATGTTCTGTTCTGTTCTGATATACTATTTGAATATGTATTCGTCAAATAAATAATAACCAATCCACTTTACAATTTGTTTTCACACATGGATTATCACCGAACATGGCCTCCCTCCTGATGTCCGAGGAAATTGTTGACACTAAGTGGAACCAGAACCACGTCAATCAAACAAATCCCGACTGGGCATATCATTTCTTTTCTCACCAAATTCTCCTGAAACAGCCTGTGCTCATATTCAGGACCGGACTTACATCCCGTGTCAAGTGGGCGAATGGCCTGCGTGACTCGTTCAGTAATTTACAGGGAATACGTCAGAGTGGTTTCCTCTCCACCCACCTATACAAAGTATGCATAAACAATTTATTACTGGACCTGTTATCTACAGACGTATCTGTAGTCCAGTGGTAACACGCTGGACTGGTAATCCAGGGATCGCAGGTTCGATCCCCCGTCTAACCGTAATAAAATTAACAGTCTTTCAGATGGGACATTAAACCGAGGTCTCGTGTCGGTGCTTTACATCGTATCGTGCACGTAAACGAACCAGAGGAGACACTGGAATGGGTTTCTGTCTGTATCATGCACTATCCTCCAAAAACCTAAAATACTAATCTCTTCAGGAGGTGTCGCTCATATGGGCAACCGGTAGCGACGATAAATAAGCGTAAGAACACACACACGCCTGTTATCTTATAAGTTTTGGAAAGTATACTGGTTCCACCTATGTGCGATGTCCTACATGCGGCGATGATGCCCTACTAATGACATACTCGATAGAAAATTAATGTGGTATAAAGTCCATCAAGTAAGGGTACAGTGCTACGTAGATAGGTGACGAAGCTGTGAAAAGTAACATTGTAACCAGACCATACTTCTATCTAGGAAACCCGACCTCGGGGTTATAAAACTTTTCTCAAACTCGATTTCACAAACTCGAGCTAAAGTGATTTGATTGGTCGATTCTCAGATATACATTCATCTGAACAAATCGGAAAGCTTGGGACTGTGTTTATGATTGGAGAAAAGTTTTACAACGACCTGAAAATATATCGATACATATATAGAAAATAAAAACAAATAGAAACATTACCGCAATACCAAATGACATTCAATAGTAAGACCACATCGCAAATAAAGACAAAAGCATACCTAAAATATAAAACAATAAGTACTACTCCCGGAATCCTATTCACTTTCACCTTGATAATCTCTTAAATTTATATTATTTACAGTAAAGCCCCTATAATAAGACCACCTATGGGACTTCCAAAAAGTGGTCTTATTAGCGGGGTGGTCTCTTTATCGAATTTGGTCCAGATTATGATAATTTTACTACATGTACAATGTACTTTCACACATGACAATTTCTTGGTGTTTATGTTTTAATTACAGAAGGGTTGGTTGTTTCTATGGTTTAGGATTGTACTTCTGAAATCCATTCATAGACAACTGTATGTCACAATTAATTAATTAATAATAAAATAAAGAACAATGCAAATGAGTTAATCCATTTATTTTCAAAATTTATTTTCTTGTTTTCATTAATTATATTGTGCATACCAAACACAGTAGTTTCCTTGAAAAGTACATATCATCATCAATCATTCATTATTTAAAAAACAACAAAACGGGTTGACATTTTGGAATCCGCTTCTGGGTCAATGCAAATACTGGACGGAAACAAACGGTTATAACTGTGATAGTTGTATGATTATGTTGGTTGTAATTAATTAGGAATGATTTAAAAATGGTTTGTCTTTCATTACAAATAAAAACCTGATAGCAAAACGACGGGAATTCTATGTCACAACTCCCGAAAGTTGGAGCAAAATTGCTAGCGCCGGGAAAAACTCGCAGAGTGAGTGCAAATCACGTGATGATATGGTGTTTGTAAACTCAAATTTCATTGGGTTATTTTTATCGGAATCCCTGTAGTTTGGCCTCGTTTTGAACGGAAAAGCATGCTCGTTACGCTGATGTCAATATTTTAAGCTTCCGAAGAAAAATATTTGCGGGAATTTAAGGTTTTTGCAGAAGCAAATTTTACGAAGGTAAGATCAACTTTTATCGTTTGTTAGAAGATAATAGAAGATTGTGCATTAAATAGATCGATGTCTTTAGTTTGTATTGATACAATTTTTGTCTGTGTAGTTGTCCGCGCATTTTCGCGCAGCCGATGCTAACTTGCATACCCCTGATATGCCACCATTTTGGTAGAGAATGTCATCTAATTTCGCGACCCGGAAGTAGATACTGCAATATGATTTAATCGCAAAATACTACTCATATCGACTTGCTCAGCTCACCCAGTTGATATTATGAAAACTAACTGAAGGTTTTTTATTAAACAGGACAAAGACCATCCACTTAAGTTAATGTCTACGGCAGAGTTTGTAGAAAACGGTGCCAGTGGGACCGAATCTGAGACACCATCGCCATCGGACTCTGGCAGTAAAAGTCCAGTTTTTAAGAGAAGACGGACAGAGGACGGGTCGCGAAACATTGATCAGTTTATGAGTGGAGATATGCTTCTTTTCCGAGAACATGTGCATAACGATAATGTCTTGGAGTATTTACTTGTACCAAGGGAATATGATGACAGCTTCATCAGTTCAAATAAAACGGCAGAAAGTTACTTACAAAGCAAGACTAAGGGAAATTGAAGAACAAAGAAGATTGAAAATTCAGGAGAAAATTAGAAAAAAGGAAAATGCTGATAGGGAAAAGCTAAGGAAACAGCTAGAGTACACTAACCAAATAGTGACAAATGGACTTTGGCAGTCATCAGAAGAAGTGGAAAACATGATTGAAAGTTATGAAACAGTAGGAGAGAAAGTAGAGGCTTTGAAAGATCAGATGCGATTCAGAAAAGAAGTTCTTCCACAAATTGCTGACGACAGGAAAACATTCAATTTTACTAAAATGGTAGAAGGAAGAAAGTCACGAAAGAGTTTGAGTTTAGAATAATTGAAAGTTAATCTGAAAGCTTTGGTGGGACAGGCAGTAGTGAAAGACAGAGAAAGTAACCAGGAGAAGCATATACTCGTGGGGAAGAGAGTAAGACACCAGCTAGAAGTAGGTGATCGAAAAACGAAGACTTGGTTCACAGGCAGAATAATATCCCAGGTGCATGTTGCTTGTAGTTGTATTTTCATTCTAGCATGATAATCGCTATCCTTATTATGCATATATACTAATTATGTCCACTATATTAACCCATTTCATTCTAAATAGATTTAAATGCCCAGATTAGCTGCAGCGTAACACTGCATGCTGATCAGGATCTATGTTGTTTGCTACTTAGTCAATTGATTTTTCAGCATTATCTGAATAACAAACATCATAGAGCGTGGTCAGACGACACAGTATGTGCTGACTGATCTGGCTCTATGCTGTTTGCAAAATACACTTTTATGTGTATGCAGAATAAAATGGGTTAAGTCATCAGATCATTAACTATACTAATTTGCATGTTACTACTACATCAACCTTGATAACTCGGCCATTAGGCAGAAAAATAACTCTGTCAATCTCAGGACATCGCTAGCGTATGGTACCACCATTACACGGCTGAAATAATGTTAATTTCAACTAATAAGACAAATTTACTGATAAAGGTGATATCAAATTAACAAAAACATTATATTATAATAAGATATTATAATGTTGTTCTTAATTTAATAGATACATACATTGTCACATAACATGACCATGTTTTAAATAAAATAATGTTATTCCAGGTACCAAGCTTCAGAGATTGGTTTAACATTGTATATGACGGAGATCCAGCTGTGTACACATACCATCGTCTGGATGCAGACATAGAATCCCAAGACCTTCAGATACTTGTTTAAAGGCAGAATAGTTTTTACATACCAGTTTTATTTGTCACTTTTTGGTTGATTTGGTTCAAATTATCAAAGTATGTATGTTAATTATCAATAGCATAAAGAAATAGTCAATTCTAGTACCGGTATGCATTTCTGTTATAAAAAGTATATATCACATATACTATATATATCATTCTCTCGGCCATACATTGTATACCAGGACCCTGCCGGAATATTTGGTTTGTTTTCAAATTTCAAAGGGCCATAACTTGGAGTAGGTGCTAGGTACAAAGCTAAAATAAAAAGCATTGTAGTTCTCTTCAAAAGACCTTTACAATGATATATAACAACCTACAACTTATGTTTTCAAAATTACTCCAACCTCACTACTTTTATAAACACTTCAACACTTCACTGTCACGGATTGTTTCTCGATCTCATCTTGCATGTTTTAGCTAAGTCCTGTGACAGAGTGCCAAGTGATCTATTATTCCACTCCAGACAATATACAAAAGATTAAAAGCAATCAAAACCAATCATTTACAATCAACACTTCCGTGTTTATCTCACTTAAAGGCCTGCAGTTTGACCCCGTCCAATTGTAAAGATTTATACTTTACTACCTGTTCCATGTGATTAGTGGCTTGTATCAACAATGTAGCAGTACATTCAGTATACTTTGGCGTATGTAGGTATTTTCTAACGGTTAATATGCACGATCACTCTGTGAGCTGAGAATTAGTCAAAATGAGGCCCTGACAATTTAAGTAAACGTATATTATTGATTGTAAAGAAAATTGATAGTTATGAGTATTCAAACTACATAATCCAGATCAGCCCAGGGACATAGATTACATGTTATGATCTGTGCAATCTAATTCAAAATTCAGTTCATGTGTTGACCTAATCATAAGTATGTATTTATATGAATAAACTATATGTGTTCGTTATATGGTAACCTTCATACTTCATTTAATTATATATCTACAGTATTATTCGCAAGTTTTCTGTTATATTTTAAATATTTCTCTGTGTCAGTGTGTGTTTACCGATATTGATGCTACATAATAATCACAGTGAATGCTATGAGTACATGTATAATATTATAATTATAATCTCTTGAACATACGAGTATTACACATATTCTGCCGATTTCTACAAGATGCCATTGAGTAAAATAACAATGTATGTAACTGATGAGCAGAGAAAAGAATTGCTGACTTTCTTGCAAAATAAGAACTGGGACGTAGAGATGGAAATAGAAGAAACAGCCACCGCCATGCCCGTTGCAGAGGCTGCTTACGTACCTCCCCCTATGCCTCAGCATGCTGAAGGTGTTGCTGAGTGTCCACTGTGCTTGTGTTCCCCTTGCATAATAAATGAACAGAACAAACAACTTTGGTGGCCTGCTAATAATCGTCCACCGCATAATCTAAATTCACATGAGAGAAAGCTTCTATACAGGAGGTTTTGGGCAATGCTATATAATTGTGGCGCATGGAAAGATGTCAGATATATAGAGAGAAAAGTAGCGGCTAGAAGAGGAGACTGTACTTGGCATAAGAGGGAACTGATGCCTGAATGTGTGGTACAGCAATGCAGGAACTGGCTGCCTAACCCGCGCAACCAGCCTTATTTGGGCCATAAGTGGAGTTGAATTGTTTATACCAGTTGTAAGTACTATAAAAATACAGAACTTCAATTTCAGCAATTTATAACCTCTGATATGTACGTGGGTCATAATAGATATAAGTGGTGCTCATGTATTAGATGTATACCATGCAGGGCCTCGCATGTGGCAAATACGATGTGCGTCGACCGTCAGATTTGTACCGCTATTCCTCGTGTGTTTAGTGCGTCGACCGTCAGATTTGTACCGCTATTCCTCGTGTGTTTAAGGTCAACTATCGGTCAACCTGCAGGCCTTTAAAGGCCTGCAGTTTGACCCCGTCCAATTGTAAAGATTTATACTTTACTACCTGTTACATGTGATTAGTGGCTTGTATCAACAATGTAGCAGTACATTCAGTATAAGTTGGCGTATGTAGGTATTTTCTAACGGTTAATATGCACGATCACTATGTGAGCTGAGAATTAGTCAAAATGAGGCCCTGACAATTTAAGTAAACGTATATTATTGATTGTAAAGAAAATTGATAGTTATGAGTATTCAAACTACATAATCCAGATCAGCCCAGGGACATAGATTACATGTTATGTAGGTGCCTCATCAGCCGTAGCGTAATCACTGAGACTGATAATTTGTATGCATGTATAATGTGCGCTATGGTTGTGATCTGTGCAATCTAATTCAAAATTCAGTTCATGTGTTGACCTAATCAAATATGTATGTATATAATATGTATGTATTTATATGAATAAACTATATGTGTTCGTTATATGGTAACCTTCATACTTCATTTAATTATATATCTACAGTATTATTCGCAAGTTTTCTGTTATATTTTAAATATTTATCTGTGTCAGTGTGTGTTTACCGATATTGATGCTACATAATAATCACAGTGAATGCTATGAGTACATGTATAATATTATAATTATAATCTCTTGAACATACGAGTATTACACATATTCTGCCGATTTCTACAAGATGCCATTGAGTAAAATAACAATGTATGTAACTGATGAGCAGAGAAAAGAATTGCTGACTTTCTTGCAAAATAAGAACTGGGACGTAGAGATGGAAATAGAAGAAACAGCCACCGCCATGCCCGTTGCAGAGGCTGCTTACGTACCTCCCCCTATGCCTCAGCATGCTGAAGGTGTTGCTGAGTGTCCACTGTGCTTGTGTTCCCCTTGCATAATAAATGAACAGAACAAACAACTTTGGTGGCCTGCTAATAATCGTCCACCGCATAATCTAAATTCACATGAGAGAAAGCTTCTATACAGGAGGTTTTGGGCAATGCTATATAATTGTGGCGCATGGAAAGATGTCAGATATATAGAGAGAAAAGTAGCGGCTAGAAGAGGAGACTGTACTTGGCATAAGAGGGAACTGATGCCTGAATGTGTGGTACAGCAATGCAGGAACTGGCTGCCTAACCCGCGCAACCAGCCTTATTTGGGCCATAAGTGGAGTTGAATTGTTTATACCAGTTGTAAGTACTATAAAAATACAGAACTTCAATTTCAGCAATTTATAACTAATCACATGTAACAGGTAGTAAAGTATAAATCTTTACAATTGGACGGGTCAAACTGCAGGCCTTTAAAGGCCTGCAGGTTGACCTATATTTGACCTTAAACACACGAGGAATAGCGGTACAAATCTGACGGTCGACGCACTAAACACACGAGGAATAGCGGTACAAATCTGACGGTCGACGCACATCGTATTTGCCACATGCGAGGCCCTGCATGGTATACATCTAATACATGAGCACCACTTATATCTATTATGACCCACGTACATATCAGAGGTTATAAATTGCTGAAATTGAAGTTCTGTATTTTTATAGTACTTACAACTGGTATAAACAATTCAACTCCACTTATGGCCCAAATAAGGCTGGTTGCGCGGGTTAGGCAGCCAGTTCCTGCATTGCTGTACCACACATTCAGGCATCAGTTCCCTCTTATGCCAAGTACAGTCTCCTCTTCTAGCCGCTACTTTTCTCTCTATATATCTGACATCTTTCCATGCGCCACAATTATATAGCATTGCCCAAAACCTCCTGTATAGAAGCTTTCTCTCATGTGAATTTAGATTATGCGGTGGACGATTATTAGCAGGCCACCAAAGTTGTTTGTTCTGTTCATTTATTATGCAAGGGGAACACAAGCACAGTGGACACTCAGCAACACCTTCACATGACTGTTCACCCGAGTCTCGGTGTAAAATAGATCCCAACTATATCCCCAGCCGTCAAATACTTACAAGTCCTGTTGCTGTAGAACTGTTGCTGTCATGTGTTAGAAAATGCTATGTTTATAAGGAAGCGCAACATTATATCTACCACATGGACACTAGTAGCGTGGAATCATTCAACAACAGCTTGAATGTTTTCCATGACAAACGTATCGGAACCTTCTCTGCTCTTCACTACACTATACGCTCAAATTTGGCAATATGTCAATGGAATGAGACAGTGCAAGTCAAGAATAATACAAGACTCCGTTGTACGCTCCAGTTCAAATCCAACATTTGGGCAAGGTATAAACAGGCATTATTTTCACACTTAATCTGGCGGCCTTTTTAAACCAGATGATACATGAAAGTGACAGAACAGAATATGAAAGTGACGAAACTCCGACCTTACAAACAACATAGATCCTGATCAGTTTAACAGTTTATTCGTAATTCAAGGCCTCCGGCCCATACACATATATTATATACATGCATACAAATTATCAGTCTCAGTGATTACGCTACGGCTGATGAGGCACCTACATAACATGTAATCTATGTCCCTGGGCTGATCTGGATTATGTAGTTTGAATACTCATAACTATCAATTTTCTTTACAATCAATAATATACGTTTACTTAAATTGTCAGGGCCTCATTTTGACTAATTCTCAGCTCACAGAGTGATCGTGCATATTAACCGTTAGAAAATACCTACATACGCCAAATTATACTGAATGTACTGCTACATTGTTGATACAAGCCACTAATCACATGGAACAGGTAGTAAAGTATAAATCTTTACAATTGGACGGGGTCAAACTGCAGGCCTTTAAAGGCCTGCAGGTTGACCTATATTTGACCGTAAACACACGAGGAATAGCGGTACAAATCTGACGGTCGACGCACTAAACACACGAGGAATAGCGGTACAAATCTGACGGTCGACGCACATCATATTTGCCACATGCTAGGCCCTGCATGGTATACATCTAATACATGAGCACCACTTATATCTATTATGACCCACGTACATATCAGAGGTTATAAATTGCTGAAATTGAAGTTCTGTATTTTTATAGTACTTACAACTGGTATAAACAATTCAACTCCACTTATGGCCCAAATAAGGCTGGTTGCGCGGGTTAGGCAGCCAGTTCCTGCATTGCTGTACCACACATTCAGGCATCAGTTCCCTCTTATGCCAAGTACAGTCTCCTCTTCTAGCCGCTACTTTTCTCTCTATATATCTGACATCTTTCCATGCGCCACAATTATATAGCATTGCCCAAAACCTCCTGTATAGAAGCTTTCTCTCATGTGAATTTAGATTATGCGGTGGACGATTATTAGCAGGCCACCAAAGTTGTTTGTTCTGTTCATTTATTATGCAAGGGGAACACAAGCACAGTGGACACTCAGCAACACCTTCAGCATGCTGAGGCATAGGGGGAGGTACGTAAGCAGCCTCTGCAACGGGCATGGCGGTGGCTGTTTCTTCTATTTCCATCTCTACGTCCCAGTTCTTATTTTGCAAGAAAGTCAGCAATTCTTTTCTCTGCTCATCAGTTACATACATTGTTATTTTACTCAATGGCATCTTGTAGAAATCGGCAGAATATGTGTAATACTCGTATGTTCAAGAGATTATAATTATAATATTATACATGTACTCATAGCATTCACTGTGATTATTATGTAGCATCAATATCGGTAAACACACACTGACACAGAGAAATATTTAAAATATAACAGAAAACTTGCGAATAATACTGTAGATATATAATTAAATGAAGTATGAAGGTTACCATATAACGAACACATATAGTTTATTCATATAAATACATACATATTATATACATGCATACAAATTATCAGTCTCAGTGATTACGCTACGGCTGATGAGGCACCTACATAACATGTAATCTATGTCCCTGGGCTGATCTGGATTATGTAGTTTGAATACTCATAACTATCAATTTTCTTTACAATCAATAATATACGTTTACTTAAATTGTCAGGGCCTCATTTTGACTAATTCTCAGCTCACAGAGTGATCGTGCATATTAACCGTTAGAAAATACCTACATACGCCAAATTATACTGAATGTACTGCTACATTGTTGATACAAGCCACTAATCACATGGAACAGGTAGTAAAGTATAAATCTTTACAATTGGACGGGGTCAAACTGCAGGCCTTTAACCTTGACCGATACCATAAAGTGGTCGCTTAATTGTCGTAAAACAGGGACATAATTAAAAATGAAGTGAGAAATCGCCCGCGGTCGTATTAGGGGTTCAATTAACATAGGATTAATGGCATTTATCTGAATTAACTGGTCGTATTACGGAATAACGGTGTGGTCTGGTTATTAGGGTCAACGACCATTGACATGTATAGTGAAATATTCCGTTCTTAAAAAAATCATTCGCAATAGTGGGGTGGTCTCGAAATCGGGGTGGTCGCATAGAGGGTTTTTACTGTATATTCTAATCTAAAGCATATAATTAACATTGTTTCCATATTGAGATTAATAGATCAATATTGCAACACTGCCATGCCGTAGCTACAATAAGTGCCTTATTACAGGAGAATACCTCTTTTAATTTATAAGTTTCGGTTTTGATCCATTTTCATTCATGTATCTAACTTGTGTGTAAACTGTATGCAGGTAAGCATGCCAACACACACATTTAGGGAAGTGTGTGAGATGGTACGATGGTCGCCAGATCGGATAGGTGGGTTTTCTCCGGGTACTCAGGTTTCCTCCCACATGAATAACCATATATATGCTTTCATCCGAGCCAACGAAAGTGATTAATATAAGTTGCTAAAACTTGCTTCGCCAAAAAAAACCAGCAAATTAGTATCACATGATTACATCCCCTTAAGTGTGTAATCCAATAGTAAACAAATGTTGCTTCCCGGACGTGGCTAATTGTTTTTCGGAAATCCCTACTTACAATTTGAGAGTTTGTAGGTACAGTGTTCATTGTAATTGGAACACTAAGAATAAACCTATGCATATTTGCCATGTTCTTTTTTCTGGAATACTTCTGGAACAGGTTCCCCTGTTACTTTCACTGGAATACTGAGAACAAACTATTTGCCAGATTTCTTTCACAGAATATGCTAAGTATAAGCCTAGGCCCAATTACCTTTTGGGGCCTCTGTGGTTACGGTCATAGACATAAAATCACTTACCACTCGAATTCCACTTGTGCTGTCCAATTCTGTCATGTGAGGAAGCTATCCAGCTGGCTTGCGGACGGTTGGTGGTTCTACCCTGGTGTCCATCTGTGCCTGAACTACTACTGAAAGGGGCAGCCATTGTCATCCTCCACCATAGTAGATGGAGAGCCACCATATAACCTAAGCTGATGTCATCCTCCACCATAGTAGATGGAGAGCCACCATATAACCTAAGCTGATGTCATCCTCCACCATATAACCTAAGCTGTTGTCGTCCTCCACCATATAACCTAAGCTGTTGTCGTCCTCCACCATATAACCTAAGCTGTTGTCGTCCTCCACCATAGTAGATGGAGAGCCACCATATAACCTAAGCTGTTGTCGTCCTCCACCATAATAGATGGAGAGCCACCATATAACCTAAGCTGTTGTCGTTCTCCACCATAGTAGATGGAGAGCCACCATACAACCTAAGCTGTTGTCGTCCTCCACCATAATAGATGGAGAGCCCCATATAACCTAAGCTGTTGTCGTCCTCCACCATAATAGATGGAGAGCCACCATACAACCTAAGCTGTTGTCGTCCTCCACCATAGTAGATGGAGAGCCACCATATAACCTAAGCTGTTGTCGTCCTCCACCATAGTAGATGGAGAGCCACCATATAACCTAAGCTGTTGTCGTCCTCCACCATAATAGATGGAGAGCCACCATACAACCTAAGCTGTTGTCGTCCTCCACCATAATAGATGGAGAGCCACCATATAACCTAAGCTGTTGTCGTCCTCCACCATAATAGATGGAGAGCCACCATACAACCTAAGCTGTTGTCGTCCTCCACCATAATAGATGGAGAGCCACCATATAACCTAAGCTGTTGTCGTCCTCCACCATAATAGATGGAGAGCCACCATATAACCTAAGCTGTTGTCGTCCTCCACCATAATAGATGGAGAGCCACCATATAACCTAAGCTGTTGTCGTCCTCCACCATATAACCTAAGCTGTTGTCGTCCTCCACCATATAACCTAAGCCGTTGTCATCCTCCACCATAATAGATGGAGAGCCACCATATAACCTAAGCCGTTGTCGTCCTCCACCATAATAGATGGAGAGCCACCATATAACCTAAGCTGTTGTCGTCCTCCACCATATAACCTAAGCTGTTGTCGTCCTCCACCATATAACCTAAGCTGTTGTCGTCCTCCACCATATAACCTAAGCCGTTGTCGTCCTCCACCATAATAGATGGAGAGCCACCATATAACCTAAGCTGTTGTCGTCCTCCACCATAATAGATGGAGAGCCACCATATAACCTAAGCTGTTGTCGTCCTCCACCATAGTAGATGGAGAGCCACCATATAACCTAAGCTGTTGGTGCTACTTTAAACCAAATAACAAATAAAACCAATTACCTCATTTGTTTCACTGGAACTCTGGGAATAAACCTGAACCATTTTGCCTGTTCCTTTCACTGGAACTCTGTGCGAATAAACCTGAACCATTTTGCCTGTTCCTTTCACTGGAACTCTAGGAATAAACCTGAACCATTTTGCCTGTTCCTTTCACTGGAACTCTGTGGGAATAAACCTGAACCATTTTGCCTGTTCCTTTCACTGAATACTCTGGGAATAAACCTGAACCTTTTTGCCTGTTCCTTTCACTGGAACGCTGGGAATAAACCTGAACAATTTTGCCTGTTCCTTTCACTGGCACTCTGGGAATAAACCTGAACCATTTTGCCTGTTCCTTTCACTGGAACACTGGGAATAAACCTGAACCATGTTGCCTGTTCCTTTCACTGAATACACTTGGAATAAATCTGAACCATTTTGCCTGTTCCTTTCACTGGAACGCTGGGAATAAACCTGAACCATTTTGCCTGTTCCTTTCACTGGCACTCTGGGAATAAACCTGAACCATTTTGCCTGTTCCTTTCACTGGAACTCTGGGAATAAACCTGAACCATTTTGCCTGTTCCTTTCACTGGAACTCTGGGAATAAACCTAGGACCATGAGCCTGTTCCTTTCATTGGAAATCTGGGAATAAACATGAACCATTTTTCCTGTTCCTTTCTCTGGCTATGGTACAGTAAGAATAAATCTAGGCCCAATTGTTGCGGGCTTTTCTCTTGACAATGTCACCCCCACACGTCTCTATCCTATACCACCCCCACAAGTCTCTATCCTATACCACCCCACAAGTCTCTCTCCTATACCACCCCACAAGTCTCTATCCTATACCATCCCTACAAGTCTCTATCCTATACCACCCCCACAAGTCTCTATCCTATACCACCCCACAAGTCTCTATCCTATACCATCCCCACAAGTCTCTATCCTATACCACCCCACAAGTCTCTATCCTATACCACCCCCACAAGTCTCTATCCTATACCACCCCACAAGTCTCTATCCTATACCACCCCACAAGTCTCTATCCTATACCACCCACACAAGTCCCTATCCTATACCACCCCACAAGTCTCTATCCTATACCCCACACAAGTCCTATCCTATACCACCCACCAAGTCCCTATCCTATACCACCCACACAAGTCTCTATCCTATACCACCCACACAAGTCTCTATCCTATACCACCCCACAAGTCTCTATCCTATACCACCCACAAGTCTCTATCCTATACCACCCCACAAGTCTCTATCCTATACCACCCCACAAGTCTCTATCCTATACCACCCCACAAGTCTCTATCCTATACCACCCCACAAGTCTCTATCCTATACCACCCCACAAGTCTCTATCCTATACCACCCACAAGTCTCTATCCTATACCACCCACACAAGTCTCTATCCTATACCACCCACACATCTCTATCTATACCACCCCACAAGTCTCTATCCTATACCACCCCACAAGTCTCTATCCTATACCACCCCCACAAGTCTCTATCCTATACCACCCCACAAGTCTCTATCCTATACCACTATACAACCCACAAGTCTCTATCCTATACCACCCACACAAGTCTCTATCCTATACCACCCCACAAGTCTCTATCCTATACCACCCCCACAAGTCTCTATCCTATACCACCCCACAAGTCTCTATCCTATACCACCCACACAAGTCTCTATCCTATACCACCCCCACAAGTCTCTATCCTATACCACCCACAAGTCTCTATCCTATACCACCCACACAAGTCTCTATCCTATACCACCCCACAAGTCTATCCTATACCACCCCCACACAAGTCTCTATCCTATACCACCCCCACAAGTCTCTATCCTATACCACCCCACAAGTCTATATCCTATACCACCCCACAAGTCTCTATCCTATACCACCCCACAAGTCCCTATCCTATACCACCCACACAAGTCTATATCCTATACCAACCCACAAGTACCTATCCAATACCACCCACACAAGTCCCTATCCTATACCACCCACACAAGTACCTATCATATACCACCCCACAGGTACCAATCCTATACCACCCACACAAGTCTCTATCCTATACCACCCCCACAAGTCTCTATCCTATACCACCCCACAAGTCTCTATCCTATACCACCCACACAAGTATCTATCCTATACCACCCACACAAGTCCCTATCCTATACCACCCACACAAGTATCTATCCTATGCCACCCACACAAGTCCCTATCCTATACCACCCCACAAGTCTCTATCCTATACCACCCACACAAGTCCCTATCCTATACCACCCACACAAGTATCTATCCTATGCCACCCACACAAGTCCATATCCTATACCACCCCACAAGTATCTATCCTATGCCACCCACACAAGTCCCTATCCTATACCACCCACACACGTATCTATCCTATGCCACCCACACAAGTCCCTATCCTATACCACCCCACATGTTTCTATCCTATACCATCCACACAAGTCCCTATCCTATACCACACCACAAGTATCTATCCTATGCCACCCACACAAGTCCCTATCCTATACCACCCCACAAGTATCTATCCTATACCACCCACACAAGTCTATATCCTATACCACCACACAAGTCTCTATCCTATACCACCCACACAAGTCTATATCCTATACCACCCCCACAAGTATCTATCCTATACCACCCACACAAGTCTATATCCTATACCACCACACAAATATCTATCCTATACCACCCACACAAGTCTCTATCCTATACCACCCTCACAGGTCTCTATCCTATACCACCCACACAAGTATCTATCCTATACCACCCCCACATGTCTCTATCCTATACCACCCACACAAGTCTCTATCCTATACCACCCCCACAGGTCTCTATCCTATACCACCGACACAAGTATCTATCCTATACCACCCACACAAGTCCCTATCCTATGCCACCCCCACAAGTCCCTATCCTATACCACCCCACAAGTCTCTATCCTATGCCATCCCACAAGTCTCTAAGCTATACTACCCCACAAGTCTCTATGCTATACCACCCCACAAGTCTCTATCCTATACCACCCCCACAAGTCTCTATCATATACCACCCCGCAAGTCTCTATCCTATACCACCACACAAGTCTCTAAGCTATACCACCCCACAAGTCTCTATCCTATACCACCCCACAAGTCTCTAAGCTATACCACCCCACAAGTCTCTATGCTATACCACCCCACAAGTCTCTATCCTATACCACCCCACAGGTTTCTATCCTATACCACCCCACAAGAACCTATCCAATACCACACACACAAGTCCCTATCCTATACCACCCACACAAGTACCTATCCTATAACACCCCACAAGTACCTATCCTATACCACCCACACAATTCTCTATCCTATACCACCCACACAAGTCTCTATCCTATACAACCCCCACAAGTCTCTATCCTATACCACCCCACAAGTATCTATGCTATACCACCCCACAAGCCTCTATCCTATGCAACCCACACAAGTCCCTATCCTATACCACCCCACAAGTCTCTATCCTATACCACCCACACAAGTATATATCCTATACCACCCCACAGGTTTCTATCCTATACCACCCACACAAGTATATATCCTATACCACCCCACAAGTATCTATTCTATACCACCCACACAAGTCTCTATCCTATACCACCCACACAAGTCCCTATCCTATACCACCCACACAAGTCTCTATCCTATACCACCCACACAAGTCTCTATCCTATACCACCCCCACAGGTCTCTATCCTATACCACCCACACAAGTCCCTATCCTATACCACCCCACAAGTGTCTATCCTATACCACCCCCACAAGTCTCTATCCTATACCACCCACACAAGTATCTATCCTATACCACCCACACAAGTATCTATCCTATACCACCCACACAAGTCCCTATCCTATACCACCCACACAAGTCCCTATCCTATACCACCCCACAAGTTTCTAAGCTATACCACCCACACAAGTCCCTATCCTATACCACCCTACACGTCTCTAAGCTATACCACCCACACAAGTCTCTATCCTATACCACCCACACATGTCTATATCCTAGACCACCCACACAAGTCTCTATCCTATACCACCCACACAAGTCTATATCCTAGACCACCCACACAAGTCTATATCCTATACCACCCACAACAGTCTCTATCCTATACCACCCCCACACGTCTATATCCTATACCACCCACAAGTCTCTATCCTATACCACCCCCACAAGTCTCTATCCTATACCACCCCCACAAGTCTCTATCCTATACCACCACACAAGTCTCTATCCTATACCACCCCCACAAGTCTCTATCCTATACCACCCACACAAGTCTCTATCCTATACCACCCCACAAGTCTCTATCTATACCACCCCACAAGTCTCTATCCTATACCACCCCCACAAGTCTCTATCCTATACCACCCACACAAGTCTCTATCCTATACCACCCCACAAGTCTCTATCCTATACCACCACACAAGTCTCTATCCTATACCACCCCACAAGTCTCTATCCTATACCACCCACACAAGTCTCTATCCTATACCACCCCCACAAGTCTCTATCCTATACCACCCACACAAGTCTCTATCCTATACCACCCCCACAAGTCTTATCCTATCACCCCAAAGTCTCTATCCTATACCACCCCCACAAGTCTCTATCCTATACCACCCACACAAGTCTCTATCCTATACCACCCACACAAGTCCTATCCTATACCACCCCACAAGTCCCTATCCTATACCACCCACAAGTCTCTATCCTATACACCCACACAAGTCCCTATCCTATACCACCCACACAAGTCTCTATCCTATACCACCCCCACAAGTCTCTATCCTATACCACCCACACAAGTATCTATCCTATACCACCCCCACAAGTCTATATCCTATACCACCCACACAAGTCTCTATCCTATACCACCCCCACAAGTCTCTATCCTATACCACCCACACAGGTCTCTATCCTATACCACCCACACAAGTCCCTATCCTATACCACCCCCACAAGTCTCTATCCTATACCACCCCACAAGTATCTATCCTATACCACCCACACAAGTCCCTATCCTATGCCACCCCCACAAGTCCCTATCCTATACCACCCCACAAGTCTCTATCCTATACCACCCCACAAGTCTCTAAGCTATACTACCCCACAAGTCTCTATGCTATACCACCCCACAAGTCTCTATCCTATACCACCCCCACAAGTATCTATCCTATACCACCCCGCAAGTCTCTATCCTATACCACCCACACAAGTCTATATCCTAGACCACCCACACAAGTCTATATCCTATACCACCCCACAAGTCTCTATGCTATACCACCCCACAAGTCTCTATCCTATACCACCCCACAGGTTTCTATCCTATACCACCCCACAAGTCTCTATCCTATACCACCCCACAGGTCTCTAAGCTATACCACCCCACAAGTCTCTATGCTATACCACCCCACAAGTCTCTATCCTATACCACCCCACAAGTACCTATCCTATACCACCCACACAAGTCTCTATCCTATACCACCCCACAGGTACCTATCCTATACCACCCACACAAGTCTCTATCCTATACCACCCCCACAAGTCTCTATCCTATAACACCCCACAAGTACCTATGCTATACCACCCCACAAGCCTCTATCCTATGCCACCCACACAAGTCCCTATCCTATACCACCCCACAAGTCTCTATCCTATACCACCCACACAAGTCTCTATCCTATACCACCCACCAAGTCCCTATCCTATACCACCCACACAAGTATCTATCCTATGCCACCCACACAAGTCCCTATCCTATACCACCCACACAAGTATCTATCCTATGCCACCCACCAAGTCCCTATCCTATACCACCCACACAAGTATCTATCCTATACCACCCACCAAGTCCCTATCCTATACCACCCCCACAGGTATCTATCCTATACCACCCACACAAGTCCCTATCCTATACCACCCACACAAGTATCTATCCTATGCCACCCACACAAGTCCCTATCCTATACCACCCCACAATTATCTATCCTATGCCACCCACACAAGTCCCTATCCTATACCACCCCACAATTATCTATCCTATGCCACCCACACAAGTCCCTATCCTATACCACCCACACAAGTCTCTATCCTATACCACCCACACAAGTCTCTATCCTATACCACCCACACAAGTATCTATCCTATGCCACCCACACAAGTCCCTATCCTATACCACCCCACAATTATCTATCCTATGCCACCCACACAAGTCCCTATCCTATACCACCCCACAATTATCTATCCTATGCCACCCACACAAGTCCCTATCCTATACCACCCACACAAGTATCTATCCTATACCACCCACACAAGTCTCTATCCTATACCACCCCCACAAGTCTCTATCCTATACCACCCACACAAGTCTCTATCCTATACCACCCCCACAAGTCTCTATCCTATACCACCCCACAAGTCTCTATCCTATACCACCCCACAAGTCTCTATCCTATACCACCCACACAAGTCTCTATCCTATACCACCACACAAGTCTCTATCCTATACCACCCCACAAGTCCTATCCTATACCACCCACACAAGTCTCTATCCTATACCACCCACACAAGTCTCTATCCTATACCACCCACACAAGTCTCTATCCTATACCACCCCCACAAGTCTCTATCCTATACCACCCCCACAAGTCTCTATCCTATACCACCCACACAAGTCTCTATCCTATACCACCCCCACAAGTCTCTATCCTATACCACCCACACAAGTCCCTATCCTATACCACCCACACAAGTCTCTATCCTATACCACCCACACAAGTCTCTATCCTATACCACCCCCACAAGTCTCTATCCTATACCACCCCCACAAGTCTCTATCCTATACCACCCACACAAGT
>CM026388.1:53777643-53794543 GCA_014843695.1 Archivesica marissinica | reverse complement strand
TATTTATGTATATGACGGTGTGGTATATGAATGTATATGACGATGTGGTATATGAATGTATATGAAGGTGTGGTATATGTATGTATTTGACGGTGTGGTATATGTATGTACATGACAATATGGTATCTGTATATATATGACGATGTGGTATTTGTATGTATATGAAGATGTGGTATATGTATGTATATGACGGTGTGGTATATGACGGTGTGGTATATGTATGTATATGACGGTGTGGTATATGTATGTATATGACGATGTGGTATATGTATGTATATGACGGTGTGGTGTATGACGGTGTGGGATATGTATGTATATGACGGTGTGGTATATGTATTTATATGATGATGTGGTATATGTATGTATATGACGATGTGGTATATGTATGTATATGACGATGTGGTATATGTATGTATATGACGGTGCGGTAAATGTATGTATATGAAGATGTGGTATATGTATGTATATGATGATGTGGTGTATGTATGTATATGATGATGTTGTATATCTATGTTTATGACAGTGTGGTATATGTATTTACATGACGATGTGGTATATGTATGTATATGACGGTGCGGTAAATGTATGTATATGAAGATGTGGTATATGTATGTATATGTCGGTGTGGTATATGTATGTATATGATGATGTGGTATATGTATGTATATGACGGTGTGGTATATGTATGTACATGACGGTGTGGTATATGTATGTATATGACGGTGAGGTATATGACGGTGTGGTATATGACGGTGTGGTATATGTATGTATATGACGGAGTGGTATATGTATGTATATGACGGTGTGGTATATGTATGTATATGACGATGTGATATATGTATGTATATGATGATGTGGTATATGTATGTATATGATGATGTGGTATATGTATGTATATGATGATGAGGTATATGTATGTATATGACGGTGTGGTATATGTACGTATATGACGGTGTGGTATATGTATGTATATGACGATGTGGTATATGTATGTATATGTCGGTGTGGTATATGTATGTATATGATGGTGTGGTATTTGTATGTATATGACGGTGTGGTATATGTATGTATATGACGATGTGATATATGTATGTATATGATGATGTGGTATATGTATGTATATGATGATGTGGTATATGTATGTATATGATGATGACGTATATGTATGTATATGGCGGTGTGGTATATGTACGTATATGACGGTGTGGTATATGTATGTATATGACGATGTGGTATATGTATGTATATGTTGATGTGGTATATGTATGTATATGACGATGTGGTGTATGTATGTATATGACGGTGTGGTATATGACGATGTGGTATATGTATGTATATGATGGTGTGGTATATGTATGTATATGACGATGTGGTATATGTATGTATATGACGGTGTGGTGTATGACGGTGTGGGATATGTATGTATATGACGGTGTGGGATATGTATGTATATGACGGTGTGGTACATGTGGGTGTGTATATGTATGCATATGACACTATGGTATATGACGGTGTGGTAAATGAAGATGTGGTATATGCATGTATATGACGGTGTAGTATATGACGGTGTTGTATATGCATGTATATGATGATGTGATATATGTATGTATATGGCGGTGTGGTATATGTATGTATATGACTGTGTGGTATATGTATTTATATGACGATGTGGTATATGTATGTATATGACGATGTGGTATATGTTTGTATATGACGATGTCGTATATGTATGTATATGACGGTGCGGTATATGTATGTATATGAAGATGTGGTATATGTATGTATATGATGATGTGGTGTATGTATGTATGTATATGATGATGTTGTATATCTATGTTTATGACAGTGTGGTATATGTATTTATATGATGATGTTGTATATCTATGTATATGACAGTGTGTTAAATGTATGTATATATAACGGTGCGGTATATGTATGTATATTACGATGTGGTATATGTATGTATATGATGATGAGGTATATGTATGTATATGTCGGTGTGGTATATGTATGTATATGATGATGTGGTATATGTATGTATATGTCGGTGTGGTATATGTATGTACATGACGGTGTGGTATATGTATGTATATGACGGTGAGGTATATGACGGTGTGGTATATGACGGTGTGGTATATGTATGTATATGACGGTGTAGTATATGTATGCATATGACGGAGTGGTATATGTATGTATATGACGGTGTGGTATATGTATGTATATGACGGTGAGGTATATGTATGTATATGACGGTGTAGTATATGACGGTGTGGTATATGCATGTATATGATGATGTGATATATGTATGTATATGGCGGTGTGGTATATGTATGTATATGATGATGTAGTATGTGTATGTATATGATGGTGTGGTACATGTATGTATATGACGGTGTAGTATATGTATGTATATGACGATGTGGTATATGTATGTATATGACTGTGTGGTATATGTATGTATATGACGGTGTGGTATATGTATGTATATGACGATGTGATATATGTATGTATATGATGATGTGGTATATGTATGTATATGATGATGTGGTATATGTATGTATATGATGATGAGGTATATGTATGTATATGGCGGTGTGGTATATGTACATATATGACGGTGTGGTATATGTATGTATATGACGATGTGGTATATGTATGTATATGTTGATGTGGTATATGTATGTATATGACGATGTGGTATATGTATGTATATGACGGTGTGGTATATAACGATGTGGTAAATGTATGTATATGACGGTGTGGTATATGTATGTATATGACGGTGTGGTATATGTATGTACATGACGGTGTGGTATATGTATGTATATGACGGTGTGGTATATGAATGTATATGACGATGTGGTATATGAATGTATATGAAGGTGTGGTATATGTATGTATTTGACGGTGTGGTATATGTATGTTCATGACAATATGGTATCTGTATATATATGACGATGTGGTATTTGTATGTATATGAAGATGTGGTATATGCATGTATATGACGGTGTGGTATATGACGGTGTGGTATATGTATGTATATGACGGTGTGGTATATGTATGTATATGACGATGTGGTATATGTATGTATATGACGGTGTGGTGTATGACGGTGTGGGATATGTATGTATATGACGGTGTGGGATATGTATGTATATGACGGTGTGGTACATAGTGTGTATATGTATGCATATGACATATGGTATATGACGGTGTGGTAAATGAAGATGTGGTATATGTATGTATATGACGGATGTAGTATATGACGGTGTGGTATATGCATGTATATGATGATGTGATATATGTATGTATATGGCGGTGTGGTATATGTATGTATATGACGGTGTGGTATATGTATGAATATGACGATGTGGTATATGTATGTACATGACGGTGTGGTATATACATGTATATGAAGATGTGGTATATGTATGTATATGATGGTGTGGTATATGAATGTATATGACGATGTGGTATATGAATGTATATGACGGTGTGGTATATGTATGTATATGACGGTGTGGTATATACATGTATATGAAGATGTGGTATATGTATGTATATGACGGTGTGGTATATGAATGTATATGACGATGTGGTATATAAATGTATATGACGGTGTCGTATATGTATGTATTTGACGGTGTGGTATATGTATGTATATGACGATATGGTATCTGTATTTATATGACGATGTGGTATTTGTATGTATATGTAGATGTGGTATATGTATGTATATGACGGTGTGGTATATGACGGTGTGGTATATGTATGTATATGACGGTGTGGTATATGTATGTATATGACGATGTGGTATATGTATGTATATGACGGTGTGGTACATGTGGGTGTGTATATGTATGCATATGACACTATGGAATATGACGGTGTGGTAAATGAAGATGTGGTATATGTATGTATATGACGGTGTAGTATTTGACGGTGTTGTATATGCATGTATATGATGAGGTGATATATGTATGTATATGGCGGTGTGGTATATGTATGTATATGACTGTGTGGTATATGTATTTATATGACGATGTGGTATATGTATGTATATGACGATGTGGTATATGTTTGTATATGACGATGTCGTATATGTATGTATATGACGGTGCGGTATATGTATGTATATGAAGATGTGGTATATGTATGTATATGATGATGTGGTGTATGTATGTATATGATGATGTTGTATATCTATGTTTATGACAGTGTGGTATATGTATTTATATGATGATGTTGTATATCTATGTATATGACAGTGTGTTAAATGTATGTATATATAACGGTGCGGTATATGTAGGTATATGACGATGTGGTATATGTATGTATATGATGGTGTGGTATATGTATGTATATGACGGTGTGGTATATGTATGTATATGATGATGAGGTATATGTATGTATATGTCGGTGTGGTATATGTATGTATATGATGATGAGGTATATGTATGTATATGACGGTGTGGTATATGTATGTACATGACGGTGTGGTATATGTATGTATATGACGGTGAGGTATATGACGGTGTAGTATATGACGGTGTGGTATATGTATGTATATGACGGTGTAGTATATGTATGCATATGACGGAGTGGTATATGTATGTATATGACGGTGTGGTATATGTATGTATATGACGGTGAGGTATATGTATGTATATGACGGTGTAGTATATGACGGTGTGGTATATGCATGTATATGATGATGTGATATATGTATGTATATGGCGGTGTGGTATATGTATGTATATGATGATGTAGTATGTGTATGTATATGATGGTGTGGTACATGTATGTATATGACGTGTAGTATATGTATGTATATGACGATGTGGTATATGTATGTATATGACGGTGTGGTATATGTATGTATATGACGGTGTGGTATATGTATGTATATGATGGTGTGTATATGTATGTATATGACGTGTGGTATATGTATGTATATTATGGGTGGTATATGTATGTATATGACGGTGTGGTATATGTATGTATATGATGTGTGGTATATGTATGTATATGACGGTGTGGTATATGTATGTATATGACGATGTGGTATATGTATGTATATGTTGATGTGGTATATGTATGTATATGACGATGTGGTATATGTATGTATATGACGGTGTGGTATATGACGATGTGGTAAATGTATGTATATGACGGTGTGGTATATGCATGTATATGATGATGTGATATATGTATGTATATGACGGTGTGGTATATGTATGTATATGACGGTGTGGTATATGTATGAATATGACGATGTGGTATATGTATGTACATGACGGTGTGGTATATACATGTATATGAATATGTGGTATATGTATGTATATGATGGTGTGGTATATGAATGTATATGACGATGTGGTATATGAATGTATATGACGGTGTGGTATATGTATGTATATGACGGTGTGGTATATACATGTATATGAAGATGTGGTATATGTATGTATATGACGGTGTGGTATATGAATGTATATGACGATGTGGTATATAAATGTATATGACGGTGTGGTATATGTATGTATTTGACGGTGTGGTATATGTATGTATATGACGATATGGTATCTGTATTTATATGACGATGTGGTATTTGTATGTATATGTAGATGTGGTATATGTATGTATATGACGGTGTGGTATATGACGGTGTGGTATATGTATGTATATGACGGTGTGGTATATGTATGTATATGACGATGTGGTATATGTATGTATATGACGGTGTGGTACATGTGGGTGTGTATATGTATGCATATGACACTATGGAATATGACGGTGTGGTAAATGAAGATGTGGTATATGTATGTATATGACGGTGTAGTATTTGACGGTGTTGTATATGCATGTATATGATGAGGTGATATATGTATGTATATGGCGGTGTGGTATATGTATGTATATGACTGTGTGGTATATGTATTTATATGACGATGTGGTATATGTATGTATATGACGATGTGGTATATGTTTGTATATGACGATGTCGTATATGTATGTATATGACGGTGCGGTATATGTATGTATATGAAGATGTGGTATATGTATGTATATGATGATGTGGTGTATGTATGTATATGATGATGTTGTATATCTATGTTTATGACAGTGTGGTATATGTATTTATATGATGATGTTGTATATCTATGTATATGACAGTGTGTTAAATGTATGTATATATAACGGTGCGGTATATGTAGGTATATGACGATGTGGTATATGTATGTATATGATGGTGTGGTATATGTATGTATATGACGGTGTGGTATATGTATGTATATGATGATGAGGTATATGTATGTATATGTCGGTGTGGTATATGTATGTATATGATGATGAGGTATATGTATGTATATGACGGTGTGGTATATGTATGTACATGACGGTGTGGTATATGTATGTATATGACGGTGAGGTATATGACGGTGTGGTATATGACGGTGTGGTATATGTATGTATATGATGGTGTAGTATATGTATGCATATGACGGAGTGGTATATGTATGTATATGACGGTGTGGTATATGTATGTATATGACGGTGAGGTATATGTATGTATATGACGGTGTAGTATATGACGGTGTGGTATATGCATGTATATGATGATGTGATATATGTATGTATATGGCGGTGTGGTATATGTATGTATATGATGATGTAGTATGTGTATGTATATGATGGTGTGGTACATGTATGTATATGACGTGTAGTATATGTATGTATATGACGATGTGGTATATGTATGTATATGACGGTGTGGTATATGTATGTATATGACGGTGTGGTATATGTATGTATATGATGGTGTGGTATTTGTATGTATATGACGGTGTGGTATATGTATGTATATGATGGTGTGGTATATGTATGTATATGACGGTGTGGTATATGTATGTATATGATGGTGTGGTATTTGTATGTATATGTCGGTGTGGTATATGTATGTATATGACGATGTGGTATATGTATGTATATGTTGATGTGGTATATGTATGTATATGACGATGTGGTATATGTATGTATATGACGGTGTGGTATATGACGATGTGGTAAATGTATGTATATGACGGTGTGGTATATGTATGTATATGACGGTGTGGTATATGTATGTATATGACGGTGTGGTATATGTATGTATATGACTGTGTGGTATATGTATGTATATGACGGTGTGGTATATGTATGTATATGACTGTGTGGTATATGTATGTTTATGACGGTGTGGTATATGTATGTATATGATGGTGTGGTATTTGTATGTATATGACGGTGTGGTATATGTATGTATATGACGATGTGATATATGTATGTATATGATGATGTGGTATATGTATGTATATGATGATGTGGTATATGTATGTATATGTCGGTGTGGTATATGTATGTATATGACGATGTGGTATATGTATGTATATGTTGATGTGGTATATGTATGTATATGACGATGTGGTATATGTATGTATATGACGGTGTGGTATATGACGATGTGGTAAATGTATGTATATGACGGTGTAGTATATGTATGTATATGACGGTGTGGTATATGTATGTACATGACGGTGTGGTATATGTATGTATATGACGGTGTGGTATATATATGTATATGAAGATGTGGTATATGTATGTATATGACGGTGTGGTATATGAATGTATATGACGATGTGGTATTTGTATGTATATGAAGATGTGGTATATGCATGTATATGACGGTGTGGTATATGACGGTGTGGTATATGTATGTATATGACGGTGTGGTATATGTATGTATATGACGATGTGGTATATGTATATATATGACGGTGTGGTGTATGACGGTGTGGGATATGTATGTATATGACGGTGTGGGATATGTATGTATATGACCGTGTGGTACATGAGGGTGTGTATATGTATGCATATGACACTATGGTATATGACGGTGTGGTAAATGAAGATGTGGTATATGTATGTATATGACAGTGTAGTATATGACGGTGTGGTATATGCATGTATATGATGATGTGATATATGTATGTATATGGCGGTGTGGTATATGTATGTATATGACTGTGTGGTATATGTATTTATATGACGATGTGGTATATGTATGTATATGACGATGTGGTATATGTATGTATATGACGATGTCGTATATGTATGTATATGACGGTGCGGTATATGTATGTATATGACGATGTGGTATATGTATGTATATGACTGTGTGGTATATGTATGTATATGATGGTGTGGTATATGTATGTATATGATGGTGTGGTATTTGTATGTATATGACGGTGTGGTATATGTATGTATATGACGATGTGATATATGTATGTATATGGTGATGTGGTATATGTATGTATATGATGATGTGGTATATGTATGTATATGATGATGAGGTATAAGTATGTATATGGCGGTGTGGTATATGTACGTATATGACGGTGTGGTATATGTATGTATATGACGATGTGGTATATGTATGTATATGTTGATGTGGTATATGTATGTATATGACGATGTGGTATATGTATGTATATGACGGTGTGGTATATGACGATGTGGTAAATGTATGTATATGACGGTGTGGTATATGTATGTATATGACGGTGTGGTATATGTATGTACATGACGGTGTGGTATATGTATGTATATGACGGTGTGGTATATACATGTATATGAAGATGTGGTATATGTATGTATATGACGGTGTGGTATATGAATGTATATGACGATGTGGTATATGAATGTATATGAAGGTGTGGTATATGTATGTATTTGACGGTGTGGTATATGTATGTACATGACAATATGGTATCTGTATATATATGACGATGTGGTATTTGTATGTATATGAAGATGTGGTATATGCATGTATATGACGGTGTGGTATATGACGGTGTGGTATATGTATGTATATGACGGTGTGGTATATGTATGTATATGACGATGTGGTATATGTATGTATATGACGGTGTGGTGTATGACGGTGTGGGATATGTATGTATATGACGGTGTGGGATATGTATGTATATGACCGTGTGGTACATGAGGGTGTGTATATGTATGCATATGACACTATGGTATATGACGGTGTGGTAAATGAAGATGTGGTATATGTATGTATATTACGGTGTAGTATATGACGGTGTGGTATATGCATGTATATGATGATGTGATATATGTATGTATATGGCGGTGTGGTATATGTATGTATATGACTGTGGTATATGTATTTATATGACGATGTGGTATATGTATGTATATGACGATGTGGTATATGTATGTATATGACGATGTCGTATATGTATGTATTTGACGGTGCGGTATATGTATGTATATGAAGATGTGGTATTTGTATGTATATGATGATGTGGTGTATGTATGTATATGATGATGTTGTATATCTATGTTTATGACAGTGTGGTATATGTATGTATATGATGATGTTGTATATCTATGTTTATGACAGTGTGTTAAATGTATGTATATGACGGTGCGGTATATGTATGTATATGACGATGTGGTATATGTATGTATATGATGGTGTGGTATATTTATGGATATGACGGTGTGGTATATGTATGTATATGATGATGAGGTATATGTAAGTATATGTCGGTGTGGTATATGTATGTATATGATGATGTGGTATATGTATGTATATGACGGTGTGGTATATGTATGTACATGACGGTGTGGTATATGTATGTTTATGACGGTGAGGTATATGACGGTGTGGTATATGACGGTGTGGTATATGTATGTATATGATGGTGTAGTATATGTATGCATATGACGGAGTGGTATATGTATGTATATGACGGTGTGGTATATGTATGTATATGACGGTGAGGTATATGTATGTATATGACAGTGTGGTATATGTATGTATATGACGGTGTGGTATATGTATGTATATGACGGTGTGGTATATGTATGTATATGACGGTGTGGTATATGTATGTATATGACGGTGAGGTATATGACGGTGTGGTATATGTATGTATATGACGGTGTGGTATATGTATGTATATGACGGTGAGGTATATGACGGTGTGGTATATGACGGTGTGGTATATGACGGTGTGGTAAATGTATGTATATGACGGTGTTGTATATGTATGTATATGACGGTGAGGTATAGGTATGTGTATGACAGTGTGGTATATGACGGTATGGTAAATGTATGTATATGACGGTTTGGTATATGTATGTATATGACGGTGTGGTATATGTATTTGTATGAAGGTGTGGTATATGACAGTATGGTATATGTATATATATAACGGTGTTGTATATGTGGGTATATGACGGTGTGGTAGTATGTATGTATTTGTCGGTGTGGTATATGACGATATGGTATATGTATGTATATGACGATGTGGTATATGTATGTATATGACGGTGTGGTATATGTATGTATATGATGGTGTGGTATATGTATGTATATGACGGTGTGGTATATGTATGTATATGACGATGTGGTATATGTATGTATATGACGGTAGAGTATATGGATATATATGACGGTGTGGTATATGTATGTATATGGCGGTATGGAATGTTTATGTATATGACGGTGTGGTATATGTATGTATATGACGGTGTGGTATATGTATGTATATGACGGTATGGTATGTGTATGTATATGACGGTGTGGTATATGTATGTATATGACGAGGTGGTGTATGTATATGACGGTGTGGTATATGTATGTATATGACGGTATGGTATGTGTATGTATATGTCGGTGTGGTATATGTATGTATATGACGGTGTGGTGTATGTATATGACGGTGTAGTATATATATGTATATGACGGTGTGGTATATGTTTGTATATAACGGTGTGGTATATGTATGTACATGACGGTGTGGTATATGTATGTATATGACGGTGTGGTATATACATGTATATGAAGATGTGGTATATGTATGTATATGACGGTGTGGTATATGAATGTATATGACGATGTGGTATATGAATGTATATGAAGGTGTGGTATATGTATGTATTTGACGGTGTGGTATATGTATGTACATGACAATATGGTATCTGTATATATATGACGATGTGGTATTTGTATGTATATGAAGATGTGGTATATGTATGTATATGACGATGTCGTATATGTATGTATATGACGGTGCGGTAAATGTATGTATATGAAGATGTGGTATATGTATGTATATGATGATGTGGTGTATGTATGTATATGATGATGTTGTATATCTATGTTTATGACAGTGTGGTATATGTATTTACATGATGATGTTGTATATGTATGTATATGACAGTGTGTTAAATGTATGTATATGACGGTGCGGTATATGTACGTATATGACGATGTGGTATATGTATGTATATGATGGTATGGTATATGTATGTATATGACGGTGTGGTATATGTATGTATATGATGATGAGGTATATGTATGTATATGTCGGTGTGGTATATGTATGTATATGATGATGTGGTATATGTATGTATATGACGGTGTGGTATATGTATGTATATGACGGTGTAGTATATGTATGTATATGACGGTGAGGTATATGTATGGATATGACGGTGTAGTATATGTATGTATATGATGATGTGGTATATGTATATATATGACGGTGTGGTATATGTATGTACATGACGGTGTGGTATATGTATGTATATGACGGTGAGGTATATGACGGTGTGGTATATGACGGTGTGGTATATATATGTATATGATGGTGTAGTATATGTATGCATATGACGGAGTGGTATATGTATGTATATGACGGTGTGGTATATGTATGTATATGACGGTGAGGTATATGTATGTATATGACGGTGTGGTATATGTATGTATATGACGGTGTGGTATATGTATGTATATGACGGTGTGGTATATGTATGTATATGACGGTGTGGTATATGTATGTATATGACGGTGAGGTATATGACGGTGTGGTATATGTATGTATATGACGGTGTGGTATATGTATGTATATGACGGTGAGGTATATGACGGTGTGGTATATGACGGTGTGGTATATGACGGTGTGGTAAATGTATGTATATGACGGTGTTGTATATGTATGTATATGACGGTGAGGTATAGGTATGTGTATGACAGTGTGGTATATGACGGTATGGTAAATGTATGTATATGACGGTGTGGTATATGTATGTATATGATGGTGTGGTATATGTATGTATATGACGGTGTGGTATATGTATATATATAACGGTGTTGTATATGTGGGTATATGACGGTGTGGTAGTATGTATGTATTTGTCGGTGTGGTATATGACGATATGGTATATGTATGTATATGACGATGTGGTATATGTATGTATATGACGGTGTGGTATATGTATGTATATGATGGTGTGGTATATGTATGTATATGACGGTGTGGTATATGTATGTATATGACGATGTGGTATATGTATGTATATGACGGTAGAGTATATGGATATATATGACGGTGTGGTATATGTATGTATATGGCGGTATGGAATGTTTATGTATATGACGGTGTGGTATATGTATGTATATGACGGTGTGGTATATGTTGTATATGACGGTATGGTATGTGTATGTATATGACGGTGTGGTATATGTATGTATATGACGATGTGGTGTATGTATATGACGGTGTGGTATATGTATGTATATGACGGTATGGTATGTGTATGTATATGTCGGTGTGGTATATGTATGTATATGACGGTGTGGTGTATGTATATGACGGTGTAGTATATGTATGTATATGACGGTGTGGTATATGTTTGTATATAACGGTGTGGTATATGTATGTACATGACGGTGTGCTATATGTATGTATATGACGGTGTGGTATATGAAGATGTGGTATATGTATGTATATGACGGTGTGGTATATGAATGTATATGACGATGTGGTATATGAATGTATATGAAGGTGTGGTATATGTATGTATTTGACGGTGTGGTATATGTATGTACATGACAATATGGTATCTGTATATATATGACGATGTGGTATTTGTATGTATATGAAGATGTGGTATATGTATGTATATGACGGTGTGGTATATGACGGTGTGGTATATGTATGTATATGACGGTGTGGTATATGTATGTATATGACGATGTGGTATATGTATGTATATGACGGTGTGGTGTATGACGGTGTGGGATATGTATGTATATGACGGTGTGGTATATGTATGTATATGATGATGTGGTATATGTATGTATATGACGATGTGGTATATGTATGTATATGACGATGTGGTATATGTATGTATATGACGGTGTGGTATATGTATGTATATGACGATGTGGTATATGTATGTATATGATGATGTGGTATATGTATGTATATGATGATGTGGTATATCTATGTATATGACAGTGTGGTATATGTATTTACATGACGATGTGGTATATGTATGTATATGACGGTGTGGTATATGTATGTATATGAAGATGTGGTATATGTATGTATATGTCGGTGTGGTATATGTATGTATATGATGATGTGGTATATGTATGTATATGACGGTGTGGTATATGTATGTATATGACGGTGTGGTATATGTATGTATATGACGGTGAGGTATATGACGGTGTGGTATATGACGGTGTAGTATATGTATGCATATGACGGAGTGGTATATGTATGTATATGACGGTGTGGTATATGTATGTATATGACGGGAGGTATATGTATGTATATGACGGATGTGGTATATGTATGTATATGACGGTGTGGTATATGTATGTATATGACGGTGTGGTATATGTATGTATATGACGGTGTGGTATATGTATGTATATGACGGTGAGGTATATGACGGTGTGGTATATGTATGTATATGACGGTGTGGTATATGTATGTATATGACGGTGAGGTATATGACGGTGTGGTATATGACGGTGTGGTATATGACGGTGTGGTAAATGTATGTATATGACGGGTTGTATATGTATGTATATGACGTGAGGTTATGTATGTGTATGACGTGTGGTATATGACGGTATGGTAAATGTATGTATATGACGGTGTGGTATATGTATGTATATGACGGTGTGGTATATGTATTTGTATGAAGGTGTGGTATATGACGGTATGGTATATGTATATATATATAACGGTGTTGTATATGTGGGTATATGACGGTGTGGTAGTATGTATGTATATGACGGTGTGGTATATGACGATGTGGTATATGTATGTATATGACGATGTGGTATATGTATGTATATGACGGTGTGGTATATGTATGTATATGATGGTGTGGTATATGTATGTATATGACGGTGTGGTATATGTATGTATATGACGATGTGGTATATGTATGTATATGACGGTAGAGTATATGGATATATATGACGGTGTGGTATATGTATGTATATGGCGGTATGGGATGTGTATGTATATGACGGTGTGGTATATGTATGTATATGACGGTGTGGTATATGTATGTATATGACGGTATGGTATGTGTATGTATATGACGGTGTGGTATATGTATGTATATGACTATGTGGTGTATGTATATGACGGTGTGGTATATGTATGTATATGACGGTATGGTATGTGTATGTATATGTCGGTGTGGTATATGTATGTATATGACGGTGTGGTGTATGTATATGACGGTGTGGTATATGTATGTATATGACGGTGTGGTATATGTTTGTATATAACGGTGTGGTATATGTATGTATATGGTGATGTGGTTTATGTATGTATATGATGATGTGGTATATGTATGTATATGACGGTGTGGTATATGTATGTATATGATGATGTGGTATATGTATGTATATGACGGTGTGGTATATGTATGTATATGATGATGTGGTATGTGTATGTATATGATGATGTGGTATATGTATGTATATGACGATGTGGTATATGTATGTATATGATGATGAGGTATATGTATGTATATGGCGGTGTGGAATATGTACGTATATGACGGTGTGGTATATGTATGTATATGATGATGTGGTATATGTATGTATATGACGATGTGGTATATGTATGTATATGATGATGAGGTATATGTATGTATATGACGATGTGGTATATGTATGTATATGACGGTGTGGTATATGTATGTGTATGACGGTGTGGTATATGTATGTATATGACGATGTGGTATATGTATGTATATGATGATGTGGTATATGTATGTATATGCCGGTGTGGTATATGTATGTATATGATGATGAGGTATATGTATGTATATGTCGGTGTGGTATATGTATGTATATGATGATGTGGTATGTGTATATATATGATGGTGTGGTATATGTATGTATATGACGGTGTGGTATATGTATGTATATGACGGTGTGGTATATGTATGTATATGATGATGTGGTATATGTATGTATATGACGATGTGGTATATGTATGGGTATGACCGTGTGCTATATGTATGTATATGATGATGTGGTATATGTATGCATATGACGGTGTAGTATATGTATGTATATGACGATGTGGTATATGTATGCATATGACGGTGTGGTATATGTATGTATATGACGGTGTGGTATATGTATGTATATGATGGTGTGGTATTTGTATGTATATGACTGTGTGGTATATGTATGTATATGACGATGTGATATATGTATGTATATGATGATGTGGTATATGTATGTATATGATGATGTGGTATATGTATGTATATGACGATGTGGTATATGTATGTATATGACGATGTGGTATATGTATGTATATGTTGATGTGGTATATGTATGTATATGACGATGTGGTATATGTATGTATATGACGGTGTGGTATATGACGATGTGGTATATGTATGTATATGACGGTGTGGTATATGTATGTATATGACGGTGTGGTATATGTATGTACATGCCGGTGTGGTATATGTATGTATATGACGGTGTGGTATATACATGTATATGAAGATGTGGTATATGTATTTATATGACGGTGTGGTATATACATGTATATGAAGATGTGGTATATGAATGTATATTGTTATAGTATGACGGTGTGGTATATGTATGTATATGACGATATGGTATCTATATATATGATGATGTGGTATTTGTATGTATATGAAGATGTCGTATATGTATGTATATGACGGTGTGGTATATGTCGGTGTTGTATATGTATGTATATGACGGTGTGGTATATGTATGTATATGACGATGTGGTATATGTATGTATATGACGGTGTGGTGTATGACGGTGTGGGATATGTATGTATATGACGGTGTGGTACATGAGGGTGTGTATATGTATGCATATGACACTATGGTATATGACGGTGTGGTAAATGAAGATGTGGTATATGTATGTATATGACGGTGTAGTATATGACGGTATAGTATATGTTTGCATATGACGGAGTGGTATATGTATGTATATGACGGTGTGGTATATGTATGTATATGAGGGTGAGGTATATGTATGTATATGACGGTGTGGTATATGTATGTATATGACGGTGTGGTATATGTATGTATATGACGGTGAGGTATATTACGGTGTGGTATATGACGGTATGGTATATGACGGTGTGGTAAATGTATGTATATGACGGTGTTGTATATGTATGTATATAACGGTGAGGTATATGTATGTGTATGACAGTGTGGTATATGACGGTATGGTAAATGTATGTATATGACGGTGTGGTATGTGTATGTATATGACGGTGTGGTATATGTATTTGTATGAAGGTGTGGTATATGACGGTATGGTATATGTATATATATAACGGTGTTGTATATGTGGGTATATGACGGTGTGGTAGTATGTATGTATATGACGGTGTGGTATATGACGATGTGGTATATGTATGTATATGACGATGTGGTATATGTATGTATATGACGGTGTGGTATATGTATGTATATGACGATGTGGTATATGTATGTATA
>CM026388.1:53718590-53776643 GCA_014843695.1 Archivesica marissinica | reverse complement strand
ATGTATGCCTATCAATCCAGTACAGCCGCTTCCATACGCCATCATGTATGTTGTAATGACCACGAGTCGTAGCATGTCTACCTCTCAATCCAGTTCAACCGCTTCCATACGCCATCATGTATGTTGTAATGACCACGAGTAGTAGCATGTATGTATCTCAATCTAGTACAACCGCCGCCATACGCCATCATGTATGCTGTAATGACCACGAGTAGTAGCATGTCTGCCTGCCAATCCAGTACAGCCGCTTCCATACGCCATCATGTATGTTGTAATTACCACGAGTAGTAGCATGTCTGCCTCTCAATCCAGTACAGCCGCTTCCATACGTCATCATGTATGTTGTAATGACCACGAGTAGTAGCATGTATGTATCAATCCAGTACATCCACTTCCATACGCCGTCATGTATGTTGTAATGACAACGAGTAGTAGCATATATGTATCAGTCCAGTACAGCCACTTCCTTATACCATCATGTATGTTGTAATGACCACGAGTAGTAGCATGTATGATTGTCAATCCAGTACATCCGCTTCCATATGCCGTCATGTATGTTGTAATGACAACGAGTAGTAGCATGTATGTATCTCAATCCAGTACAGCCTCTTCCATACGCCATCATGTATGTTGTCATAACCATGAGTAGTAGCATGTCTGCCTTTCAATCCAGTACAACCACTTCCATACGCCATCATGTATGTTGAAATGACCACGAGTCGTAGCATGTCTGCCTCTCAATCCAGTACAGCCGCTTACATACGCCATCATGTATGTTGTAATGACCACGAGTAGTAGCATGTATGCCTCTCAATCCAGTACAGCCGCTTCCATACGCCATCATGTATGTTGTAATGACCACGAGTAGTAGCATGTATGCCTCTCAATCCAGTACAGCCGCTTCCATACGCCATCATGTATGTTGTAATGACCACGAGTAGTAGCATGTATGCCTCTCAATCCAGTACAGCCGCTTCCATACGCCATCATGTATGTTGTAATGACCACGAGTAGTAGCATGTATGTATATCAATCCAGTACAGCCGCTTCCATACGCCATCATGTATGTTGTAATGACCACGAATAGTAGCATGTATGCCACTCAATCCAGTACAGCTGCTTCCATACACCATCAGGTATGTTGTAATGACAAGGAGTAGTAGCATATATGTATCAATCCAGAACAGCCGCTTCCATACGCCATCATGTATGTTGTAATGACCACGAGTAGTAGCATGTATGTATCTCAATCTAGTACAGCACCTAACATACGCCATCATGTATGTTGTAATGACCACGAGTAGTAGCATGTATGTATCTCAATCCAGTACAGTCGCTACCATACGCCATCATGTATGTTGTAATGACCACGAGTAGTAGCATGTATGCCTCTCAATCCAGTACAGCCGCTTCCATACGCCATCATGTATGTTGTAATGACCACGAGTAGTAGCATGTATGCCTCTCAATCCAGTACAGCCGCTTTCATACACAATCATTTATGTTGTAATGACCACGAGTAGTAGCATGTATGTATCTCATTCCAGTACAGCCGCGTCCATACGCCATCACGAATGATATAATGACCACGAGTAGTAGCATGTATGCCTCTCAGTCCAGTACAGCCGCTTCCATACACCATCTTGTATGTTGTAATGACAACGAGTAGTAGCATGTATGTATCAATCCAGTAAAGTCGCTTCCATACGCCATCATGTATGTTGTAATGACCACGAGTAGTAGCATGTATGTATCTTAATCTAGTACAGCCGCTACCATACGCCATCATGTATGTTGTAATGACCACGAGTAGTAGCATGTATGTATCTCAATCCAGTACAGTCGTTACCATACGCCATCATGTATGTTGTAATGACCACGAGTAGTAGCATGTATGCCTCTCAATCCAGTACAGCCGCTTCCATACGCTATCATGTATGTTGTAATGACCACGAGTAGTAGCATGTATGCCTCTCAATCCAGTACAGACGCTTCCATACACCATCATGTATGTTGTAATGACCACGAGTAGTAGCATGTATGCCTCTTAATGCAGTACAGCCGCTTCCATACACCATCATGTATGTTATAATGACCATGCGTAGTAGCATGTATGTATATCAATCCAGTAAGGCCGTTTCCATACGCCATCATGTATGTTGTAATGACCAAGAGTAGTAGCATGTCTGCCTCTCAATCCAGTACACCGCTTCCATACGCCATCATGTATGTTGTAATGACCACGAGTAGTAGCATGTATGTATCAATCCAGTACAGCCGCTTCCATACGCCATCATGTATGTTGTAATGACCACGAGTAGTAGCATGTATGTATCTCAATCCAGTACAGCCGCTACCATACGCATCATGTATGTTGTAATGACCACGAGTAGTAGCATGTATGCTCTCAATCCAGTACAGCCGCTTCCATACGCTATCATGTATGTTGTAATGACCACGAGTAGTAGCATGTATGCCTCTCAATCCAGTACAGACGCTTCCATACACCATCATGTATGTTGTAATGACCACGAGTAGTAGCATGTATGCCTCTTAATCCAGTACAGCCGCTTCCATACACCATCATGTATGTTATAATGACCATGCGTAGTAGCATGTATGTATATCAATCCAGTAAGGCCGTTTCCATACGCCATCATGTATGTTGTAATGACCAAGAGTAGTAGCCTGTCTGCCTCTCAATCCAGTACAACCGCTTCCATACACCATCATGTATGTTGTAATGACAACGAGTAGTAGCATGTATGTATCAATCCAGTACAGCCGCTTCCATACGCCATCATGTATGTTGTAATGACCACGAGTAGTAGCATGTATGTATCTTAATCTAGTACAGCCGCTACCATACGCCATCATGTATGTTGTAATGACCACGAGTAGTAGCATGTATGTATATCAATCCAGTAAGGCCGTTTCCATACGCCATCATGTATGTTGTAATGACCAAGAGTAGTAGCATGTCTGCCTCTCAATCCAGTACAACCGCTTCCATACACCATCATGTATGTTGTAATGACAACGAGTAGTAGCATGTATGTATCAATCCAGTACAGCCGCTTCCATACGCCATCATGTATGTTGTAATGACCACGAGTAGTAGCATGTATGTATCTTAATCTAGTACAGCCGCTACCATACGCCATCATGTATGTTGTAATGACCACGAGTAGTAGCATGTATGTATCTCAATCCAGTACAGTCGCTACCATACGCCATCATGTATGTTGTAATGACCACGAGTAGTAGCATGTATGTATCTCAATCCAGTACAACCGCTTCCATACGCCATCATGTTTGTTGTAATGACCACGAGTAGTAGCATGTATGTATCAATCCAGTACAGCCGATTCCATACGCCATCATGTATGTTGTAATGACCACGAGTAGTAGCATTTCACCCTGTCAATCCAATTCAGCCGCTTCCATACGCGGTCATGTATGTTGTAATGACAATGAGTAGTAGCATGTATGTTTGACAATCCAGTACAGCCGCTTCCATACATCTTCATGTATGTTGTAATAACAACGAGTAGTAGCATGTATGTATCAGTCCAGTACAGTCGCTTCCTTATGCCATCATGTATGTTGTAATGACCACGAGTAGTAGCATGTCTGTATCTCAATCCAGTACAGCCGCTTCCATACGCCAGCATGTATGTTGTAATGACCATGAGTAGTAGCATGTCTGCCTCTCAATCCAGTACAACCGCTTCCATACACCATCATGTATGTTGTAATGACCACGAGTAGTAGCATATATGTATCTCAATCTAGTACAACTGCTTCCATACGTCAACATGTATGTTGTAATGACCACGAGTAGTAGCAAGTCTGCTTCTCAATCCAGTACAGCCGCTTCCATACGCCATCATGTATGTTGTAATGACCACGAGTAGTAGAATGTCTGCCTATCAATCCAGTACAGCCGCTTCCATACGCCATCATGTATGTTGTAATGACCACGAGTCGTAGCATGACTGCCTCTCAATCCAGTATAACCGCTTCCATACGCCAACATATATGTTTTAATGAACATGAGTAGTAGCATGTATGTCTCTCAATCTAGTACAACCGCTTCCATACGCCATTATGTATGTTGTAATGACCACGAGTAGTAGCATGTATGCCTCTCAATCCAGTACAGCCGCTTCCATACGTCATCATGTATGTTGTAATGACCACGAGTAGTAGCATGTATGTATCAGTCCAGTACAGCCTCTTGCATTCGCCATCATGTATGTTGTAATGACCACGAGTAGTAGCATGTATGCCTATCAATCCAGTACAGCCGCTTCCATACGCCATCATGCATGTTGTAATAACCACGAGTAGTAGCATGTATGTATCTCAATCCAGTACAACCGCTTCCATACACCATCATGTATGTTGTAATGACCATGAGTAGTAGCATGTATGCCTCTCAATGCAGTACAGCCGCCTCCAAACACCATCATGTACGTTGTAATGACCACGAGAAGTAGCATGTATGCCTCTCAATCCAGTACAGGCGCTTCCATACACCATCATGTATGTTGTTATGACAACGAGTAGTAGCATGTATGTATCAATCCAGTACAGCCGCTTTCATACGCCATCATGTATGTTGTAATGACCACGAGTAGTAGCATGTATGTATCTCAATCCAGTACAGTCGCTACTATACGCCATCATGTATGTTGTAATGACCACGAGTAGTAGCATGTATGCCTCTCAATCCAGCCGCTTCCATACGCCATCATGTATGTTGTAATGACCACGAGTAGTAGCATGTATGCCTCTCAATCCAGTACAGCCGCTTCCATACGCCATCATGTATGTTGTAATGACCACGAGTAGTAGCATGTATGCCTATCAATCCAGTACAACTGCTTCTGTACGCCATCATGTATGTTGTATTGACCACGAGTAGTAGCATGTATGTATATCAATCCAGTACAACCGCTTCCATACGCCATCATGTATGTTGTAATGACCATGAGTAATAGCATGTATGCCTCTCAATCCAGTACAGCCGCTTCAATAAACCATCATGTATGTTGTAATGACAACGAGTATTAGCATGTATGTATCAATCCAGTACAGCCGCTTTCATACGCCATCATGTATGTTGTAATGACCACGAGTAGTAGCATGTATGTATCTCAATCTAGTACAGCCGCTACCATACGCCATCATGTATGTTGTAATGACCACGAGTAGTAGCATGTATGTATCTCAATCCAGTACAGTCGCTACCATACGCCATCATGTATGTTGTAATGACACGAGTAGTAGCATGTATGCCTCTCAATCCAGTACAGCCGCTTCCATATGCCATCATGTATGTTGTAATGACCACGAGTAGTAGCATGTATGCCTCTCAATCCAGTACAGCCACTTCCATACACCATCATTTATGTTGTAATGACCACGAGTAGTATCATTTATGTATCTCATTCCAGTACAGCCGCGTCCATACGCCATCACGAATGATGTAATGACCACGAGTAGTAGCATGTATGCCTCTCAGTCCAGTACAGCCGCTTCCATACACCATCATGTATGTTGTAATGACAACGAGTAGTAGCATGTATGTATCAGTCCAGTACAGCCTCTTGCATACGCCATCATGTATGTTGTAATGACCACGAGTAGTAGCATGTATATATCAATCCAGTACAGCCGCTTCCATACGCCATCAGGTATGTTGTAATGACCACGAGTAGTAGCATGTATGCCTCTCAATCCAGTGCAGCCGCTTCCATACGCCATCATGTATGTTGTAATGACCATGAGTAGTAGCATGTATGTATCAATTCAGTACAGCCTCTTCAATACACCATCATGTTTGTTGTAATGACCACGAGTAGTAGCATGTATGCCTATCAATCCAGTACAGCCGCTTCCATACGCCATCATGCATGTTGTAATAACCACGAGTAGTAGCATGTATGTATCTCAATCTAGTACAGCCGCTACCATACGCCATCATGTATGTTGTAATGACCACGAGTAGTAGCATGTATGTATCTCAATCCAGTACAGTCGCTACCATATGCCATCATGTATGTTGTAATGACCACGAGTAGTAGCATGTATGCCTCTTAATCCAGTAGAGCCGCTTCCATACACCATCATGTATGTTGTAATGTCCACGAGTAGTAGCATGCATGACTCTTAATCCAGTACAGCTGCTTCCATACACCATCATGTATGTTATAATGACCACGAGTAGTAGCAGGTATGTATATCAATCCAGTACAGCCGCTTCCATACGCCATCATGTATGTTGTAATGACCACGAGTAGTATCATGTCTGCCTCTCAATCCAGTACAGCCGCTTCCATACGCCATCATTTATGTTGTAATGACCACGAGTAGTATCATGTATGTATCTCAATCCAGTACAACCGCTTCCATACGCCATCATGTATGTTGTAATGACCACGAGTAGTAGCATGTATGCCTCTCAATCCAGTAGAGCCGCTTCCATACACCATCATGTATGTTGTAATGTCCACGAGTAGTAGCATGCATGACTCTTAATCCAGTACAGCTGCTTCCATACACCATCATGTATGTTATAATGACCACGAGTAGTAGCAGGTATGTATATCAATCCAGTACAGCCGCTTCCATACGCCATCATGTATGTTGTAATGACCACGAGTAGTATCATGTCTGCCTCTCAATCCAGTACAGCCGCTTCCATACGCCATCATGTATGTTGTAATGACCACGAGTAGTATCATGTATGTATCTCAATCCAGTACAACCGCTTCCATACGCCATCATGTATGTTGTAATGACCACGAGTAGTAGCATGTATGTATCAATCCAGTACAGCCGCTTCCAGACGCCATCATGTATGTTGTAATGACCACGAGTAGTAGCATTTCACCCTGTCAATCCAATTCAGCCGCTTCCATACGCCGTCATGTATGTTGTAATGACAATGAGTAGTAGCATGTATGTTTGTCAATCCAGTACAGCCGCTTCCATACACCTTCATGTATGTTGTAATGACAACGAGTAGTAGCATGTATGTATCAGTCCAGTACAGTCGCTTCCATACGCCATCATGTATGTTGTAATGACCATGAGTAGTAGCATGTCTGCCTCTCAATCCAGTACAATCGCTTCCATACACCATCATGTATGTTGTAATGACCACGAGTAGTAGCATATATGTATCTCTATCTAGTACAACTGCTTCCATACGCCATCATGTATGTTGTAATGACCACGAGTAGTAGCATGTCTGCCTCTCAATCCAGTACAGCCGCTTCCATACGCCGTCATGTATGTTGTAATGACAATGAGTAGTAGCATGTATGTTTGTCAATCCAGTACAGCCGCTTCCATACACCTTCATGTATGTTGTAATGACAACGAGTAGTAGCATGTATGTATCAGTCCAGTACAGTCGCTTCCATACGCCATCATGTATGTTGTAATGACCATGAGTAGTAGCATGTCTGCCTCTCAATCCAGTACAATCGCTTCCATACACCATCATGTATGTTGTAATGACCACGAGTAGTAGCATATATGTATCTCTATCTAGTACAACTGTTTCCATGCCCCATCATGTATGTTGTAATGACCACGAGTAGTATCATGTATGTATCTCAATCCAGTACAACCGCTTCCATACGCCATCATGTATGTTTTAATGACCACGAGTAGTAGCATGTCTGCCTCTCATTCCAGTACAGCCGCTTCCATACGCCGTCATGTATGTTGTAATGACCACGAGTCGTAGCATATCTGCCTCTCAATCCAGTACAACCGCTTCCATACGCCATCATGTATGTTTTAATGACCACGAGTAGTAGCATGTATGTCTCTCAATCTAGTACAACCGCTTCCATACGCCATTATGTATGTTGTAATGACCACGAGTAGTAGCATGTATGCCTTTCAATCCAGTACAGCCGCTTCCATACGCCATCATGTATGTTGTAATGACCACGAGTAGTAGCATGTATGTATCAGTCCATTACAGCCTCTTGCATACGCCATCATGTATGTTGTAATGACCACGAGTAGTAGCATGTATGCCTATCAATCCAGTACAACCGCTTCTATACGCCATCATGTATGTTATAATGACCACGAGTAGTAGAATGTATGTATATCAATCAAGTACTACCGCTTCCATACGCCATCATGTATGTTGTAATGACCACGAGTAGTAGCATGTATGCATTCTCAATCCAGTACAGCCGCTTCAATAAACCATCATGCATGTTGTAATGACCACGAGTAGTAGCATGTATGCCTATCAATCCAGTACAGCCGCTTCCATACGCCATCATGCATGTTGCAATAACCACACGTATTAGCATGTATTTATCTCAATCCAGTACAGCCGCTTCCATACACCATCATGTATGTTGTAATGACAACGAGTAGTAGCATGTATGTATCAATCCAGTACCACCGCTTACATACGCCATCATGTATGTTGTAATGACCACGAGTAGTAGCATGTATGTATCTCAATCTAGTACAGCCGCTACCATACGCCATCATGTATGTTGTAATGACCACGAGTAGTAGCATGTATGTATCTCAATCCAGTGCAGTCGCTACCATACGCCATCATGTATGTTGTAATGACCACGAGTAGTAGCATATATGCCTCTCAATCCAGAACAGCCGCTTCCATACACCATCATGTATGTTGTAATGACCACGAGTAGTAGCATGTATGCCTCTCAATCCAGTACAGCCGCTTCCATACACCATCATGTATGTTGTAATGACGACGAGTAGTAGCATGTATGGCTCTCAATCCAGTACAGCCACTTCCATACGCCATCATGTATGTTGTAAATACCACGAGTAGTAGCATGCTTGCCTCTCAATCCAGCACAACCGCTTCCATACGCCATCATGTTTGTTGTAATGACCACGAGTAGTAGCGTGTATGTATCAGTCCAGTACAGCCTCTTGCATACGCCATCATGTATGTTGTAATGACCACGAGTAGTAGCATGTATGTATATCAATCAAATACAACTGCTTCCATACGCCATCATGTATGTTGTAATGACCACGAGTAGTAGCATGTATGCCTCTCAATCCAGTACAGCCGCTTCCATACGCCATCCTGTATGTTGTAATGACCACGAGTAGTAGCATGTATGTATCAATTCAGTACAGCCGCTTCAATACACCATCTTGTTTTTTGTAATGAACACGAGTAGTAGCATGTATGTATATCAATCCAGAACAACCGCTTCCAAACGCCATCATGTATGTTGTAATGACCACGATTAGTAGCATGTATGCCTCTCAATCCAGTACAGCCGCTTCCATACGCCATCATGTATGTTGTAATGACCACGAATAGTAGCATGTATGTATCAATTCAGTACAGCCGCTTCAATACACCATCATGTATCTTGTAATGACCACGAGTAGTAGCATGTATGCCTATCAATCCAGTACAGCCGCTTCCATACGCCATCATGCATGTTGTAATAACTACGAGTAGTAGCATGTATGTATCTCAATCCAGTACATCCGCTTCCATACACCATCATGTATGTTGTAATGACCAGGAGTAGTAGCATGTATGCCTCTAAATCCAGTAGAGCCGCTTCTATACAGCATCATGTATGTTGTAATGACCACGAGTAGTAGCATGTATGCCTCTCAGTCCATTACAGCCGCTTCCATACACCATCATGTATGTTGTAATGACAACGAATAGTAGCATATATGTATCAATCCAGAACAGCCGCTTCCATACGCCATCATGTATGTTGTAATGACCACGAGTAGAAGCATGTATGTATCTCAATCTAGTACAGCCACTACCATACGCCATCATGTATGTTGTAATGACCACGAGTAGTAGCATGTATGTATCTCAAGCCAGTACAGCCGCTTCCATACACCTTCATGTATGTTGTAATGACAACGAGTTTTAGCATGTATGTATCAGCCAGTACAGTCGCTTCCTTAGCCATCATGTATGTTGTAATGACCACGATGTATGCCCTCTTCAGTACAGCCGCTTCCATACGCCATCATGTATGTTGTAATGACCACGAGTAGTAGCATGTATGTATCTCAATCCAGTACAACCGCTTCCATACGCCATGTTGTAATGACCACGAGTAGTAGCATGTATGTATCAATCCAGTACAGCAGCTTCCATACGCCATATTGTATGTTGTAATAACCACGAGTAGTAGCATGTATGCCTCTCAATCCAGTACAGCCGCTTCCATACGCCATCATGTATGTTGTAATGACCATGAGTAGTAGCATGTATGTATCAATTCAGTACAGCCGCTTCAATACACCATCATGTATGTTGTAATGACCACGAGTAGTAGAATGTATGCCTATCAATCAAGTACAGCCGCTTCCATACGCCATCATGCATGTTGTAATAACCACGAGTAGTAGCATGTATGTATCACAATCCAGTACAACCGCTTCCATACGCCATCATGTATGTTGTAATAACCACGAGTAGTAGCATGTATGCCTCTCAATCCAGTACAGCCACTTCCATACACCATCATTTATGTTGTAATGACCACGAGTAGTAGCATGTATTTATATCAATCCAGTACAGCCGCTTCCATACGCCATCATGTATGTTGTAATGACCACGAGTAGTAGCATGTCTGCCTCTCAATCCAGTACAGACGTTTCCATACGCCATCATGTATGTTGTAATGACCACGAGTAGTAGCATGTATGCCTTACAATCCAGTACAGCCGCTTCCATGCACCTTCATGTATGTTGTAATGACCACGAGTCGTAGCATGTATGCCTCTCAATCCAGTACAGCCGCATCCATACACCATCATGTATGTTGTAATGACCACGAGTAGTAGCATGTATGTATCTCATTCCTGTACCGCCGCGTCCATATGCCATCATGTATGTTGTAAATACCACGAGTAGTAGCATGCTTGCCTCACAATCCAGTACAACCGCTTCCATACGCCATCATGTTTGTTGTAATGACCACGCGTAGTAGCATGTATGTATCAGTCCAGTACAGCCTCTTGCATACGCCATCATGTATGTTGTAATGACCACGAGTAGTAGCATGTATGTATATCAATCAAATACAACTGCTTCCATACGCCATCATGTATGTTGTAATGACCACGAGTAGTAGCATGTATGCCTCTCAATCCAGTACAGCCGCTTCCATACGCCATCCTATATGTTGTAATGACCACGAGTAGTAGCATGTATGTATCAATTCAGTACAGCCGCTTCAATACACCATCTTGTTTTTTGTAATGACCACGAGTAGTAGCATGTATGCCTATCAATCCAGTACAGCCGCTTCCATACGCCATCATGTATGTTGTAATGACCACGAGTAGTAGCATATATTCCTCTCAATCCAGTAAAGCCGCTTCCATACACCATCATGTATGTTGTAATGACCACGAGTAGTAGCATGTATGTATATCAATCCAGTACAGCCGCTTCCATACGCCATCATGTATGTTGTAATGACCACGAGTAGTAGCATGTCTGCCTCTCAATCCAGTACAGCCGCTTCCATACGCCATCATGTATGTTGTAATGACCACGAGTAGTATCATGTATGTATCTCAATCCAGTACGACCGCTTCCATACGCCATCATGTATGTTGTAATGACCACGAGTAGTAGCATGTATGTATCAATAAAGTACAGCCGATTCCATACGCCATCATGTATGTTGTAATGACCATGAGTAGTAGCATTTCACCCTGTCAATCCAATTCAGCCGCTTCCATACGCCGTCATGTATGTTGTGATGACAACGAGTAGTAGCATGTATGTTTGTCAATCCAGTTCAGCTCCTTCCATACACCTTCATGTATGTTGTAATGACAACGAGTAGTAGCATGTATGTATCCGTCCAGTACAGTCGCTTCCTTATGCCATCATGTATGTTGTAATGACCACGAGTAGTAGCATGTCTGCCTCTCAATCCAGTACAACCGCTTCCATACACCATCATGTATGTTGTAATGACAAGGAGTAGTAGTATATATGTATCTCAATCTAGTACAACTGCTTCCATACGCAATCATGTATGTTGTAATGACCACGAGTAGTAGCATGTCTGCCTCTCAATCCAGTACAGCCGCTTCCATACGCCATCATGTATGTTGTAATGACCACGAGTAGTAGAATGTCTGCCTATCAATCCAGTACAGCTGCTTCCATACGCCATCATGTATGTTGCAATGACCACGAGTCGTAGCATGTCTGCCTCTCAATCCATTACAACCGCTTCCATACGCCATCATGTATGTTTTAATGACCACGAATAGTAGCATGTATGTCTCTCAATCTAGTACAACCGCCTCCATACGCCATCATGTATGTTGTAATGACCACGAGTAGTAGCATGTATGTATCTTAATCCAGTACAACCGCTTCCATACGCCATCATGTATGTTGTAATGACCACGAGTAGTAGCATGTATGCCTCTCAATCCAGTACAGCCGCTTCCATACGCCATCATGTATTTTGTAATGCCCACGAGTAGTAGCATGTCTGCCTATCAATCCAGTACAACCGCTTCTATACGCCGTCATATATGTTATAATGACCACGAGTAGTAGCATGTATGTATATCAATCCAGTACAACCGCTTCCATACGCCATCATGTATGTTGTAATGACCACGAGTAGTATTATGTATGCCTCTCAATCCAGTACAGCCGCTTCAATAAACCATCATGCATGTTGTAATGACCACGAGTAGTAGCATGTATGCCAATCAATCCAGTACAGCTGCTTCCATACGCCATCATGCATGTTGTAATAACCACGAGTAGTAGCATGTATGTATCTCAATCCAGTACAGCCGCTTCCATACACCATCATGTACATTGTAATGACAACGAGTAGTAGCATGTATGTATCAATCCAGTACAGCCGCTTCCAAACGCCATCATGTATGTTGTAATGTCCACGAGTAGTAGCATGTATGTATCGCAATCTAGTACAGCCGCTACCATACGCCATCATGTATGTTGTAATGACCACGAGTAGTAGCATGCATGTATCTCAATCCAGTACAGTCGCTACCATACGCCATAATGTATGTTGTAATGACCACGAGTAGTAGCATGTATGCCTCTCAATCCAGTACAGCCGCTTCCATACGCCATCATGTATGTTGTAATAACCACGAGTAGTAGCATGTATACCTCTCAATCCACTACAGCCGCTTCCATACACCATCATTTATGTTGTAATGACCACGAGTAGTAGCATGTATGCCTCTCAATCCAGTACAGCCGAATCCATACACCATCATGTATGTTGTAATGACCACGTGTAGTAGCATGTATGTATCTCATTCCAGTACAGCCGCGTCCATACGCCATCATGTATGTTGTAATTACCACGAGTAGTAGCATGCATGCCTCTCAATCCAGTACAACCGCTTCCATACGCCATCATGTTTGTTGTAATGACCACGAGTAGTAGCATGTATGTATCAGTCCAGTACAGCCTCTTACATACGCCATCATGTATGTTGTAATGACCACGAGTAGTAGCATGTATGTATCAATTCAGTACAGCCGCTTCCATACGCCATCATGTATGTTGTAATGACCACGAGTAGTAGCATGTATGTATATCAATCCAGTACAGCCGCTTCCATACGCCATCATGTATGTTGTAATGACCACGAGTAGTAGCATGTCTGCCTCTCAATCCAGTACAGCCGCTTCCATACACCTTCATGTATGTTGTAATGACAACGAGTTTTAGCATGTATGTATCAGTCCAGTACAGTCGCTTCCTTATGCCATCATGTATGTTGTAATGACCACGAGTTGTAGATGTCTGCCTCTCAATTCAGTACAGCCGCTTCCATACGCCATCATGTATGTTGTAATGACCACGAGTAGTAGCATGTATGTATCTCAATCCAGTACAACCGCTTCCATACGCCATCATGTATGTTGTAATGACCACGAGTAGTAGCATGTATGTATCAATCCAGTACAGCAGCTTCCATACGCCATATTGTATGTTGTAAAACCACGAGTAGTAGCATGTATGCCTCTCAATCCAGTACAGCCGCTTCCATACGCCATCATGTATGTTGTAATGACCATGAGTAGTAGCATGTATGTATCAATTCAGTACAGCCGCTTCAATACACCATCATGTATGTTGTAATGACCACGAGTAGTAGAATGTATGCCTATCAATCAAGTACAGCCGCTTCCATACGCCATCATGCATGTTGTAATAACCACGAGTAGTAGCTTGTATGTATCAATCTAGTACAGCCGCTACCATACGCCATCATGTATGTTGTAATGACCACGAGTAGTAGCATGTATGTTCTCAATCCAGTACAGCGCTTCCATACGCCATCATGTATGTTGTAATGACCACGAGTAGTAGCATGTATGCCTCTCAATCCAGTACAGCCGCTTCCATACGCCATCATGTATGTTGTAATGACCACGAGTAGTAGCATGTATGTATCTCAATCCAGTACAGCCGCTTCCATACGCCATCATGTATGTTGTAATGACCACGAGTAGTAGCATGTATGTATATCAATCCAGTACAGCCGCTTCCATACGCCATCATGTATGTTGTAATGACCACGAGTAGTAGCATGTCTGCCTCTCAATCCAGTACAGCCGCTTCCATACGCCATCATGTATGTTGTAATGACCACGAGTAGTAGCATGTATGCCTCTCAATCCAGTACAGCCGCATCCATACACCATCATGTATGTTGTAATGACCACGAGTAGTAGCATGTATGTATCTCATTCCAGTACCGCCGCGTCCATATGCCATCATGTATGTTGTAAATACCACGAGTAGTAGCATGCTTGCCTCACAATCCAGTACAACCGCTTCCATACGCCATCATGTTTGTTGTAATGACCACGAGTAGTAGCATGTATGTATCAGTCCAGTACAGCCTCTTGCATACGCCATCATGTATGTTGTAATGACCACGAGTAGTAGCATGTATGTATATCAATCAAATACAACTGCTTCCATACGCCATCATGTATGTTGTAATGACCACGAGTAGTAGCATGTATGCCTCTCAATCCAGTACAGCCGCTTCCATACGCCATCCTGTATGTTGTAATGACCACGAGTAGTAGCATGTATACCTCTCAATCCACTACAGCCGCTTCCATACACCATCATTTATGTTGTAATGACCACGAGTAGTAGCATGTATGCCTCTCAATCCAGTACAGCCGAATCCATACACCATCATGTATGTTGTAATGACCACGAGTAGTAGCATGTATGTATCTCATTCCAGTACAGCCGCGTCCATACGCCATCATGTATGTTGTAATTACCACGAGTAGTAGCATGTATGCCTCTCAATCCAGTACAACCGCTTCCATACGCCATCATGTTTGTTGTAATGACCACGAGTAGTAGCATGTATGTATCAGTCCAGTACAGCCTCTTACATACGCCATCATGTATGTTGTAATGACCACGAGTAGTAGCATGTATGTATCAATCCAGTACAGCCGCTTCCATACGCCATCATGTATGTTGTAATGACCACGAGTAGTAGCATGTATGTATCTCAATCCAGTACAGCCGCTTCCATACGCCATCATGTATGTTGTAATGACCACGAGTAGTAGCATGTCTGCCTCTCAATCCAGTACAGCCGCTTCCATACACCATCATGTATGTTGTAATGACCACGAGTAGTAGCATGTATGTATCAGTCCAGTACAGTCGCTTCCTTATGCCATCATGTATGTTGTAATGACCACGAGTTGTAGCATGTCTGCCTCTCAATTCAGTACAGCCGCTTCCATACGCCATCATGTATGTTGTAATGACCACGAGTAGTAGCATGTATGTATCTCAATCCAGTACAACCGCTTCCATACGCCATCATGTATGTTGTAATGACCACGAGTAGTAGCATGTATGTATCAATCCAGTACAGCAGCTTCCATACGCCATATTGTATGTTGTAATGACCACGAGTAGTAGCATGTATGCCTCTCAATCCAGTACAGCCGCTTCCATACGCCATCATGTATGTTGTAATGACCATGAGTAGTAGCATGTATGTATCAATTCAGTACAGCCGCTTCAATACACCATCATGTATGTTGTAATGACCACGAGTAGTAGAATGTATGCCTATCAATCAAGTACAGCCGCTTCCATACGCCATCATGCAAGTTGTAATAACCACGAGTAGTAGCTGGTATGTATCTCAATCTAGTACAGCCGCTACCATACGCCATCATGTATGTTGTAATGACCACGAGTAGTAGCATGTATTTATCTCAATCCAGTACAGTCGCTACCATACGCCATCATGTATGTTGTAATGACCACGAGTAGTAGCATGTATGCCTCTCAATCCAGTACAGCCACTTCCATACACCATCATTTATGTTGTAATGACCACGAGTAGTAGCATGTATTTATATCAATCCAGTACAGCCGCTTCCATACGCCATCATGTATGTTGTAATGACCACGAGTAGTAGCATGTCTGCCTCTCAATCCAGTACAGACGTTTCCATACGCCATCATGTATGTTGTAATGACCACGAGTAGTAGCATGTATGCCTCACAATCCAGTACAGCCGCTTCCATACACCATCATGTATGTTGTAATGACCACGAGTAGTAGCATGTATGCCTCTCAATCCAGTACAGCCGCATCCATACACCATCATGTATGTTGTAATGACCACGAGTAGTAGCATGTATGTATCTCTTCCAGTACAGCCGCTTCCATACGCCATCATGTATGTTGTAATGACCACGAGTAGTAGCATGTTTGCCTCTCAATCCAGTACAACCGCTTCCATACGCCATCATGTTTGTTGTAATGACCACGAGTAGTAGCATGTATGTATCAGTCCAGTACAGCCTCTTGCATACGCCATCATGTATGTTGTAATGACCACGAGTAGTAGCATGTATGTATATCAATCCAGTACAACCGCTTCCATACGCCATCATGTATGTTGTAATGACCACGAGTAGTAGCATGTATGCCTCTCAATCCAGTACAGCCGCTTCCATACGCCATCATGTATGTTGTAATGACCACGAGTAGTAGCATGTATGCCTCTCAATCCAGTACAGCCGCTTCCATACGCCATCATGTATGTTGTAATGACCACGAGTAGTAGCATGTATGTATATCAATCCAGTACAGCCGCTTCCATACGCCATCATGTATGTTGTAATGACCACGAGTAGTAGCATGTATGTATCTCAATCCAGTACAGCCGCTTCCATACGCCATCATGTATGTTGTAATGACCACGAGTAGTAGCATGTATGTATCAATCCAGTACAGCCGCTTCCATACGCCATCATGTATGTTGTAATGACCATGAGTAGTAGCATGTCACCCTGTCAATCCAGTACAGCCGCTTCCATACGCCGTCATGTATGTTGTGATGACAACGAGTAGTAGCATGTATGTTTGTCAATCCAGTTCAGCTCCTTCCATACACCTTCATGTATGTTGTAATGACAACGAGTAGTAGCATGTATGTATCCATCCAGTACAGTCGCTTCCTTATGCCATCATGTATGTTGTAATGACCACGAGTAGTAGCATGTCTGTATCTCAATCCAGTACAGCCGCTTCCATACGCCATCATGTATGTTGTAATGACCACGAGTAGTAGCATGTATGTATCAGTCCAGTACAGTCGCTTCCTTATGCCATCATGTATGTTGTAATGACCACGAGTTGTAGCATGTCTGCCTCTCAATTCAGTACAGCCGCTTCCATACGCCATCATGTATGTTGTAATGACCACGAGTAGTAGCATGTATGTATCTCAATCCAGTACAACCGCTTCCATACGCCATCATGTATGTTGTAATGACCACGAGTAGTAGCATGTATGTATCAATCCAGTACAGCAGCTTCCATACGCCATATTGTATGTTGTAATAACCACGAGTAGTAGCATGTATGCCTCTCAATCCAGTACAGCCGCTTCCATACGCCATCATGTATGTTGTAATGACCACGAGTAGTAGCATGTATGTATCAATCCAGTACAGCCGCTTCCATACACCATCATGTATGTTGTAATGACCACGAGTAGTAGCATGTATGCCTATCAATCCAGTACAGCCGCTTCCATACGCCATCATGTATGTTGTAATAACCACGAGTAGTAGCTTGTATGTATCTCAATCTAGTACAGCCGCTTCCATACGCCATCATGTATGTTGTAATGACCACGAGTAGTAGCATGTATGTATCAATCCAGTACAGCCGCTTCCATACGCCATCATGTATGTTGTAATGACCACGAGTAGTAGCATGTATGCCTCTCAATCCAGTACAGCCGCTTCCATACACCATCATGTATGTTGTAATGACCACGAGTAGTAGCATGTATTTATATCAATCCAGTACAGCCGCTTCCATACGCCATCATGTATGTTGTAATGACCACGAGTAGTAGCATGTCTGCCTCTCAATCCAGTACAGCCGCTTCCATACGCCATCATGTATGTTGTAATGACCACGAGTAGTAGCATGTATGCCTCACAATCCAGTACAGCCGCTTCCATACACCATCATGTATGTTGTAATGACCACGAGTAGTAGCATGTATGTATCTCATTCCAGTACCGCCGCGTCCATATGCCATCATGTATGTTGTAAATACCACGAGTAGTAGCATGCTTGCCTCTCAATCCAGTACAACCGCTTCCATACGCCATCATGTTTGTTGTAATGACCACGAGTAGTAGCATGTATGTATCAGTCCAGTACAGCCTCTTGCATACGCCATCATGTATGTTGTAATGACCACGAGTAGTAGCATGTATGTATATCAATCAAATACAACTGCTTCCATACGCCATCATGTATGTTGTAATGACCACGAGTAGTAGCATGTATGCCTCTCAATCCAGTACAGCCGCTTCCATACGCCATCCTGTATGTTGTAATGACCACGAGTAGTAGCATATATGTATCAATTCAGTACTGCCGCTTCAATACACCATCTTGTTTTTTGTAATGACCACGAGTAGTAGCATGTATGCCTATCAATCCAGTACAGCCGCTTCCATACGCCATCATGTATGTTGTAATGACCACGAGTAGTAGCATGTATGCCTCTCAATCCAGTACAGCCGCTTCCATACGCCATCATGTATGTTGTAATGACCACGAGTAGTAGCATGTATGCCTCTCAATCCAGTAAAGCCGCTTCCATACACCATCATGTATGTTGTAATGACCACGAGTAGTAGCATGTATGTATATCAATCCAGTACAGCCGCTTCCATACGCCATCATGTATGTTGTAATGACCACGAGTAGTATCATGTATGTATCTCAATCCAGTACGACCGCTTCCATACGCCATCATGTATGTTGTAATGACCACGAGTAGTAGCATGTATGTATCAATCAAGTACAGCCGATTCCATACGCCATCATGTATGTTGTAATGACCATGAGTAGTAGCATTTCACCCTGTCAATCCAATTCAGCCGCTTCCATACGCCGTCATGTATATTGTGATGACAACGAGTAGTAGCATGTATGTTTGTCAATCCAGTTCAGCTCCTTCCATACACCTTCATGTATGTTGTAATGACAACGAGTAGTAGCATGTATGTATCCGTCCAGTACAGTCGCTTCCTTATGCCATCATGTATGTTGTAATGACAACGAGTAGTAGCATGTCTGTATCTCAATTCAGTACAGCCGCTTCCATACGCCATCATGTATGTTGTAATGACCACGAGTAGTAGCATGTCTGCCTCTCAATCCAGTACAACCGCTTCCATACACCATCATGTATGTTGTAATGACAAGGAGTAGTAGTATATATGTATCTCAATCTAGTACAACTGCTTCGATACGCAATCATGTATGTTGTAATGACCACGAGTAGTAGCATGTATGTCTCTCAATCCAGTACAGCCGCTTCCATACGCCATCATGTATGTTGTAATGACCACGAGTAGTAGCATGTATGTATCTTAATCCAGTACAGCCGCTTCCATACGCCATCATGTATGTTGTAATGACCACGAGTAGTAGCATGTATGCCTCTCAATCCAGTACAGCCGCTTCCATACGCCATCATGTATTTTGTAATGCCCACGAGTAGTAGCATGTATGCCTATCAATCCAGTACAACCGCTTCTATACGCCGTCATATATGTTATAATGACCACGAGTAGTAGCATGTATGTATATCAATCCAGTACAACCGCTTCCATACGCCATCATGTATGTTGTAATGACCACGAGTAGTAGCATGTATGCCTCTCAATCCAGTACAGCCGCTTCAATAAACCATCATGCATGTTGTAATGACCACGAGTAGTAGCATGTATGCCAATCAATCCAGTACAGCTGCTTCCATACGCCATCATGCATGTTGTAATAACCACGAGTAGTAGCATGTATGTATCTCAATCCAGTACAGCCGCTTCCATACACCATCATGTACATTGTAATGACAACGAGTAGTAGCATGTATGTATCAATCCAGTACAGCCGCTTCCAAACGCCATCATGTATGTTGTAATGTCCACGAGTAGTAGCATGTATGTATCGCAATCTAGTACAGCCGCTACCATACGCCATCATGTATGTTGTAATGACCACGAGTAGTAGCATGCATGTATCTCAATCCAGTACAGTCGCTACCATACGCCATAATGTATGTTGTAATGACCACGAGTAGTAGCATGTATGCCTCTCAATCCAGTACAGCCGCTTCCATACGCCATCATGTATGTTGTAATAACCACGAGTAGTAGCATGTATACCTCTCAATCCACTACAGCCGCTTCCATACACCATCATTTATGTTGTAATGACCACGAGTAGTAGCATGTATGCCTCTCAATCCAGTACAGCCGAATCCATACACCATCATGTATGTTGTAATGACCACGAGTAGTAGCATGTATGTATCTCATTCCAGTACAGCCGCGTCCATACGCCATCATGTATGTTGTAATTACCACGAGTAGTAGCATGTATGCCTCTCAATCCAGTACAACCGCTTCCATACGCCATCATGTATGTTGTAATGACCACGAGTAGTAGCATGTATGTATCAATCCAGTACAGCCGCTTCCATACGCCATCATGTATGTTGTAATGACCACGAGTAGTAGCATGTCTGCCTCTCAATCCAGTACAGCCGCTTCCATACGCCATCATGTATGTTGTAATGACCACGAGTAGTAGCATGTATGTATCAATCCAGTACAGCCGCTTCCATACGCCATCATGTATGTTGTAATGACCACGAGTAGTAGCATGTTCAATCCAGTACAGCCGCTTCCATACGCCATCATGTATGTTGTAATGACCACGAGTAGTAGCATGTATGTATCAATCCAGTACAGCCGCTTCCATACGCCATCATGTATGTTGTAATGACCACGAGTAGTAGCATGTATGCCTGTCAATCCAGTACAGCCGCTTCCATACGCCATCATGTATGTTGTAATGACCACGAGTAGTAGCATGTATGTATCAATCCAGTACAGCCGCTTCCATACGCCATCATGTATGTTGTAATGACCACGAGTAGTAGCATGTCTGCCTCTCAATCCAGTACAGCCGCTTCCATACGCCATCATGTATGTTGTAATGACCACGAGTAGTAGCATGTCTGCCTCTCAATCCAGTACAACCGCTTCCATACGCCATCATGTATGTTGTAATGACCACGAGTAGTAGCATGTATGTATCTCAATCCAGTACAACCGCTTCCATACGCCATCATGTATGTTGTAATGACCACGAGTAGTAGCATGTCTGCCTGTCAATCCAGTACAGCCGCTTCCATACGCCATCATGTATGTTGTAATGACAACGAGTAGTAGCATGTATGTATCAATCCAGTACAGCCGCTTCCATACGCCATCATGTATGTTGTAATGACCACGAGTAGTAGCATGTCTGTATCTCAATCCAGTACAGCCGCTTCCATACGCCATCATGTATGTTGTAATGACCACGAGTAGTAGCATGTCTGCCTCTCAATCCAGTACAGCCGCTTCCATACGCCATCATGTATGTTGTAATGACCACGAGTAGTAGCATGTCTGCCTCTCAATCCAGTACAGCCGCTTCCATACGCCATCATGTATGTTGTAATGACCACGAGTAGTAGCATGTCTGCCTCTCAATCCAGTACAGCCGCTTCCATACGCCATCATGTATGTTGTAATGACCACGAGTAGTAGCATGTCTGCCTCTCAATCCAGTACAACCGCTTCCATACGCCATCATGTATGTTGTAATGACCACGAGTAGTAGCATGTCTGCCTCTCAATCCAGTACAGCCGCTTCCATACGCCATCATGTATGTTGTAATGACCACGAGTAGTAGCATGTCTGCCTCTCAATCCAGTACAGCCGCTTCCATACGCCATCATGTATGTTGTAATGACCACGAGTAGTAGCATGTATGCCTCTCAATCCAGTACAGCCGCTTCCATACGCCATCATGTATGTTGTAATGACCACGAGTAGTAGCATGTCTGCCTTTCAATCCAGTACAGCCGCTTCCATACGCCATCATGTATGTTGTAATGACCACGAGTAGTAGCATGTCTGCCTCTCAATCCAGTACAGCCGCTTCCATACGCCATCATGTATGTTGTAATGACCACGAGTAGTAGCATGTCTGCCTCTCAATCCAGTACAACCGCTTCCATTCGCCATCATGTATGTTGTAATGACCACAAGTAGCAGCATGTCTGCCTAACAATCCAGTACAGCCGCTTCCATACGCCGTCATGTATGTTGTAATGACAACGAGTAGTAGCATGTATGTATCAGTCCAGTACAGCCGCTTCCTTATGCCATCATGTATGTTGTAATGACCACGAGTAGTAGCATATCTGTATCTCAATCCAGTACAGCCGCTTCCATACGCCGTCATGTATGTTGTAATGACCACGAGTCGTAGCATGTCTGCCTCTCAATCCAGTACAACCGCTTCCATACGCCATCATGTATGTTGTAATGACCACGAGTTGTAGCAAGTATGTATATCAATCTAGTACAACCGCCGCCATACGCCATCATGTATGTTGTAATGACCACGAGTAGTAGCATATCTGTATCTCAATCCAGTACAACCGCTTCCATACGCCGTCATGTATGTTGTAATGACCACGAGTAGTAGCATGTATGTATCAGTCCAGTACAGCCGCTTACTTATGCCATCATGTATGTTGTAATGACCACGAGTAGTAGCATGTATGCCTCTCAATCCAGTACAGCCTCTTCCATACGCCATCATGTATGTTGTAATGACCACGAGTAGTAGCATGTATACCTCTCAATCCAGTACAGCCTCTTCCATACGCCATCATGTATTTTGTAATGACCACGAGTAGTTGCATGTATGTATCAATCCAGTACAGCCGCTTCCATACGCCATCATGTATGTTGTAATGACCACGAGTAGTAGCATGTATGCCTATCAATCCAGAACAGCGGCTTCCATACGCCATCATATATGTTGTAATGACCACGAGTAGTAGCATGTCTGCCTATCAATCCAGTACAGCCGCTTCCATACGCCATCATGTATGCTGTAATGAACACGAGTAGTTGCGTGTATGTATATCAACCAATCCAGTACAACCGCTTCCATACGCCATCATATATGTTGTAATGACCACGAGTAGTAGCATGTCTGCCTCTCAATCCAGTACAGCCGCTTCCATACGTCATCATGTATGTTGTAATGACCACGACCAGTAGCATGTATGTATCTCAATCCAGTACAACTGCTTCCATACACCATCAGGTATGTTGTAATGACCACGAGTAGTAGCATGTATGTATCAATCCAGTACATCCACTTCCATACGCCATCATGTATGTTGTAATGACCACGAGTAGTAGCATGTCTGCCTCTCAATCCAGTACAGCCGCTTCCATACGTCATCATGTATGTTGTAATGACCACGAGTAGTAGCATGTATGTATCAATCCAGTACATCCACTTCCATACGCCGTCATGTATGTTGTAATGACAACGAGTAGTAGCATATATGTATCAGTCCAGTACAGCCACTTCCTTATACCATCATGTATGTTGTAATGACCACGAGTAGTAGCATGTATGATTGTCAATCCAGTACATCCGCTTCCATATGCCGTCATGTATGTTGTAATGACAACGAGTAGTAGCATGTATGTATCTCAATCCAGTACAGCCTCTTCCATACGCCATCATGTATGTTGTAATAACCATGAGTAGTAGCATGTCTGCCTTTCAATCCAGTACAACCACTTCCATACGCCATCATGTATGTTGAAATGACCACGAGTCGTAGCATGTCTGCCTCTCAATCCAGTACAGCCGCTTACATACGCCATCATGTATGTTGTAATAACCATGAGTAGTAGCATGTCTGCCTTTCAATCCAGTACAACCATTTCCATACGCCATCATGTATGTTGTAATGACCACGAAACGTAGCATGTCTGCCTCTCAATCCAGTACAACCGCTTCCATACGCCATCATGTATGTTGTAATGACCACGAGTCGTAGCATGTCTGCCTCTAAATCCAGTACAACCGCTTCCATACGCCATCATGTATGTTGTAATGACCACGAGTAGTAGCATGTATGTATCTCAATCTAGTACAACCGCCGCCTTACGCCATCATGTATGTTGTAATGACCACGAGTAGTAGCATGTCTGCCTGTCAATCCAGTACAGCCGCTTCCATACGCCATCATGTATGTTGTAATGACCACGAGTAGTAGCATGTATGTATCAATCCAGTACAGCCGCTTCCATATGCCATCATGTATGTTGTAATGACCACGAGTAGTAGCATATCTGTACTCATCCAGTACAGCCCTTCATACGCCTTTGTTGTTGGTGTCTGCCTTCAATCCAGTACAACCACTTCCATACGCCATCATGTATGTTGTAATGACCACGAGTCGTAGCATGTCTGCCTCTCAATCCAGTACAGCCGCTTCCATACGCCATCATGTATGTTGTAATGACCACGAGTAGTAGCATGTCTGCCTCTCAATCCAGTACAACCCTCCATACGCCATCATGTATGTTGTAATGACCACGAGTGTAGCATGTCTGCCTCTCAATCCAGTACAACCGCTTCCATACGCCATCATGTATGTTGTAATGACCACGAGTAGTAGCATGTATGTTTCAATCAGTACACATACGCCATCATGTATGTTGTAATGACCACGAGTAGTAGCATGTCTGCCTCTCAATCCAGTACAGCCGCTTCCATACGCCATCATGTATGTTGTAATGACCACGAGTAGTAGCATGTCTGCCTCTCAATCCAGTACAGCCGCTTCCATACGCCATCATGTATGTTGTAATGACCACGAGTAGTAGCATGTCTGCCTCTCAATCCAGTACAGCCGCTTCCATACGCCATCATGTATGTTGTAATGACCACGAGTAGTAGCATGTCTGCCTTTCAATCCAGTACAGCCGCTTCCATACGCCATCTTGTATGTTGTAATGACCACGAGTAGTAGCATGTCTGCCTATCAATCCAGTACAGCCGCTTCCATACGCCATCATGTATGTTGTAATGACCACGAGTAGTAGCAGTTGTTTCAGTAAACCTTCCATACCCATCAGGTATGTTGTAATGACAGAGTCGTAGCATGTCTGCCTCTCAATCCAGTACAACCGCTTCCATACGCCATCATGTATGTTGTAATGACCACGAGTAGTAGCATGTATGTATCTCAATCTAGTACAACTGCCGCCATACGCCATCATGTATGTTTTAATGATCACGAGTAGTAGCATATCTGCCTCTCAATCCAGTACAACCGCTTCCATACGCCATCGTGTATGTTGTAATGACCACGAGTAGTAGCATGTCTGCCTATCAATCCAGTACAGCCGCTTCCATACGCCATCATGTATGTTGTAATGACCACGAGTAGTAGCATGTCTGCCTATCAATCCAGTACAACCACTTCCATACGCCATCATGTATGTTGTAATGACCACGATTCGTAGCATGTCTGCCTCTCAATCCATTACAACCGCTTCCATACGCCATCATGTGTTGTAATGACCACGAGTAGTAGCATGTATGTATCTCAATCTAGTACAACCGCCGTACGCCATCATTTATGTTGTAATGACCACGAGTAGTAGCATGTCTGCCTGTCAATCCAGTACAGCCGCTTCCATACGCCATCATGTATGTTGTAATGACCACGAGTCGTAGCATGTCTGCCTCTCAATCCAGTACCACCGCTTCCATACGCCATCATGTATGTTGTAATGACCACGAGTAGTAGCATAACTGCCTGTCAATCCAGTACAGCCGCTTCCGTATGCCATCATGTATGTTGTAATGACCACGAGTAGTAGCATGTATGCCTATCAATCCAGTACAACCGCTTCCATACGCCATCATGTATGTTGTAATGACCACGAGTAGTAGCATGTATGTATCTCAATCTAGTACAACCGCCGCCTTACGCCATCATGTATGTTGTAATGACAACGAGTAGTAGCATGTCTGCCTGTCAATCCAGTACAGCCGCTTCCATACGCCATCATGTATGTTGTAATGACAACTAGTAGTAGCATGTATGTATCAGTCCAGTATAGCCGCTTCCTTATGCCATCATGTATGTTGTAATGACCACGAGTAGTAGCATATCTGTATCTCAATCCAGTACAGCCTCTTCCATACGCCATCATGTATGTTGTAATAACCATGAGTAGTAGCATGTCTGCCTTTCAATCCAGTACAACCACTTCCATACGCCATCATGTATGTTGAAATGACCACGAGTCGTAGCATGTCTGCCTCTCAATCCAGTACAGCCGCTTACATACGCCATCATGTATGTTGTAATAACCATGAGTAGTAGCATGTCTGCCTTTCAATCCAGTACAACCATTTCCATACGCCATCATGTATGTTGTAATGACCACGAGTCGTAGCATGTCTGCCTCTCAATCCAGTACAACCGCTTCCATACGCCATAATGTATGTTGTAATGACCACGAGTAGTAGCATGTATGTATATCAATCTAGTACAACCGCCGCCATACGCCATCATGTATGTTGTAATGACCACGAGTAGTAGCATGTCTACCTCTCAATCCAGTACAGCCGCCTCCATACGCCATCATGTATGTTGTAATGACCACGAGTAGTAGCATGTCTACCTCTCAATCCAGTACAGCCGCCTCCATACGCCATCATGTATGTTGTAATGACCACGAGTAGTAGCATGTCTGCCTCTCAATCCAGTACAGCCGCTTCCATACGCCATCATGTATGTTGTAATGACCACGAGTAGTAGCATGTCTGCCTTTTAAACCAGTACAGCCGCTTCCATACGCCATCTTGTATGTTGTAATGACCACGAGTAGTAGCATGTCTGCCTATCAATCCAGTACAGCCGCTTCCATACGCCATCATGTATGTTGTAATGACCACGAGTAGTAGCATGTCTGCCTATCAATCCAGTACAACTACTTCCATACTCCATCAGGTATGTTGTAATGACCATGAGTCGTAGCATGTCTGCCTCTCAATCCAGTACAACCGCTTCCATACGCCATCATGTATGTTGTAATGACCACGAGTAGTAGCATGTATGTATCTCAATCTAGTACAACTGCCGCCATACGCCATCATGTATGTTTTAATGATCACGAGTAGTAGCATATCTGCCTCTCAATCCAGTACAACCGCTTCCATACGCCATCGTGTATGTTGTAATGACCACGAGTAGTAGCATGTCTGCCTATCAATCCAGTACAGCCGCTTCCATACGCCATCATGTATGTTGTAATGACCACGAGTAGTAGCATGTCTGCCTATCAATCCAGTACAACCACTTCCATACGCCATCATGTATGTTGTAATGACCACGATTCGTAGCATGTCTGCCTCTCAATCCATTACAACCGCTTCCATACGCCATCATGTGTTGTAATGACCACGAGTAGTAGCATGTATGTATCTCAATCTAGTACAACCGCCATACGCCATCATTTATGTTGTAATGACCACGAGTAGTAGCATGTCTGCCTGTCAATCCAGTACAGCCGCTTCCATACGCCATCATGTATGTTGTAATGACCACGAGTCGTAGCATGTCTGCCTCTCAATCCAGTACCACCGCTTCCATACGCCATCATGTATGTTGTAATGACCACGAGTAGTAGCATGTCTGCCTGTCAATCCAGTACAGCCGCTTCCGTATGCCATCATGTATGTTGTAATGACCACGAGTAGTAGCATGTATGCCTATCAATCCAGTATAGCCGCTTCCATACGCCATCATGTATGTTGTAATGACCACGAGTAGTAGCATGTCTGCCTCTCATTCCAGTACAGCCGCTTCCATACGTCATCATGTATGTTGTAATGACCACGAGTAGTAGCATGTATGTATCTCAATCTAGTACAACCGCCGCCATACGCCATCATGTATGTTGTAATGACCACGAGTAGTAGCATGTCTGCCTCTCAATCCAGTACAACCGCTTCCATACGCCATCATATATGTTGTAATTACCACGAGTAGTAGCATGTTTGCCTCTCAATCCAGTTCAGCCGCTTCCATACGCCATCATGTATGTTGTAATGACCACGAGTAGTAGCATGTCTGCCTCTCAATCCAGTACAGCCGCTTCCATATGCCATCATGTATGTTGTAATGACCACGAGTAGTAGCATGTCTGCCTCTCAATCCAGTACAACCGCTTCCATACGCCATCATGTATGTTGTAATGACCATGAGTAGTAGCATGTATGTATCTCAATCTAGTACAACCGCCGCCATAAGCCATCATGTATGTTGTAATGACCACGAGTAGTAGCATGTCTGCCTGTCAATCCAGTACATCCGCTTCCATACGCCATCATGTATGTTGTAATGACTCAATCTAGTACAACCGCAGCCATACGCCATCATGTATGTTGTAATGACCACGAGTAGTAGCATGTCTGCCTGTCAATCCAGTACAGCCGCTTCCTTACGCCATCATGCATGTTGTAATGACCACGAGTAGTAGCATGTCTGCCTCTCAATCCAGTACAGCCGCTTCCATACGCCATCATGTATGTTGTAATGTCCACGAGTAGTATCATGTATGTATCTGTACAGTACAGCCGCTTCCATACGCCATCATGTATGTTGTAATGACCAGGAGTAGTATCATGTATGTATCTGTCCAGTATAGCCTCTTCCTTAGGCCATCATGTATGTTGTAATGACCACGAGTCGTAGCATGTCTGCCTCTCAATCCAGTACCACCGCTTCCATACGCCATCATGTATGTTGTAATGACCACGAGTAGTAGCATGTCTGCCTGTCAATCCAGTACAGCCGCTTCCGTATGCCATCATGTATGTTGTAATGACCACGAGTAGTAGCATGTATGCCTATCAATCCAGTATAGCCGCTTCCATACGCCATCATGTATGTTGTAATGACCACGAGTAGTAGCATGTCTGCCTCTCATTCCAGTACAGCCGCTTCCATACGTCATCATGTATGTTGTAATGACCACGAGTAGTAGCATGTATGTATCTCAATCTAGTACAACCGCCGCCATACGCCATCATGTATGTTGTAATGACCACGAGTAGTAGCATGTCTGCCTCTCAATCCAGTACAACCGCTTCCATACGCCATCATATATGTTGTAATTACCACGAGTAGTAGCATGTTTGCCTCTCAATCCAGTACAGCCGCTTCCATACGCCATCATGTATGTTGTAATGACCACGAGTAGTAGCATGTCTGCCTCTCAATCCAGTACAGCCGCTTCCATACGCCATCATGTATGTTGTAATGACCACGAGTAGTAGCATGTCTGCCTCTCAATCCAGTACAACCGCTTCCATACGCCATCATGTATGTTGTAATGACCACGAGTAGTAGCATGTATGTATCTCAATCTAGTACAACCGCCGCCATACGCCATCATGTATGTTGTAATGACCACGAGTAGTAGCATGTCTGCCTGTCAATCCAGTACATCCGCTTCCATACGCCATCATGTATGTTGTAATGACTCAATCTAGTACAACCGCAGCCATACGCCATCATGTATGTTGTAATGACCACGAGTAGTAGCATGTCTGCCTGTCAATCCAGTACAGCCGCTTCCATACGCCATCATGTATGTTGTAATGACCACGAGTAGTAGCATGTCTGCCTCTCAATCCAGTACAGCCGCTTCCATACGCCATCATGTATGTTGTAATGTCCACGAGTAGTATCATGTATGTATCTGTACAGTACAGCCGCTTCCATACGCCATCATGTATGTTGTAATGACCAGGAGTAGTATCATGTATGTATCTGTCCAGTATAGCCGCTTCCTTAGGCCATCATGTATGTTGTAATGACCACGAGTAGTAGCATGTATGCCTCTCAATCCAGTACAGCCGCTTCCATACGCCATCATGTATGTTGTAATGACCACGAGTAGTAGCATGTATGTATCAATCCAGTACAGCCGCTTCCATACGCCATCATGTATGTTGTAATGACCACGAGTAGTAGCATGTCTGCCTCTCAATCCAGTACAGCCGCTTCCATACGCCATCATGTATGTTGTAATGACCACGAGTAGTAGCATGTCTGCCTATCAATCCAGTACAACCACTTCCATACGCCATCATGTATGTTGTAATGACCACGAGTCGTAGCATGTCTGCCTCACACGTTGTTGTTGTTGGAGTTGCATGTCTGCCTTCAATCCAGTACAACCGCTTCCATACGCCATCATGTATGTTGTAATGACCACGAGTAGTAGCATGTATGTATCTCAATCTAGTACAACCGCCGCCATACGCCATCATGTATGTTGTAATGACCACGAGTAGTAGCATGTCTGCCTGTCAATCCAGTACAGCCGCTTCCATACGCCATCATGTATGTTGTAATGACCACGAGTAGTAGAATGTCTGCCTCTCAATCCAGTACAGCCGCTTCCATACGCCATCATGTATGTTGTAATGTCCACGAGTAGTATCATGTATGTATCTGTACAGAACAGCCGCTTCCATACGCCATCATGTATGTTGTAATGACCAGGAGTAGTATCATGTATGTATTTGTCCAGTATAGCCGCTTCCTTAGGCCATCATGTATGTTGTAATGACCACGAGTAGTAGCATGTCTGCCTCTCAATCCAGTACAGACGCTTCCATACGCCATCATGTATGCTGTAATGACCACGAGTAGTAGCATGTATGTATATCAACCAATCCAGTACAACCGCTTCCATACTCCATCATGTATGTTGTAATGACCACGAGTAGTAGCATCTATGTATCAATCCAGTACAGCCGCTTCCATACGCCATCATGTGTGTTGTAATGACCATGAGTAGTAGCATTTCACCCTGTCAATCCAGTACAGCCGCTTCCATACGCCGTCATGTATGTTGTAATGACAACGAGTAGTAGCATGTATGTATAAGTCCAGTACAGCCGCTTCCTTATGCCATCATGTATGTTGTAATGACAACGAGTAGTAGCATGTATGTTTGTCAATCCAGTACAGCCGCTTCCATACGCCGTCATGTATGTTGTAATGACAACGAGTAGTAGCATGTATGTATCAGTCCAGTATAGCCGCTTCCTTATGCCATCATGTATGTTGTAATGACCATGAGTAGAAGCATATCTGTATCTCAATCCAGTACAGCCGCTTCCATACGCCATCATGTATGTTGTAATGACCCCGAGTAGTAGCATGTCTGCCTCTCAATCCAGTACAGCCGCCTCCATACGCTATCATGTATGTTGTAATGACCACGAGTATAGCATCTCTGCCTCTCAATCCATTACAGTCACTTCCATACGCCATCATGTATGTTGTAATGACCACGAGTAGTAGCATGTCTGCCTCTCAATCCAGTACAGCCGCTTCCATACGCCATCATGTATGTTCTAATGACTACCAGTAGTAGCATGTCTGCCTCTCAATCCAGTACAGCCGCTTCCATTCGCCATCATTTATGTTGTAATGACCCCGAGTAGTAGCATGTCTGCCTCTCAATCCAGTACAACCACTTCCATACGCCATCATGTATGTTGTAATGACCACGAGTAGTAGCATGTCTGCCTATCAATCCAGTACAATCACTTCCATACGCCATCATGTATGTTGTAATGACAACGAGTAGTAGCATGTATGTATCTCGATCTAGTACAACCACCGCCATTCGCCATCATGTATGTTGTAATGAAAACGAGTAGTAGCATGTCTGCCTATCAATCCAGTACAACCACTTCCATACGCCATCATGTATGTTGTAATGACCACGAGTCGTAGCATGTCTGCCTCACAATCCAGTACAACCGCTTCCATACGCCATCATGTATGTTGTAATGACCACGAGTAGTAGCATGTATGTATCTCGATCTAGTACAACCGCCGCCATACGCCATCATGTATGTTGTAATGACCACGAGTAGTAGCATGTCTGCCTGTCAATCCAGTACAGCCGCTTCCATACGCCATCATGTATGCTGTAATGACCACGAGTCGTAGCATGTCTGCCTCTCAATCCAGTACAACAGCATCCATACGCCATCATGTATGTTGTAATGACCACGAGTAGTAGTATGTATGTATCTCAATCTAGTACAACCGCCGCCATACGCCATCATGTATGTTGTAATGACCATGAGTAGTAGCATGTCTGCCTGTCAATCCAGTACAGCCGCTTCCATACGCCATCATGTATGTTGTAATGACCACGAGTAGTAGAATGTCTGCCTCTCAATCCAGTACAGCCGCTTCCATACGCCATCATGTATGTTGTAATGTCCACGAGTAGTATAATGTATGTATCTGTACAGAACAGCCGCTTCCATACGCCATCATGTATGTTGTAATGACCAGGAGTAGTATCATGTATGTATTTGTCCAGTATAGCCGCTTCCTTAGGCCATCTTGTATGTTGTAATGACCACGAGTAGTAGCATGTCTGCCTCTCAATCCAGTACAACCGCTTCCATACGCCATCATGTATGTTGTAATGACCACGAGTAGTAGCATTTCACCCTGTCAATCCAGTACAGCCGCTTCCATACACCGTCATGTATGTTGTAATGACAACGAGAAGTAGCATGTATGCATCAGTCCAGTACAGCCGCTTCCTTATGCCATCATGTATGTTGTAATGACAACGAGTAGTAGCATGTATGTTTGTCAATCCAGTACAGCCGCTTCCATACGCCGTCATGTATGTTGTAATGACAACGAGTAGTAGCATGTATGTATCAGTCCAGTATAGCCGCTTCCTTATGCCATCATGTATGTTGTAAAGACCACGAGTAGTAGCATGTCTGTATCTCAATCCAGTACAGCCGCTTCCATACGCCATCATGTATGTTGTAATGACCACGAGTAGTAGCATGTCTGTATCTCAATCCAGTACAGCCGCTTCCATACGCCATCATGTATGTTGTAATGACCACGAGTAGTAGCATTTCTGCCTCTCAATCCAGTACAACCGCTTCCATACGCCATCATGTATGTTGTAATGACCACGAGTAGTAGTATGTCTGCATTTCAATCCAGTACAGCCGCTTCCATACGCCATCATGTATGTTGTAATGACCACGAGTAGTAGCATGTCTGCCTCTCAATCCAGTACAACCGCTTCCATACGCCATCGTGTATGTTGTAATGACCATGAGTAGTAGCATGTCTGCCTCTCAATCCAGTACAGCCGCTTCCATACGCCATCATGTATGTTGTAATGACCACGAGTAGTAGCATGTATGTATCTCAATATAGTACAACCGCCGCCATACGCCATGATGTATGTTGTAATGACCACGAGTAGTAGCATGTCTGCCTGTCAATCCAGTACAGCCGCTTCCATACGCCATCATGTATGTTGTAATGACCACGAGTCGTAGCATGTCTGCCACTCAATCCAGTACAACCGCTTCCATACGCCATCATGTATGTTGTAATGACCACGAGTAGTAGCATGTATGTATCTCAATCTAGTACAACCGCCGCCATACGCCATCATGTATGTTGTAATGACCACGAGTAGTAGCATGTCTGCCTGTCAATCTAGTACAGCCGCTTCCATACGCCATCATGTATGTTGTAATGACCACGAGTAGTAGCATGTATGCCTATCAATCCAGTACAACCGCTTCCATACGCCATCATGTATGTTGTAATGACCACGAGTAGTAGCATTTCACCCTGTCAATCCAGTACAGCCGCTTCCATACACCGTCATGTATGTTGTAATGACCACGAGTAGTAGCATGTCTGCCTATCAATCCAATACAGCCGCTTCCATGCGCCATCATGTATGTTGTAATGACCACGAGTAGTAGCATGTCTGCCTATCAATCCAGTACAACCACTTCCATACGCCATTATGTATGTTGTAATGACCACGAGTCGTAGCATGTCTGCCTCACAATCCAGTACAACCGCTTCCATACGCCATCATGTATGTTGTAATGACCATGAGTAGTAGCATGTATGTATCTCAATCTAGTACAACCGCCGCCATACGCCATCATGTATGTTGTAATGACCACGAGTAGTAGCATATCTGCTGTCAATCCAGTACAGCCGCTTTCGTACGCCATCATGTATGTTGTAATGACCACGAGTCGTAGCATGTCTGCCTCTCAATCCAGTACAACCGCTTCCATACGCCATCATGTATGTTGTAATGACCACGAGTAGCAGCATGTCTGCCTCTCAATCCAGTACAACCGCTTCCATACGCCATCGTGTATGTTGTAATGACCACGAGTGGTAGCATGTCTGCCTATCAATCCAGTACAGCCGCTTCCATACGCCATCATGTATGTTGTAATGACCATGAGAAGTAGCATGTATGTATCTCAATCTAGTACAACCGCCGCAATCCGCCATCATGTATGTTGTAATGACCACGATTAGTAGCATATCTGCCTGTCAATCCAGTACAGCCGCTTTCGTACGCCATCATGTATGTTGTAATGACCACGAGTCATAGCATGTCTGCCTCTCAATCCAGTACAACCGCTTCCATACGCCATCATGTATGTTGTAATGACCACGAGTAGTAGCATGTCTGCCTCTCAATCCAGTACAGCCGCTTCCATACGCCATCATGTATGTTGTAATGACCACGAGTAGTAGCATGTCAGCCTATCAATCCAGTATAGCCGCTTCCAAACGCCATCTTGTTTGTTGTAATGACCACGAGTAGTAGCATGTCTGCCTCTCAATCCAGTACAGCCGCTTCCATACGCCATCATGTATGTTGTAATGACCACGAGTAGTAGCATTTCACCCTGTCAATCCAGTACAGCCGCTTCCATACACCGTCATGTATGTTGTAATGACAACGAGAGGTAGCATGTATGCATCAGTCCAGTACAGCCGCTTCCTTATGCCATCATGTATGTTGTAATGACAACGAGTAGTAGCATGTATGTTTGTCAATCCAGTACAGCCGCTTCCATACGCCATCATGTATGTTGTAATGACCACGAGTAGTAGAATGTCTGCATCTCAATCCAGTACAACCGCTTCCATACGCCATCATGTATGTTGTAATGACCACGAGTAGTAGCATGTCTGTCTATCAATCCAGTACAGCCGCTTCCATACGCCATCATGTATGTTGTAATGACCATGAGTAGTAGCATGTCTGCCTATCAATCCAGTACAACCACTTCCATACGCCATCATGTATGTTGTAATGACCACGAGTCGTAGCATGTCTGCCTCTCAATCCAGTACAACCGCTTCCATACGCCATCATGTATGTTGTAATGACCACGAGTAGTAGCATGTATGTATCTCAATCTAGTACAACCGCCGCCATACGCCATCATGTATGTTGTAATGAACACGAGTAATAGCATGTCTGCCTGTCAATCTAGTACAGCCGCTTCCATACGCCATCATGTATGTTGTAATGACCACGAGTAGTAGCATGTATGCCTATCAATCCAGTACAACCGCTTCCATACGCCATCATGTATGTTGTAATGACCAGGAGTAGTAGCATGTCTGCCTCTCAATCCAGTAGAACCGCTTCCATACGCCATCATGTATGTTGTAATGACCACGAGTAGTAGCATGTCTGCCTATCAATCCAGTACAGCCGCTTCCATACGCCATCATGTATGTTGTAATGACCACGAGTAGTAGCATGTCTGCCTATCAATCCAGTACAACCGCTTCCATACGCCATTATGTATGTTGTAATGACCACGAGTAGTAGCCTGTCTGCCTCTCAATCCAGTACAACCGATTCCATACGCCATCATGTATGTTGTAATGACCATGAGTAGTAGCATGTATGTATCTCAATCTAGTACAACAGCCGCCAGACGCCATCATGTATGTTGTAATGACCACGAGTAGTAGCATATCTGCTTGTCAATCCAGTACAGCCGCTTTCGTACGCCATCATGTATGTTGTAATGACCACGAGTGGTAGCATGTCTGCCTATCAATCCAGTACAGCCGCTTCCATACGCCATCATGTATGTTGTAATGACCATGAGTAGTAGCATGTATGTATCTCAATCTAGTACAACCGCCGCCTAATCCATCATGTATGTTGTAATGACCACGAGTAGTAGCATATCTGCCTGTCAATCCAGTACAGCCGCTTTCGTACGCCATCATGTATGTTGTAATGACCACGAGTCGTAGCATGTCTGCCTCTCAATCCAGTACAACCGCTTCCATACGCCATCATGTATGTTGTAATGACCACGAGTAGTAGCATGTCTGCCTCTCAATCCAGTACAACCGCTTCCATACGCCATCGTGTATGTTGTAATGACCACGAGTGGTAGCATGTCTGCCTATCAATCCAGTACAGCCGCTTCCATACGCCATCATGTATGTTGTAATGACCACGAGTAGTAGCATGTCTGCCTCTCAATCCAGTACAGCCGCTTCCATTCGCCATCATGTATGTTGTAATGTTCACGAGTAGTATCATGTATGTATCTGTAGAGTACAGCCGCTTCCATACGCCATCATGTATGTTGTAATGACCAGGAGTAGTATCATGTATGTATCTGTCCAGTATAGCCGCTTCCTTAGGCCATCATGTATGTTGTAATGACCACTAGTAGTAGCATGTATGCCTCTCAATCCAGTACAGCCTCTTCCATACGCCACCATTTATGTTGTAATGACCACGAGTAGTAGCATGTATGTATCAATCCAGTACAGCCGCTTCCATACGCCATCATGTATGTTGTAATGACCACGAGTAGTAGCATGTCTGCCTATCAATCCAGTACAACCACTTCCATACGCCATCATGTATGTTGTAATGACCACGAGTCGTAGCATGTCTGCCTCTCAATCCAGTACAACCGGTTCCATACGCCATCATGTATGTTGTAATGACCACGAGTAGTAGCATGTATGTATCTCAATCTAGTACAACCGCCGCCATACGCCATCATGTATGTTGTAATGAACACGAGTAGTAGCATGTCTGCCTGTCAATCTAGTACAGCCGCTTCCATACGCCATCATGTATGTTGTAATGACCAAGAGTAGTAGCATGTATGCCTATCAATCCAGTACAGCCGCTTCCATACGCCATCATGTATGTTGTAATGACTACGAGTAGTAGCATGTCTGCCTCTCATTCCAGTACAGCCGCTTCCATACGCCATCATGTATGTTGTAATGACCACAAGTAGTAGCATGTATGCCTATCAATCCAGTACAGCCGCTTCCATACGCCATCATGTATGTTGTAATGACCACGAGTAGTAGCATGTCTGCATATCAATCCAGTACAGCCGCTTCCATGCGCCATCATGTATGTTGTAATGACCACGGGTAGTAGCATGTCTGCCTATCAATCCAGTACAACCACTTCCATACGCCATTATGTATGTTGTAATGACCACGAGTCGTAGCATGTCAGCCTCACAATCCAGTACAACCGCTTCCATACGCCATCATTTATGTTGTAATGACCATGAGTAGTAGCATGTATGTATCTCAATCTAGTAAAACCGCCGCCATACGCCATCATGTATGTTGTAATGACCACGAGTAGTAGCATGTCTGCCTCTCAATCCAGTACAACCGCTTCCATACGCCATCGTGTATGTTGTAATGACCACGAGTGGTAGCATGTCTGCCTATCAATCCAGTACAGCCGCTTCCATACGCCATCGTGTATGTTGTAATGACCACGAGTAGTAGCATGTCTGCCTCTCAATCCAGTACAGCCGCTTCCATACGCCATCATGTATGTTGTAATGTCCACGAGTAGTATCATGTATGTATCTGTAGAGTACAGCCGCTTCCATACGCCATCATGTATGTTGTAAAGACCAGGAGTAGTATCATGTATGTATTTTTCCAGTATAGCCGCTTCCTTAGGCCATCATGTATGTTGTAATGACCACTAGTAGTAGCATGTATGCCTCTCAATCCAGTACAGCCTCTTCCATACGCCACCATTTATGTTGTAATGACCACGAGTAGTAGCATGTCTGCCTCTCAATCCAGTACAGCCGCTTCCATACGCCAATATGTATGTTGTAATGACCATGAGTAGTAGCATGTCTGCCTATCAATCCAGTACAACCACTTCCATACGCCATCATGTATGTTGTAATGACCACGAGTCGAAGCATGTCTGCCTCACAATCTAGTACAACCGCTTCCATACGCCATCATGTATGTTGTAATGACCATGAGTAGTAGCATGTATGTATCTCGATCTAGTACAACCGCCGTCATACGCCATCATGTATGTTGTAATGACCACGAGTAGTAGCATGTCTGCCTGTCAATCCAGTACAGCCGCTTCCATACGCCATCATGTATGTTGTAATGACCACGAGTCGTAGCATGTCTGCCTCTCAATCCAGTACAACCGCTTCCATACGCCATCGTGTATGTTGTAATGACCACGAGTAGTAGCATGTATGTGTCTCAATCTAGTACAACCGCAGCCATACGCCATCATGTATGTTGTAATGACCACGAGTAGTAGCATGTCTGCCTGTCAATACAGTACAGCCGCTTCCATACGCCATCATGCATGTTGTAATGACCATGAGTAGTAGCATGTCTGCCTCTCAATCCAGTACAGCCGCTTCCATACGCCATCATGTATGTAGTAATGTCCACGAGTAGTATCATGTATGTATCTGTACAGTACATCCGCTTCCATACGCCATAATGTATGTTGTAATGACCAGGAGTAGTATCATGTATGTATATGTCCAGTATAGCCGCTTTCTTAGGCAATCATGTATGTTGTAATGACCATTAGTAGTAGCATGTATGCCTCTCAATCCAGTACAGCCTCTTCCATACGCCACCATTTATGTTGTAATATCCACGAGTAGTATCATGTATGTATCTGTCCAGTATAGCCGCCTCCTTAGGCCATCATGTATGTTGTAATGACCACTAGTAGTAGCATGTATGCCTCTCAATCCAGTACAGCCTCTTCCATACGCCACCATTTATGTTGTAATGACCACGAGTAGTAGCATGTATGTATCAATCCAGTACAGCCGCTTCCATACGCCATCATGTATGTTGTAATGACCACGAGTAGTAGCATGTCTGCCTCTCAATCCAGTACAGCCGCTTCCATACGCCAACATGTATGTTGTAATGACCACGAGTAGTAGCATGTCTGCCTATCAATCCAGTACAACCACCTCCATACGCCATCATGTATGTTGTAATGACCACGAGTCGAAGCATGTCTGCCTCACAATCTAGTACAACCGCTTCCATACGCCATCATGTATGTTGTAATGACCATGAGTAGTAGCATGTATGTATCTCGATCTAGTACAACCGCCGTCATACGCCATCATGTATGTTGTAATGACCACGAGTAGTAGTATGTCTGCCTGTCAATCCAGTACAGCCGCTTCCATACGCCATCATGTATGTTGTAATGACCACGAGTCGTAGCATGTCTGCCTCTCAATCCAGTACAACGGCTTCCATACGCCATCGTGTATGTTGTAATGACCACGAGTAGTAGCATGTATGTGTCTCAATCTAGTACAACCGCAGCCATACGCCATCATGTATGTTGTAATGACCACGAGTAGTAGCATGTCTGCCTGTCAATACAGTACAGCCGCTTCCATACGCCATCATGCATGTTGTAATGACCATGAGTAGTAGCATGTCTGCCTCTCAATCCAGTACAGCCGCTTCCATACGCCATCATGTATGTAGTAATGTCCACGAGTAGTATCATGTATGTATCTGTACAGTACAGCCGCTTCCATACGCCATAATGTATGTTGTAATGACCAGGAGTAGTATCATGTATGTATCTGTCCAGTATAGCCGCTTCCATACGCCATCATGTATGTTGTAATGACCACGAGTAGTAGCATGTCTGCCTCTCAATCCAGTACAGCCGCTTCCATACGCCAACATGTATGTTGTAATGACCACGAGTAGTAGCATGTCTGCCTATCAATCCAGTACAACCACTTCCATACGCCATCATGTATGTTGTAATGACCTCGAGTCGTAGCATGTCTGCCTCTCAATCCAGTACAACCGCTTCCATACGCCATCGTGTATGTTGTAATGACCACTAGTAGTAGCATGTATGTGTCTCAATCTAGTACAACCGCAGCCATACGCCATCATGTATGTTGTAATGACCACGAGTAGTAGCATGTCTGCCTGTCAATCCAGTACAGCCGCTTCCATACGCCATCATGCATGTTGTAATGACCACGAGTAGTAGCATGTCTGCCTCTCAATCCAGTACAGCCGCTTCCATACGCCATCATGTATGTTGTAATGTCCACGAGTAGTATCATATATGTATCTGTACAGTACAGCCGCTTCCATACGCCATCATGTATGATGTAATGACCAGGAGTAGTATCATGTATGTATCTGTCCAGTATAGCCTCTTCCTTAGGCCATCATGTATGTTGTAATGACCACTAGTAGTAGCACGTATGCCTCTCAATCCAGTACAGGCTCTTCCATACGCCACCATTTATATTGTAATGACCACGAGTAGTAGCATGTATGTATCAATCCAGTACAGCCGCTTCCATACGCCATCATGTATGTTGTAATGACCACGAGTAGTAGCATGTCTGCCTCTCAATCCAGTACAGCCGCTTCCATACGCCAACATGTATGTTGTAATGACCACGAGTAGTAGCATGTCTGCCTATCAATCCAGTACAACCACTTCCATACGCCATCATGTATGTTTTAATGACCACGAGTCGTAGCATGTCTGCCTCACAATCCAGTACAACCGCTTCCATACGCCATCATGTATGTTGTAATGACCACGAGTAGTAGCATGTATGTATCTCGATCTAGTACAACCGCCGCCATACGCCATCATGTATGTTGTAATGACCACGAGTAGTAGCATGTCTGCCTGTCAATCCAGTACAGCCGCTTCCATACGCCATCATGTATGTTGTAATGACCACGAGTCGTAGCATGTCTGCCTCTCAATCCAGTACAACAGCATCCATACGCCATCATGTATGTTGTAATGACCACGAGTAGTAGTATGTATGTATCTCAATCTAGTACAACCGCTGCCATACGCCATCATGTATGTTGTAATGACCACGAGTAGTAGCATGTCTGCCTGTCAATCCAGTACAGCCGCTTCCATACGCCATCATGTATGTTGTAATGACCACGAGTAGTAGAATGTCTGCCTCTCAATCCAGTACAGCCGCTTCCATACGCCATCATGTATGTTGTAATGTCCACGAGTAGTATCATGTATGTATCTGTACAGAACAGCCGCTTCCATACGCCATCATGTATGTTGTAATGACCAGGAGTAGTATCATGTATGTATTTGTCCAGTATAGCCGCTTCCTTAGGCCATCATGTATGTTGTAATGACCACGAGTAGTAGCATGTCTGCCTCTCAATCCAGTACAGACGCTTCCATACGCCATCATGTATGCTGTAATGACCACGAGTAGTAGCATGTATGTATATCAACCAATCCAGTACAACCGCTTCCATACTCCATCATGTATGTTGTAATGACCACGAGTAGTAGCATCTATGTATCAATCCAGTACAGCCGCTTCCATACGCCATCATGTGTGTTGTAATGACCATGAGTAGTAGCATTTCACCCTGTCAATCCAGTACAGCCGCTTCCATACGCCGTCATGTATGTTGTAATGACAACGAGTAGTAGCATGTATGTATAAGTCCAATACAGCCGCTTCCTTATGCCATCATGTATGTTGTAATGACCATGAGTAGAAGCATATCTGTATCTCAATCCAGTAGAGCCTCTTCCATACGCCATCATGTATGTTGTAATGACCACGAGTAGTAGCATGTCTGCCTCTCAATCCAGTACAGCCGCTTCCATACGCCAACATGTATGTTGTAATGACCCCGAGTAGTAGCATGTCTGCCTCTCAATCCAGTACAGCCGCCTCCATACGCTATCATGTATGTTGTAATGACCACGAGTATAGCATCTCTGCCTCTCAATCCATTACAGTCACTTCCATACGCCATCATGTATGATGTAATGACCAGGAGTAGTATCATGTATGTATCTGTCCAGTATAGCCTCTTCCTTAGGCCATCATGTATGTTGTAATGACCACTAGTAGTAGCACGTATGCCTTTCAATCCAGTACAGGCTCTTCCATACGCCACCATTTATATTGTAATGACCACGAGTAGTAGCATGTATGTATCAATCCAGTACAGCCGCTTCCATACGCCATCATGTATGTTGTAATGACCACGAGTAGTAGCATGTCTGCCTCTCAATCCAGTACAGCCGCTTCCATACGCCAACATGTATGTTGTAATGACCACGAGTAGTAGCATGTCTGCCTATCAATCCAGTACAACCACTTCCATACGCCATCATGTATGTTGTAATGACCACGAGTCGTAGCATGTCTGCCTCACAATCCAGTACAACCGCTTCCATACGCCATCATGTATGTTGTAATGACCACGAGTAGTAGCATGTATGTATCTCGATCTAGTACAACCGCCGCCATACGCCATCATGTATGTTGTAATGACCACGAGTAGTAGCATGTCTGCCTGTCAATCCAGTACAGCCGCTTCCATACGCCATCATGTATGTTGTAATGACCACGAGTCGTAGCATGTCTGCCTCTCAATCCAGTACAACAGCTTCCATACGCCATCATGTATGTTGTAATGACCACGAGTAGTAGTATGTATGTATCTCAATCTAGTACAACCGCCGCCATACGCCATCATGTATGTTGTAATGACCACGAGTAGTAGCATGTCTGCCTGTCAATCCAGTACAGCCGCTTCCATACGCCATCATGTATGTTGTAATGACCACGAGTAGTAGAATGTCTGCCTCTCAATCCAGTACAGCCGCTTCCATACGCCATCATGTATGTTGTAATGTCCACGAGTAGTATCATGTATGTATCTGTACAGAACAGCCGCTTCCATACGCCATCATGTATGTTGTAATGACCAGGAGTAGTATCATGTATGTATTTGTCGAGTATAGCCGCTTCCTTAGGCCATCATGTATGTTGTAATGACCACGAGTAGTAGCATGTCTGCCTCTCAATCCAGTACAGACGCTTCCATACGCCATCATGTATGCTGTAATGACCACGAGTAGTAGCATGTATGTATATCAACCAATCCAGTACAACCGCTTCCATACGCCATCATGTGTGTTGTAATGACCATGAGTAGTAGCATTTCACCCTGTCAATCCAGTACAGCCGCTTCCATACGCCGTCATGTATGTTGTAATGACAACGAGTAGTAGCATGTATGTATAAGTCCAATACAGCCGCTTCCTTATGCCATCATGTATGTTGTAATGACAACGAGTAGTAGCATGCATGTTTGTCAATCCAGTACAGCCGCTTCCATACGCCGTCATGTATGTTGTAATGACAACGAGTAGTAGCATGTATGTATCAGTCCAGTATAGCCGCTTCCTTATGCCATCATGTATGTTGTAATGACCATGAGTAGAAGCATATCTGTATCTCAATCCAGTACAGCCTCTTCCATACGCCATCATGTATGTTGTAATGACCACGAGTAGTAGCATGTCTGCCTCTCAATCCAGTACAGCCGCTTCCATACGCCAACATGTATGTTGTAATGACCCCGAGTAGTAGCATGTCTGCCTCTCAATCCAGTACAGCCGCCTCCATACGCTATCATGTATGTTGTAATGACCACGAGTATAGCATCTCTGCCTCTCAATCCATTACAGTCACTTCCATACGCCATCATGTATGTTGTAATGACCACGAGTAGTAGCATGTCTGCCTCTCAATCCAGAACAGCCGCTTCCATACGCCCTCGTGTATGTTGTAATGACTACCAGTAGTAGCATGTCTGCCTCTCAATCCAGTACAGCCGCTTCCATTCGCCATCATTTATGTTGCAATGACCCCGAGTAGTAGCATGTCTGCCTCTCAATCCAGTAGAGCCGCTTCCATACGCCATCATGTATGTTGTAATGACCAGGAGTAGTATCATGTATGTATTTGTCCAGTATAGCCGCTTCCTTAGGCCATCATGTATGTTGTAATGACCACGAGTAGTAGCATGTCTGACTCTCAATCCAGTACAGACGCTTCCATACGCCATCATGTATGCTGTAATGACCACGAGTAGTAGCATGTATGTATATCAACCAATCCAGTACAACCGCTTCCATACGCCATCATGTGTGTTGTAATGACCATGAGTAGTAGCATTTCACCCTGTCAATCCAGTACAGCCGCTTCCATACGCCGTCATGTATGTTGTAATGACAACGAGTAGTAGCATGTATGTATAAGTCCAGTACAGCCGATTCCTTATGCCATCATGTATGTTGTAATGACAACGAGTAGTAGCATGTATGTTTGTCAATCCAGTACAGCCGCTTCCATACGCCGTCATGTATGTTGTAATGACAACGAGTAGTAGCATGTATGTATCAGTCCAGTATAGCCGCTTCCTTATGCCATCATGTATGTTGTAATGCCCATGAGTAGAAGCATATCTGTATCTCAATCCAGTACAGCCTCTTCCATACGCCATCATGTATGTTGTAATGACCACGAGTAGTAGCATGTCTGCATCTCAATCCAGTACAGCCGCTTCCATACGCCATCATGTATGTTGTAATGACCCCGAGTAGTAGCATGTCTGCCTCTCAATCCAGTACAGCCGCTTCCATACGCTATCATGTATGTTGTAATGACCACGAGTATAGCATCTCTGCCTCTCAATCCATTACAGTCACTTCCATACGCCATCATGTATGTTGTAATGACCACGAGTAGTAGCATGTCTGCCTCTCAATCCAGTACAGCCGCTTCCATTCGCCATCATGTATGTTGTAATGACCCCGAGTAGTAGCATGTCTGCCTCTCAATCCTGTACAGCCGCTTCCATACGCCATCATGTATGTTGTAATGACCACGAGTAGTAGCATGTCTGCCTATCAATCCAGTACAATCACTTCCATACGCCATCATGTATGTTGTAATGACCACGATTCGTAGCATGTCTACCTCACAATCCAGTACAGCCGCTTCCATACGCCATCATGTATGTTGTAATGACAACGAGTAGTAGCATGTATGTATCTCGATCTAGTACAACCACCGCCATACGCCATCATGTATGTTGTAATGACCACGAGTAGTAGCATGTCTGCCTATCAATCCAGTACAACCACTTCCATACGCCATCATGTATGTTGTAATGACCACGAGTCGTAGCATGTCTGCCTCACAATCCAGTACAACCGCTTCCATACGCCATCATGTATGTTGTAATGACCACGAGTAGTAGCATGTATGTATCTCGATCTAGTACAACCGCCGCCATACGCCATCATGTATGTTGTAATGACCACGAGTAGTAGCATGTCTGCCTGTCAATCCAGTACAGCCGCTTCCATACGCCATCATGTATGCTGTAATGACCACGAGTCGTAGCATGTCTGCCTCTCAATCCAGTACAACAGCTTCCATACGCCATCATGTATGTTGTAATGACCACGAGTAGTAGTATGTATGTATCTCAATCTAGTACAACCGCCGCCATACGCCATCATGTATGTTGTAATGACCACGAGTAGTAGCATGTCTGCCTGTCAATCCAGTACAGCCGCTTCCATACGCCATCATGTATGTTGTAATGACCACGAGTAGTAGAATGTCTGCCTCTCAATCCAGTACAGCCGCTTCCATACGCCATCATGTATGATGTAATGTCCACGAGTAGTATCATGTATGTATCTGTACAGAACAGCCGCCTCCATACGCCATCATGTTTGTTGTAATGACCACGAGTAGTAGCATGTCTGCCTCTCAATCCAGTACAGACGCTTCCATACGCCATCATGTATGCTGTAATGACCACGAGTAGTAGCATGTATGTATATCAACCAATCCAGTACAACCGCTTCCATACGCCATCATGTATGTTGTAATGACCACGAGTAGTAGCATGTATGTATCTCAATCTAGTACAACCGCCGCCATACGCCATCATGTATGTTGTAATGACCATGAGTAGTAGCATGTCTGCCTGTCAATCCAGTACAGCCGCTTCCATACGCCATCATGTATGTTGTAATGACCACGAGTAGTAGCATGTCTGCCTCTCAATCCAGTACAGCCGCTTCCATACGCCATCATGTATGTTGTAATGTCCACGAGTAGTATCATGTATGTATCTGTACAGTACAGCCGCTTCCATACGCCATCATGTATGTTGTAATGACCAGGAGTAGTATCATGTATGTACCTGTCCAGTATAGCCGCTTCCTTAGGCCATCATGTATGTTGTAATGACCACTAGTAGTAGCATGTATGCCTCTCAATCCATTACAGCCTCTTCCATACGCCATTATGTATGTTGTAATGACCACGAGTAGTAGCATGTATGTATCTATCCAGTACAGCCGCTTCCATACGCCATCATGTATGCTGTAATGACCACGAGTAGTAGCATGTATGTATATCAACAATCCAGTACAACCGCTTCCATACGCCATCATGTATGTTGTAATGACCACGAGTTGTAGCATCTATGTATCAATCCAGTACAGCCGCTTCCATACGCCATCATGTATGTTGTAATGACCATGAGTAGTAGCATTTCACCCTGTCAATCGAGTACAGCGGCTTCCATACGCCGTCATGTATGTTGTAATGACAACGAGTAGTAGCATGTATGTATTAGTCCAGTACAGCCGCTTCCTTATGCCATCATGTATGTTGTAATGACCACGAGTAGTAGCATGTATGTTTGTAAATCCAGTACAGACACCTCCATACGCCGTCATGTATGTTGTAATGATAACGAGTAGTAGCATGTATGTATCAGTCCAGAATAGCCGCTTCCTTATGCCAACATGTATGTTGTAATGACCATGAGTAGTAGCATATCTCTATCTCAATCCAGTACAGCCTCTTCCATACGCCATCATGTATGTTGTAATGACCACGAGTAGTAGCATGTCTGCCTCTCAATCCAGTACAGCCGCTTCCATACGCCATCATGTATGTTGTAATGACCCCGAGTAGTAGCATGACTGCCTCTCAATCCAGTACAGCCACTTCCATACGCCATCATGTATGTTGTAATGACCACGAGTAGTAGCATGTCTGCCTCTTAATCCAGTACAACCGCTTCCATGCGCCATCATGTATGTTGTAATGACCACGAGTAGTAGCATGTCTGCCTATCAATCCAGTAAAGCCGCTTCCATACGCCATCATGTATGTTGTAATGACCACGAGTAGTAGCATGTCTGCCTATCAATCCAGTACAACCACTTCCATACGCCATCATGTATGTTGTAATGACCACGAGTCGTAGCATGTCTGCCTCTCAATCCAGTACAACCGCTTCCATACGCCATCATGTATGTTGTAATGACCACGAGTAGTAGCATGTATGTATCTCAATCTAGTACAACCACCGCCATACGCCATCATGTATGTTGTAATGACCACGAGTAGTAGCATGTCTGCCTGTCAATCCAGTACAGCCGCTTCCATACGCCATCATGTATGTTGTAATGACCACGAGTAGTATCATTTATGTATCTCAATCTAGTACAACCGCCGCCATACGCCATCATGTATGTTGTAATGACCACGAGTAGTAGCATGTCTGCCTGTCAATCCAGTACAGCCGCTTCCATACGCCATCATGTATGTTGTAATTACCACGAGTAGTAGCATGTATGCCTCTCAATCCAGTACAGCCGCTTCCATACGCCATCATGTATGTTGTAATGACCACGAGTAGTAGCATGTCTGCCTCTCAATCCAGTACAACCGCTTCCATACGCCATCATGTATGTTGTAATGACCACGAGTAGTAGCATGTCTGCCTCTCAATCCAGTACAGCCGCTTCCATACGCCATCATGTATGTTGTAATGACCACGAGTAGTAGCATGTCTGCCTATCAATCCAGTACAACCGCTTCCATACGCCATCATGTATGTTGTAATGACCACGAGTAGTAGCATGTATGTATCTCAATCTAGTACAACCACCGCCATACGCCATCATGTATGTTGTAATGACCACGAGTAGTAGCATGTCTGCCTCTCAATCCAGTACAGCCGCTTCCATACGCCATCATGTATGTTGTAATGACCACGAGTAGTAGCATGTCTGCCTCTCAATCCAGTACAGCCGCTTCCATACGCCATCATGTATGTTGTAATGACCACGAGTAGTAGCATGTCTGCCTATCAATCCAGTACAGCCGCTTCCATACGCCATCATGTATGTTGTAATGACCACGAGTAGTAGCATGTCTGCCTATCAATCCAGTACAACCACTTCCATACGCCATCATGTATGTTGTAATGACCACGAGTCGTAGCATGTCTGCCTCTCAATCCAGTACAACCGCTTCCATACGCCATCATGTATGTTGTAATGACCACGAGTAGTAGCATGTATGTATCTCAATCTAGTACAACCGCCGCCATACGCCATCATGTATGTTGTAATGACCACGAGTAGTAGCATGTCTGCCTGTCAATCCAGTACAGCCGCTTCCATACGCCATCATGTATGTTGTAATGACCACGAGTAGTATCCTTTATGTATCTCAATCTAGTACAACCGCCGCCATACGCCATCATGTATGTTGTAATGACCACGAGTAGTAGCATGTCTGCCTGTCAATCCAGTACAGCCGCTTCCATACGCCATCATGTATGTTGTAATGACCACGAGTAGTAGCATGTCTGCCTCTCAATCCAGTACAGCCGCTTCCATACGCCATCATGTATGTTGTAATGACCACGAGTAGTAGCATGTCTGCCTCTCAATCCAGTACAACCGCTTCCATACGCCATCATGTATGTTGTAATGACCACGAGTAGTAGCATGTCTGCCTCTCAATCCAGTACAACCGCTTCCATACGCCATCATGTATGTTGTAATGACCACGAGTAGTAGCATGTCTGCCTGTCAATCCAGTACAGCCGCTTCCATACGCCATCATGTATGTTGTAATGACCACGAGTAGTAGCATGTCTGCCTCTCAATCCAGTACAGCCGCTTCCATACGCCATCATGTATGTTGTAATGACCACGAGTAGTAGCATGTCTGCCTCTCAATCCAGTACAGCCGCTTCCATACGCCATCATGTATGTTGTAATGACCACGAGTAGTAGCATGTCTGCCTCTCAATCCAGTACAACCGCTTCCATACGCCATCATGTATGTTGTAATGACCACGAGTAGTAGCATGTCTGCCTATCAATCCAGTACAACCACTTCCATACGCCATCATGTATGTTGTAATGACCACGAGTCGTAGCATGTCTGCCTATCAATCCAGTACAGCCGCTTCCATACGCCATCATGTATGTTGTAATGACCACGAGTAGTAGCATGTCTGCCTATCAATCCAGTACAACCACTTCCATACGCCATCATGTATGTTGTAATGACCACGAGTCGTAGCATGTCTGCCTCTCAATCCAGTACAACCGCTTCCATACGCCATCATGTATGTTGTAATGACCACGAGTAGTAGCATGTATGTATCTCAATCTAGTACAACCGCCGCCATACGCCATCATGTATGTTGTAATGACCACGAGTAGTAGCATGTCTGCCTGTCAATCCAGTACAGCCGCTTCCATACGCCATCATGTATGTTGTAATTACCACGAGTAGTAGCATGTATGCCTATCAATCCAGTACAGCCGCTTCCATACGCCATCATGTATGTTGTAATGACCACGAGTAGTAGCATGTCTGCCTCTCAATCCAGTACAGCCGCTTCCATACGCCATCATGTATGTTGTAATGACCACGAGTAGTAGCATGTCTGCCTCTCAATCCAGTACAACCGCTTCCATACGCCATCATGTATGTTGTAATGACCACGAGTAGTAGCATGTCTGCCTATCAATCCAGTACAGCCGCTTCCATACGCCATCATGTATGTTGTAATGACCACGAGTAGTAGCATGTCTGCCTATCAATCCAGTACAACCACTTCCATACGCCATCATGTATGTTGTAATGACCACGAGTCGTAGCATGTCTGCCTCTCAATCCAGTACAACCGCTTCCATACGCCATCATGTATGTTGTAATGACCACGAGTAGTAGCATGTATGTATCTCAATCTAGTACAGCCGCTTCCATACGCCATCATGTATGTTGTAATGACCACGAGTAGTAGCATGTCTGCCTCTCAATCCAGTATAGCCGCTTCCATACGCCATCATGTATGTTGTAATGACCACGAGTAGTAGCATGTCTGCCTATCAATCCAGTACAGCCGCTTCCATACGCCATCATGTATGTTGTAATGACCACGAGTCGTAGCATGGCTGCCTCTAAATCCAGTACAACCGCTTCCATACGCCATCATGTATGTTGTAATGACCACGAGTAGTAGCATGTATGTATTTCAATCTAGTACAACCGCCGCCATACGCCATCATGTATGTTGTAATGACCACGAGTAGTAGCATGTCTGCCTGTCAATCCAGTACAGCCGCTTCCATACGCCATCATGTATGTTGTAATGACCACGAGTAGTAGCATGTATGCCTATCAATCCAGTACAGCCGCTTCCATACGCCATCATGTATGTTGTAATGACCACGAGTAGTAGCATGTCTGCCTCTCAATCCAGTACAGCCGCTTCCATACGCCATCATGTATGTTGTAATGACCACGAGTAGTAGCATTTCACCCTGTCAATCCAGTACAGCCGCTTCCATACGCCGTCATGTATGTTGTAATGACAACGAGAAGTAGCATGTATGCATCAGTCCAGTACAGCCGCTTCCTTATGCCATCATGTATGTTGTAATGACCACGAGTAGTAGCATGTATGTTTGTCAATCCAGTACAGCCGCTTCCATACGCCGTCATGTATGTTGTAATGACCACGAGTAGTAGCATGTCTGTATCTCAATCCAGTACAGCCGCTTCCATACGCCATCATGTATGTTGTAATGACCACGAGTAGTAGCATGTCTGCCTCTCAATCCAGTACAACCGCTTCCATACGCCATCGTGTATGTTGTAATGACCACGAGTAGTAGCATGTCTGCCTATCAATCCAGTACAGCCGCTTCCATACGCCATCATGTATTTTGTAATGACCACGAGTCGTAGCATGTCTGCCTCTCAATCCAGTACAACCGCTTCCATACGCCATCATGTATGTTGTAATGACCACGAGTAATAACATGTATGTATCTCAATCTAGTACAACCGCTTCCATACGCCATCATGTATGTTGTAATGACCACGAGTAGTAGCATGTATGCCTATCAATCCAGTACAGCCGCTTCCATACGCCATCATGTATGTTGTAATGACCACGAGTAGTAGCATGTCTGCCTCTCAATCCAGTACAGCCGCTTCCATACGCCATCATGTATGTTGTAATGACCACGAGTAGTAGCATGTCTGCCTCTCAATCCAGTACAACCACTTCCATACGCCATCATGTATGTTGTAATGACCACGAGTCGTAGCATGTCTGCCTCTCAATCCAGTACAACCGCTTCCATACGCCATCATGTATGTTGTAATGACCACGAGTAGTAGCATGTATGTATCTCAATCTAGTACAACCGCCGCCATACGCCATCATGTATGTTGTAATGACCACGAGTAGTAGCATGTCTGCCTGTCAATCCAGTACAGCCGCTTCCATACGCCATCATGTATGTTGTAATGACCACGAGTCGTAGCATGTCTGCCTCTCAATCCAGTACAACCGCTTCCATACGCCATCATGTATGTTGTAATGACCACGAGTAGTAGCATGTATGTATCTCAATCTAGTACAGCCGCTTCCATACGCCATCATGTATGTTGTAATGACCACGAGTAGTAGCATGTCTGCCTCTCAATCCAGTATAGCCGCTTCCAAACGCCATCATGTATGTTGTAATGACCACGAGTAGTAGCATGTCTGCCTCTCAATCCAGTACAGCCGCTTCCATACGCCATCATGTATGTTGTAATGACCACGAGTAGTAGCATGTCTGCCTCTCAATCCAGTACAACCGCTTCCATACGCCATCATGTATGTTGTAATGACCACGAGTAGTAGCATGTCTGCCTATCAATCCAGTAAAGCCGCTTCCATACGCCATCATGTATGTTGTAATGACCACGAGTAGTAGCATGTCTGCCTATCAATCCAGTACAACCACTTCCATACGCCATCATGTATGTTGTAATGACCACGAGTCGTAGCATGGCTGCCTCTCAATCCAGTACAACCGCTTCCATACGCCATCATGTATGTTGTAATGACCACGAGTAGTAGCATGTATGTATCTCAATCTAGTACAACCGCCGCCATACGCCATCATGTATGTTGTAATGACCACGAGTAGTAGCATGTCTGCCTGTCAATCCAGTACAGCCGCTTCCATACGCCATCATGTATGTTGTAATGACCACGAGTAGTAGCATGTCTGCCTCTCAATCCAGTACAGCCGCTTCCATACGCCATCATGTATGTTGTAATGACCACGAGTAGTAGCATGTCTGCCTCTCAATCCAGTACAGCCGCTTCCATACGCCATCATGTATGTTGTAATGACCACGAGTAGTAGCATGTCTGCCTCTCAATCCAGTACAACCGCTTCCATACGCCATCATGTATGTTGTAATGACCACGAGTAGTAGCATGTCTGCCTATCAATCCAGTACAGCCGCTTATATGCCATCATGTATGTTGTAATGACCACGAGTAGTAGCATGTGTATCAATCCAGTACACCGCTTCCATACGCCATCATGTATGTTGTAATGACCACGAGTAGTAGCATGTCTGCCTATCAATCCAGTACAGCCGCTTCCATACGCCATCATGTATGTTGTAATGACCACGAGTAGTAGCATGTATGTTCAATCAGTACATAGCCATCATGTTTGTAATGACAGAGTAGTAGCATTGTCTCAATCCAGTACAACCGCTTCCATACGCCATCATGTATGTTGTAATGACCACGAGTAGTAGCATGTCTGCCTCTCAATCCAGTACAGCCGCTTCCATACGCCATCATGTATGTTGTAATGACCACGAGTAGTAGCATGTCTGCCTCTCAATCCAGTACAGCCGCTTCCATACGCCATCATGTATGTTGTAATGACCACGAGTAGTAGCATGTCTGCCTCTCAATCCAGTACAACCGCTTCCATACGCCATCATGTATGTTGTAATGACCACGAGTAGTAGCATTTATGTATCTCAATCTAGTACAACCGCTGCCATACGCCATCATGTATGTTGTAATGACCACGAGTAGTAGCATGTCTGCCTGTCAATCCAGTACAGCCGCTTCCATACGCCATCATGTATGTTGTAATGACCACGAGTAGTAGCATGTCTGCCTCTCAATCCAGTACAGCCGCTTCCATACGCCATCATGTATGTTGTAATGACCACGAGTAGTAGCATGTCTGCCTCTCAATCCAGTACAGCCGCTTCCATACGCCATCATGTATGTTGTAATGACCACGAGTAGTAGCATGTCTGCCTCTCAATCCAGTATAGCCGCTTCCATACGCCATCATGTATGTTGTAATGACCACGAGTAGTAGCATGTCTGCCTATCAATCCAGTACAACCGCTTCCATACGCCATCATGTATGTTGTAATGACCACGAGTCGTAGCATGTCTGCCTATCAATCCAGTACAACCACTTCCATACGCCATCATGTATGTTGTAATGACCACGAGTCGTAGCATGTCTGCCTCTCAATCCAGTACAACCGCTTCCATACGCCATCATGTATGTTGTAATGACCACGAGTAGTAGCATGTATGTATCTCAATCTAGTACAACCGCCGCCATACGCCATCATGTATGTTGTAATGACCACGAGTAGTAGCATGTCTGCCTGTCAATCCAGTACAGCCGCTTCCATACGCCATCATGTATGTTGTAATGACCACGAGTAGTAGCATGTATGCCTCTCAATCCAGTACAACCGCTTCCATACGCCATCATGTATGTTGTAATGACCACGAGTAGTAGCATGTATGCCTATCAATCCAGTACAGCCGCTTCCATACGCCATCATGTATGTTGTAATGACCACGAGTAGTAGCATGTCTGCCTCTCAATCCAGTACAGCCGCTTCCATACGCCATCATGTATGTTGTAATGACCACGAGTAGTAGCATGTATGTATCAATTAGTACACCGCTTCCATACGCCATCATGTATGTTGTAATGACCACGAGTAGTAGCATGTCTGCCTGTCAATCCAGTACAGCCGCTTCCATACGCCATCATGTATGTTGTAATGACCACGAGTAGTAGCATGTCTGCCTCTCAATCCAGTACAGCCGCTTCCATACGCCATCATGTATGTTGTAATGACCACGAGTAGTAGCATGTCTGCCTCTCAATCCAGTACAACCGCTCCATACGCCATCATGTATGTTGTAATGACCACGAGTAGTAGCATGTATGCCTATCAATCCAGTACAGCCGCTTCCATACGCCATCATGTATGTTGTAATGACCAGAGTAGTAGTGTTGCCAAACAGTACAACCGCTTCCATACGCCATCATGTATGTTGTAATGACCACGAGTAGTAGCATGTCTGCCTGTCAATCCAGTACAGCCGCTTCCATACGCCATCATGTATGTTGTAATGACCACGAGTAGTAGCATGTCTGCCTCTCAATCCAGTACAGCCGCTTCCATACGCCATCATGTATGTTGTAATGACCACGAGTAGTAGCATGTCTGCCTCTCAATCCAGTACAGCCGCTTCCATACGCCATCATGTATGTTGTAATGACCACGAGTAGTAGCATGTCTGCCTCTCAATCCAGTACAGCCGCTTCCATACGCCATCATGTATGTTGTAATGACCACGAGTAGTAGCATGTCTGCCTATCAATCCAGTACAACCGCTTCCATACGCCATCATGTATGTTGTAATGACCACGAGTAGTAGCATGTCGTCTATCAATCCAGTACAACCGCTTCCATACGCCATCATGTATGTTGTAATGACCACGAGTAGTAGCATGTATGCCTATCAATCCAGTACAACCGCTTCCATACGCCATCATGTATGTTGTAATGACCACGAGTGTAGCATGTCTGCCTCTCAATCCAGTACAGCCGCTTCCATACGCTATAATGTATGTTGTAATGACCACGAGTAGTAGCATGTATGTATCTCAATCTAGTACAACCCCGCCATACGCCATCATGTATGTTGTAATGACCACGAGTAGTAGCATGTTGCCTGTCAATCCAGTACAGCCGCTTCCATACGCCATCATGTATGTTGTAATGACCACGAGTAGTATCCTTTATGTATCTCAATCTAGTACAACCGCCGCCATACGCCATCATGTATGTTGTAATGACCACGAGTAGTAGCATGTATGCCTATCAATCCAGTACAGCCGCTTCCATACGCCATAATGTATGTTGTAATGACCACGAGTAGTAGCATGTCTGCCTCTCAATCCAGTACAACCGCTTCCATACGCCATCATGTATGTTGTAATGACCACGAGTAGTAGCATTTATGTATCTCAATCTAGTACAACCGCCGCCATACACCATCATGTATGTTATAATGTCCACGAGTAGTAGCATGTCTGCCTGTCAATCCAGTACAGCCGCTTCCATACGCCATCATGTATGTTGTAATGACCACGAGTAGTAGCATGTCTGCCTCTCAATCCAGTATAGCCGCTTCCAAACGCCATCATGTATGTTGTAATGACAACGAGTAGTAGCATGTCTGCCTATCAATCCAGTACAACCACTTCCATACGCCATCATGTATGTTGTAATGACCACGAGTCGTAGCATGTCTGCATATCAATCCAGTACAACCACTTCCATACGCCATATGTATGTTGTAATGACCACGAGTCGTAGCATGTCTGCCTCTCAATCCAGTACAACCGCTTCCATACGCCATCATGTATGTTGTAATGACCACGAGTAGTAGCATGTATGCCTCTCAATCCAGTACACCGCTTCCATACGCCATCATGTATGTTGTAATGACCACGAGTAGTAGCATGTATGCCTCTCAATCCAGTACAGCCGCTTCCATACGCCATCATGTATGTTGTAATGACCACGAGTAGTAGCATGTCTGCTCTCAATCCAGTACAGCCGCTTCCATACGCCATCATGTATGTTGTAATGACCACGAGTAGTAGCATGTCTGCATATCAATCTAGTACAACCGCCGCCATACGCCATCATGTATGTTGTAATGACCACGAGTAGTAGCATGTCTGCCTGTCAATCCAGTACAGCCGCTTCCATACGCCATCATGTATGTTGTAATGACCACGAGTAGTAGCATGTATGTATCTCAATCCAGTACAACCGCTTCCATACGCCATCATGTATGTTGTAATGACCACGAGTAGTAGCATTTATGTATCTCAATCTAGTACAACCGCCTCCATACGCCATCATGTATGTTGTAATGACCACGAGTAGTAGCATGTCTGCCTGTCAATCCAGTACAGCCGCTTCCATACGCCATCATGTATGTTGTAATGACCACGAGTAGTAGCATGTCTGCTTCAATCCAGTACAGCCGCTTCCAAACGCCATCATGTATGTTGTAATACCACGAGTAGTAGCATGTCTGCCTATCAATCCAGTACAACACTTCATACGCCATCTGTATGTTGTAATGACCACGAGTAGTAGCATGTCTGCATATCAATCCAGTACAGCCGCTTCCATACGCCATCATGTATGTTGTAATGACCACGAGTTGTAGCATGTCTGCCTCTCAATCCAGTACAACCGCTTCCATACGCCATCATGTATGTTGTAATGACCACGAGTAGTAGCATGTATGTATCTCAATCTAGTACAACCGCCGCCATACGCCATCATGTATGTTGTAATGACCACGAGTAGTAGCATGTCTGCCTGTCAATCCAGTAGAGCCGCTTCCATACGCCATCATGTATGTTGTAATGACCAAGAGTAGTAGCATGTATGCCTATCAATCCAGTACAGCCGCTTCCATACGCCATCATGTATGTTGTAATGACCACGAGTAGTAGCATGTATGTATCTCAATCTAGTACAACCACCGCCGTACGCCATCATGTATGTTGTAATGACCACGAGTAGTAGCATGTCTGCCTGTCAATCCAGTACAGCCGCTTCCATACGCCATCATGTATGTTGTAATGACCACGAGTAGTATCCTTTATGTATCTCAATCTAGTACAAACGCCGCCATACGCCATCATGTATGTTGTAATGACCACGAGTAGTAGCATGTATGCCTCTCAATCCAGTACAACCGCTTCCATACGCCATCATGTATGTTGTAATGACCAGGAGTAGTAGCATTTATGTATCTCAATCTAGTACAACCGCCGCCATGCGCCATCATGTATGTTATAATGACCACGAGTAGTAGCATGTCTGCCTGTCAATCCAGTACAGCCGCTTCCATACGCCATCATGTATGT
>CM026388.1:53684723-53717590 GCA_014843695.1 Archivesica marissinica | reverse complement strand
CCTACCTACATGCTACTACCGGCCCACTACCATCAATGTCATATATTGTGCTACCTACCTGCTACTACCGGCCCACTACCATCAATGACATATATTGTGCTACCTACCTGCTACTACCGGCCCACTACCATCAATGACATGTATTGTGCTACCTACCTGCTACTACCGGCCCACTACCATCAATGGCATATATTGTGCTACCTACCTGCTACTACCGGCCCACTGCCATCAATGACATATATTGTGCTACCTACCTGCTACTACCGGCCCACTACCATCAATGATATATATTGTGCTACCTACCTGCTACTACCGGCTCACTACCATCAATGGCATATATTGTGCTACCTACCTGCTACTACCGGCCCACTACCACCAATGACATATATTGTTCTACCTACCTGCTACTACCGGCCCACTACCATCAATGACATATATTGTGCTACCTACCTGCTACTACCGGCCCTCTGCCATCAATGGCATTACCGGCCCACTACCACCAATGACATATATTGTGCTACCTACCTGCTACTACCGGCCCACTACCATCAATGACATCTATTGTGCTACATACCTGCTACTACTGGCCCACTACCATCAATGACATATATTGTGCTACCTACATGCTACTACCGGCCCACTACCATCAATGGCATATATTGTGCTACCTACCTGCTACTACCGGCCCACTACCATCAATGGCATATATTGTGCTACCTACATGCTACTACCGGTCCACTACCATCAATGGCATATATTGTGCTACCTACCTGCTACTACCGGCCCACTGCCATCAATGGCATATATTGTGCTACCTACCTGCTACTACCGGCCCACTACCATCAATGACATATATTGTGCTACCTACCTGCTACTACCGGCCCACTGCCATCAATGACATATATTGTGCTACCTACCTGCTACTACCTGCCCACTACCATGAATTGCATATATTGTGCTACCTACCTGCTACTACCGGCCCACTACCGTCAATGGCATGTATTGTGCTACCTACCTGCTACTACCGGCCCACTACCATGAATTGCATATATTGTGCTAACTACCTGCTACTACCGGCCCACTACCAGGAATAGCCTATATTGTGCTACCTACCTGCTACTACCGGCCCATTACCATCAATGGCATCTATTGTGCTACCTACATGCTACTACCGGCCCACTACGATCAATGTCATAAATTGTGCTACCTCCCTGCTACTACCGGCCCACTACCATCAATGACATATATTGTGCTACCTACCTGCTACTACCGGGCCACTACCATCAATGGCATCTGTAGTGCTACCTACCTGCTACTACCGGCCCACTACCATCAATGTCATATATTGTGCTACCTACCTGCTACTAACGGCCCACTGCCATCAATGGCATATATTGTGCTACCTACCTGCTACTACCTGCCCACTACCATCAATGATATATATTGTGCTACCTACCTGCTACTACCGGCCCAGTACCACCAATGACATATATTGTGCTACCTACCTGCTACTACCGGCCCACTACCATCAATGGCATATATTGTGCTACCTACCTGCTACAAACCGGCCCACTACCATCAATGACATATATTGTGCTACCTACCGGCCCACTGCCATCAATGGCATATATTGTGCTACATACCTGCTACTACCGGCCCACTGCCATCAATGGCATATATTGTGCTACCTACCTGCTACTACCGGCCCACTACCATCAATGACATATATTGTGCTACCTACCTGCTACTACTGACCCACTACCATCAATGGCATATATTGTGCTACCTACCTGCTACTACCGGTCCACTACCATCAATGTCATGTTTTGTGCTACCTACCTGCTACTACCGGCCCACTGTCATAAATGTCATTTATTGTTCTAACTACCTGCTACTACCGGTCCACTACCATTAATGCCATATAGTGTGCTACCTACCTGCTACTACCGGCCCACTACCACCAATGACATATATTGTGCTACCTACCTGCTACTACAGGCCCACTACCATCAATGACATATATTGTGCTCCCTAACTGCTACTACCGGCCCACTACCACCAATGACATATATTGTGCTACCTACGTGCTACTACCGGCCCACTACCATCAATGGCATATATTGTGCTACCTACCTGCTACTACCGGCCCACTACCACCAATGTCATATATTGTGCTACCTACCTGCTACTACAGGCCCACTACCACCAATGAGATATATTGTGCTACCTACGTACTACTACCGGCCCACTGCCATCAATGGCATATATTGTGCTACCTACCTGCTACTGCCGGCCCACTGTCATCAATGACATATATTGTGCTACCTACCTGCTACTACCGGCCCACTACCGTCAATGACATGTATTGTGCTACCTACCTGCTACTACCGGCCCACTACCATGAATAGCATATATTGTGCTACCTACCTGCTACTACTGGCCCACTACCATGAATAGCATATATTGTGCTACCTACCTGCTACTACCGGCCCATTACCATCAATGACATCTACTGTACTACCTACATGCTACTACCGGCCCACTACCATCAATGTCATAAATTGTGCTACCTACCTGCTACTACCGGCCCACTACCATCAATGACATGTATTGTGCTACCTACCTGCTACTACCGGCCCACTACCATCAATGGCATATATTGTGCTACCTTCCTGCTGCTACAGGCCCACTACCATCAATGGCATATATTGTGCTACCTATCTGCTACTACCGGCCCACTGCCATCAATGATATATATTGTGCTACCTACCTGCTACTACCGGTCCACTACCATCAATGACATATATTGTGCTACCTACCTGCTACTACCGGCCCACTGCCATCAATGACATATATTGTGCTACCTACCTGCTACAAACCGGTCCACTACCATCAATGACATATATTGTGCTACCTACCAGCTACTACCGGCCCACTACCATCAATGTCATATATTGTGCTACCTACCTGCTACTACCGGCCCACTGCCATCAATGTCATATAGTGTGCTACCTACCTACTGCTACAGGCCCACTACCATCAATGGCATATATTGTGCTACCTACCTGCTACTACCGGCCCACTGCCATCAATGTCATATATTGTGCTACCTACCTGCTGCTACATGCCCACTACCATCAATGGCTTATATTGTGCTACCTACCTGCTACTACAAGCCCACTACCATCAATGACATATATTGTGCTACCTACCTGCTACTACCGGCCCACTACCATCAATGGCATATATTGTGCTACCTACCTGCTACTACCGGCCCACTACCATCAATGACATATATTGTGCTACCTACCTGCTACTACCGGCCCACTACCATCAATGTCATATATTGTGCTACCTACCTGCTACTACCGGCCCACTTCCATCAATGTCATATATTGTGCTACCTACCTGCTACAACAGGTCCACTACCATCAATGGCATATATTGTGCTACCTACCTGCTACTACCGTCCCACTACCATCAATGACATATATTGTGCTACCTACCTGCTACTACAGGCCCACTACCATCAATGGCATATATTGTGCTACCTACATGCTACTACCGGTCCACTCCCATCAATGACATATATTGAGCTACCTACCTGCTACTACCGGCCCACTGCCATCAATGGCATATATTGTGCTACCTACCTGCTACTACCGGCCCACTACCATCAATGACATATATTGTTCTACCTACCTGCTACTACCGGTCCACTACCATCAATGACATATATTGTGCTACCTACCTGCTACTACCGACCCACTACCATCAATGACATCTATAGTGCTACCTACCTGCTACTACTGGCCCACTACCATCAATGACATATATTGATCTACCTACCTGCTACTACCGGGCCACTACCATCAATGGCATCTATAGTGCTACCTACCTGCTACTACCGGCCCACTACCATCAATGTCATATATTATGCAACCTACCTGCTAATACCGGCCCACTACCATCAATGTCATATATTGTGCTACCTACCTGCTACTACCGGCCCACTGCCATCAATGGCATATATTGTGCTACCTACCTGCTACTACCTGCCCACTACCATCAATGCTATATATTGTGCTACCTACCTGCTACTACCTGCCCACTACCACCAATGACATATATTGTGCTACCTACCTGCTATTACCGGCCCACTACCATCAATGGCATATATTGTGCTACCTACCTGCTACAAACCAGCCCACTACCATCAATGACATATATTGTGCTACCTACCGGCCCACTGCCATCAATGGCATATATTGTGCTACTTACCTGCTACTACCGGCCCACTGTCATCAATGGCATATATTGTGCTACCTACCTGCTACTACCGGCCCACTACCATCAATGACATATATTGTGCTACCTACCTGCTACTACTGACCCACTACCATCAATGACATGTATTGTGCTACCTACCTGCTACTACCGGCCCACTGTCATCAATGTCATTTATTGTTCTAACTACCTGCTACTACCGGTCCACTACCATCAATGACATATATTGTGCTACCTACCTGCTACTACCGGCCCACTACCACCATGACATATATTGTGCTACCTACCTGCTACTACAGGCCCACTACCATCAATGACATATATTGTGCTACCTACCTGCTACTACCGGCCCACTACCACCAATGACATATATTGTGCTACCTACGTGCTACTACCGGCCCACTGCCATCAATGGCATATATTGTGCTACCTACCTGCTACTACCGGCCCACTACCACCAATGTCATATATTGTGCTACCTACCTGCTACTACAGGCCCACTACCATCAATGACATATATTGTGCTACCTACGTGCTACTACCGGCCCACTGCCATCAATGGCCTATATTGTGCTACCTACCTGCTACTACCGGCCCACTGTCATCAATGGCATATATTGTGCTACCTACATGCTACTACCAGCCCACTACCGTCAATGACATGTATTGTGCTACCTACCTGCTACTACCGGCCCACTACCATGAATTGCATATATTGTGCTACCTTCCTGCTACTACCGGCCCACTACCATGAATAGCATATATTGTGCTACCTACCTGCTACTACCGGCCCACTACCACCAATGGCATCTATTGTGCTACCTACATGCTACTACAGGCCCACTACCATCAATGTCATATATTGTGCTACCTACCTGCTACTACCGGCCCACTACCATCAATGACATCTGTTATGCTACCTACATGCTACTACCGGCCCAGTACCATCAATGACATGTATTGTGCTACCTACCTACTACTACCGGCCCACTACCAGCAATGTCATCTATAGTGCTACCTACCTGCTACTACCGGCCCTCTACCATCAATGTCATATATTATGCAACCTACCTGCTAATACCGGCCCACTACCATCAATGTCATATATTGTGCTACCTACCTGCTACTACCGGCCCACTGCCATCAATGGCATATATTGTGCTACCTACCTGCTACTACCTGCCCACTACCATCAATGCTATATATATTGTGCTATCTACCTGCTACTACCTGCCCACTACCACCAATGACATATATTGTGCTACCTACCTGCTATTACCGGCCCATTACCATCAATGGCATATATTGTGCTACCTACCTGCTACAAACCAGCCCACTACCATCAATGACATATATTGTGCTACCTACCGGCCCACTGCCATCAATGGCATATATTGTGCTACTTACCTGCTACTACTGGCCCACTGTCACCAATGGCATATATTGTGCTACCTACCTGCTACTACCGGCCCACTACCATCAATGACATATATTGTGCTACCTACCTGCTACTACTGACCCACTACCATCAATGACATGTATTGTGCTACCTACCTGCTACTACCGGCCCACTGTCATCAATGTCATTTATTGTTCTAACTACCTGCTACTACCGGTCCACTACCATCAATGACATATATTGTGCTACCTACCTGCTACTACCGGCCCACTACCACCATGACATATATTGTGCTACCTACCTGCTACTACAGGCCCACTACCATCAAAGACATATATTGTGCTACCTACCTGCTACTACCGGCCCACTACCACCAATGACATATATTGTGCTACCTACGTGCTACTACCGGCCCACTGCCATCAATGGCATATATTGTGCTACCTACCTGCTACTACCGGCCCACTACGACCAATGTCATATATTGTGCTACCTACCTGCTACTACAGGCCCACTACCACCAATGACATATATTGTGCTACCTACGTGCTACTACCGGCCCACTGCCATCAATGGCCTATATTGTGCTACCTACCTGCTACTACCGGCCCACTGCCATCAATGGCATATATTGTGCTACCTACATGCTACTACCAGCCCACTACCGTCAATGACATGTATTGTGCTACCTACCTGCTACTACCGGCCCACTACCATGAATTGCATATATTGTGCTACCTACCTGCTACTACCGGCCCACTACCATGAATAGCATATATTGTGCTACCTACCTGCTACTACAGGCCCACTACCACCAATGGCATCTATTGTGCTACCTACATGCTACTACAGGCCCACTACCATCAATGTCATATATTGTGCTACCTACCTGCTACTACCGGCCCACTACCATCAATGACATCTGTTATGCTACCTACATGCTACTACCGGCCCAGTACCATCAATGACATGTATTGTGCTACCTACCTGCTACTACCGGCCCACTACCATCAATGTCATAAATTGTGCTACCTACCTGCTACTACCGGCCCACTACCATCAATGACATCTATTGTGCTACCTACCTGCTACTACCGGCCCACTACCATCAATGACATGTATTGTGCTACCTACCTGCTACTACCGGTCCACTGCCACCAATGGCATATATTTTGCTACCTACCTGCTACAAACCGGCCCACTACGATCAATGACATATATTGTGCTACCTACCTGCTACTACCGGTCCACTACCATCAATGGCATATATTGTGCTACCTACCTGCTACTACTGGCCCACTGCCATCAATGATATCTATTGTGCTACCTACCTGCTACTACCGGTCCACTGCCACCAATGGCATATATTTTGCTACCTACCTGCTACAAACCGGCCCACTACGATCAATGACATATATTGTGCTACCTTCCTGCTACTACCGGCCCACTACCATCAATGTCATATATTGTGCTACCTACCTGCTACTACCGGCCCACTACCATCAATGACATATATTGTGCTACCTACCTGCTACTACCGGCCCACTGCCATCAATGGCATTACCGGCCCACTACCACCAATGACATGTATTCTGCTACCTACCTGCTACTACCGGCCCACTACCATCAATGCCATATATTGTGCTACCTACCTCCTACTACCGGCCCACTACCACCAATGACATATATTGTGCTACCTACCTGCTACTACCGGCCCACTACCATCAATGACATCTAGTGTGCTACATACCTGCTACTACTGGCCCACTACCATCAATGACATATATTGTGCTACCTACCTGCTACTACCGGCCCACTACCATCAATGGCATATATTGTGCTTCCTACCTGCTACTACCGGCCCACTGCCATCAATGGCATATATTGTGCTACCTACCTGCTACTACCGGCCCACTACCATCAATGACATCTATTGTGCTACCTACCTGCTACTGCCGGCCCACTGTCATCAATGACATATATTGTGCTACCTACCTGCTACTACCGGCCCACTACCATTAATTGCATATATTGTGCTACCTACCTGCTACTACCGGCCCACTGCCATCAATGGCATATAGTGTGCTACCTACATGCTACTACCGGCCCATTACCATCAATGGCATCTATTGTGCTACCTACATGCTACTACAGGCTCACTACCATCAATGTCATATATTGTGCTACCTACCTGCTACTACCGGCCCACTACCATCAATGACATCTATTATGCTACCTACCTGCTACTACCGGCCCAGTACCATCAATGACATGTATTGTGCTACCTACCTGCTACTACCGGCCCACTACCATCAATGTCATATATTGTGCTACCTACCTGCTACTACAGGCCCACTACCATCAATGGCATATATTGTGCTACCTACCTGCTGCTACACCCCACTACCATCAATGGCATATATTGTGCTACCTACCTGCTACTACCGGCCCACTGCCATCAATGATATCTATTGTGCTACTACCTGCTACTACCGGTCCACTACCATCAATGGCATATATTGTGCTACCTACCTGCTACTACCGGCCCACTGCCATCAATGACATATATTGTGCTACCTACCTGCTACTACCGGCCCACTGCCATCAATGACATATATTGTGCTACCTACCTGCTACTACCGGCCCACTACCATCAATGGCATATATTGTGCTACCTACCTGCTACTACCGGCCCACTACCACCAATGACATATATTGTGCTACCTACCTGCTACTACCGGCCCACTGCCATCAATGGCATTACCGGCCCACTACCACCAATGACATGTAGTGTGCTACCTACCTGCTACTACCGGCCCACTACCATCAATGACATATATTGTGCTACCTACCTGCTACTACCGGCCCACTACCACCAATGACATATATTGTGCTACCTACCTGCTACTACCGGCCCACTACCATCAATGACATATATTGTGCTACCTACCTGCTACTACCGGCCCACTACCATCAATGGCATATATTGTGCTACCTACCTGCTACTACCGGCCCACTACCATCAATGGCATATATTGTGCTACCTACCTGCTACTACCGGCCCACTACCATCAATGACATATATTGTGCTACCTACCTGCTACTACCGGCCCACTGCCATCAATGACATATATTGTGCTACCTACCTGCTACTACCGGCCCACTACCATAATTGCATATATTGTGCTACCTACCTGCTACTACCGGCCCACTACCATCAATGACATATATTGTGCTACCTACCTGCTACTACCGGCCCACTACCATCAATGGCATATATTGTGCTACCTACCTGCTACTACCGGCCCACTGCCATCAATGGCATATATTGTGCTACCTACCTGCTACTACCGGCCCACTGTCATCAATGACATATATTGTGCTACCTACCTGCTACTACCGGCCCACTACCATCAATTGCATATATTGTGCTACCTACCTGCTACTACCGGCCCACTGCCATCAATGACATATATTGTGCTACCTACCTGCTACTACCGGCCCACTGTCATCAATGACATATATTGTGCTACCTACCTGCTACTACCGGCCCACTACCATCAATTGCATATATTGTGCTACCTACCTGCTACTACCGGCCCACTACCATCAATGGCATATATTGTGCTACCTACCTGCTACTACCGGCCCACTACCATCAATGTCATATATTGTGCTACCTACCTGCTACTACCGGCCCACTACCATCAATGTCATATATTGTGCTACCTACCTGCTACTACCGGCCCACTACCATCAATGACATATATTGTGCTACCTACCTGCTACTACCGGCCCACTACCATCAATGACATATATTGTGCTACCTACCTGCTACTACCGGCCCACTACCATCAATGACATATATTGTGCTACCTACCTGCTACTACCGGCCCACTACCATCAATGACATATATTGTGCTACCTACCTGCTACTACCGGCCCACTACCATCAATGACATATATTGTGCTACCTACCTGCTACTACCGGCCCACTACCATCAATGTACCGGCCCACTACCATCAATGACATATATTGTGCTACCTACCTGCTACTACCGGCCCACTACCATCAATGGCATATATTGTGCTACCTACCTGCTACTACCGGCCCACTACCATCAATGACATATATTGTGCTACCTACCTGCTACTACCGGCCCACTACCATCAATGGCATATATTGTGCTACCTACCTGCTACTACCGGCCCACTACCATCAATGACATATATTGTGCTACCTACCTGCTACTACCGGCCCACTGCCATCAATGACATATATTGTGCTACCTACCTGCTACTACCGGCCCACTACCATCAATGACATATATTGTGCTACCTACCTGCTACTACCGGCCCACTACCATGAATTGCATATATTGTGCTACCTACCTGCTACTACTGGCCCACTACCATGAATAGCATATATTGTGCTACCTACCTGCTACTACCGGCCCATTACCATCAATGACATCTACTGTACTACCTACATGCTACTACCGGCCCACTACCATCAATGTCATAAATTGTGCTACCTACCTGCTACTACCGGCCCACTACCATCAATGACATGTATTGTGCTACCTACCTGCTACTACCGGCCCACTACCATCAATGGCATATATTGTGCTACCTTCCTGCTGCTACAGGCCCACTACCATCAATGGCATATATTGTGCTACCTATCTGCTACTACCGGCCCACTGCCATCAATGATATATATTGTGCTACCTACCTGCTACTACCGGTCCACTACCATCATTGATATATATTGTGCTACCTACCTGCTACTACCGGTCCACTGCCATCAGTGGCATATATTGTGCTACCTACCTGCTACAAACCGGTCCACTACCATCAATGACATATATTGTGCTACCTACCAGCTACTACCGGCCCACTACCATCAATGTCATATATTGTGCTACCTACCTGCTACTACCGGCCCACTGCCATCAATGTCATATAGTGTGCTACCTACCTACTGCTACAGGCCCACTACCATCAATGGCATATATTGTGCTACCTACCTGCTACTACCGGCCCACTGCCATCAATGTCATATATTGTGCTACCTACCTGCTGCTACATGCCCACTACCATCAATGGCTTATATTGTGCTACCTACCTGCTACTACCAGCCCACTACCATCAATGACATATATTGTGCTACCTACCTGCTACTACCGGCCCACTACCATCAATGTCATATATTGTGCTACCTACCTGCTGCTGCAGGCCCACTACCATCAATGGCATATATTGTGCTACCTACCTGCTGCTACAGGCCCACTACCATCAATGGCATATATTGTGCTACCTACCTGCTACTACCGGCCCACTACCATCAATGACATATATTGTGCTACCTACTTGCTACTACCGGCCCACTACCATCAATGTCATATATTGTGCTACCTACCTGCTACTACCGGCCCACTTCCATCAATGTCATATATTGTGCTACCTACCTGCTACAACAGGTCCACTACCATCAATGGCATATATTGTGCTACCTACCTGCCACTACCGTCCCACTACCATCAATGACATATATTGTGCTACCTACCTGCTACTACAGGCCCACTACCATCAATGGCATATATTGTGCTACCTACATGCTACTACCGGTCCACTCCCATCAATGACATATATTGAGCTACCTACCTGCTACTACCGGCCCACTGCCATCAATGGCATATATTGTGCTACCTACCTGCTACTACCGGCCCACTACCATCAATGACATATATTGTTCTACCTACCTGCTACTACCGGTCCACTACCATCAATGACATATATTGTGCTACCTACCTGCTACTACCGACCCACTACCATCAATGACATCTATAGTGCTACCTACCTGCTACTACTGGCCCACTACCATCAATGACATATATTGATCTACCTACCTGCTACTACCGGGCCACTACCATCAATGGCATCTATAGTGCTACCTACCTGCTACTACCGGCCCACTACCATCAATGTCATATATTATGCAACCTACCTGCTAATACCGGCCCACTACCATCAATGTCATATATTGTGCTACCTACCTGCTACTACCGGCCCACTGCCATCAATGGCATATATTGTGCTACCTACCTGCTACTACCTGCCCACTACCATCAATGCTATATATTGTGCTACCTACCTGCTACTACCTGCCCACTACCACCAATGACATATATTGTGCTACCTACCTGCTACTACCGGCCCACTACCATCAATGGCATATATTGTGCTACCTACCTGCTACAAACCAGCCCACTACCATCAATGACATATATTGTGCTACCTACCGGCCCACTGCCATCAATGGCATATATTGTGCTACTTACCTGCTACTACCGGCCCACTGTCATCAATGGCATATATTGTGCTACCTACCTGCTACTACCGGCCCACTACCATCAATGACATATATTGTGCTACCTACCTGCTACTACTGACCCACTACCATCAATGACATGTATTGTGCTACCTACCTGCTACTACCGGCCCACTGTCATCAATGTCATTTATTGTTCTAACTACCTGCTACTACCGGTCCACTACCATCAATGACATATATTGTGCTACCTACCTGCTACTACCGGCCCACTACCACAATGACATATATTGTGCTACCTACCTGCTACTACAGGCCCACTACCATCAATGACATATATTGTGCTACCTACCTGCTACTACCGGCCCACTACCACCAATGACATATATTGTGCTACCTACCTGCTACTACCGGCCCACTGCCATCAATGGCATATATTGTGCTACCTACCTGCTACTACCGGCCCACTACCACCAATGTCATATATTGTGCTACCTACCTGCTACTACAGGCCCACTACCACCAATGACATATATTGTGCTACCTACCTGCTACTACCGGCCCACTACCATCAATGGCCTATATTGTGCTACCTACCTGCTACTACCGGCCCACTACCATCAATGACATATATTGTGCTACCTACCTGCTACTACCGGCCCACTACCATCAATGACATATATTGTGCTACCTACCTGCTACTACCGGCCCACTGCCATCAATGTCATATATTGTGCTACCTACCTGCTACTACCGGCCCACTACCATCAATGACATCTATTGTGCTACCTACCTGCTACTACCGGCCCACTACCATCAATGACATATATTGTGCTACCTACCTGCTACTACCGGCCCACTACCATCAATGACATATATTGTGCTACCTACCTGCTACTACAGGCCCACTACCATCAATGACATATATTGTGCTACCTACCTGCTACTACCGGCCCACTACCATCAATGGCATATATTGTGCTACCTACCTGCTACTACCGGCCCACTACCATCAATGTCATATATTGTGCTACCTACCTGCTACTACCGGCCCACTACCACCAATGACATATATTGTGCTACCTACGTGCTACTACCGGCCCACTGCCATCAATGGCATATATTGTGCTACCTACCTGCTACTACCGGCCCACTACCATCAATGACATATATTGTGCTACCTACCTGCTACTGCCGGCCCACTGTCATCAATGACATATATTGTGCTACCTACCTGCTACTACCGGCCCACTACCGTCAATGACATGTATTGTGCTACCTACCTGCTACTACCGGTCCACTACCATGAATTGCATATATTGTGCTACCTACCTGCTACTACTGGCCCACTACCATGAATAGCATATATTGTGCTACCTACCTGCTACTACCGGCCCATTACCATCAATGGCATATATTGTGCTACCTATCTGCTACTACCGGCCCACTGCCATCAATGATATCTATTGTGCTACCTACCTGCTACTACCGGTCCACTACCATCAATGGCATATATTGTGCTACCTACCTGCTACTACCGGCCCACTGCCATCAGTGATATATATTGTGCTACCTACCTGCTACTACCGGTCCACTGCCATCAATGGCATATATTGTGCTACCTACCTGCTACAAACCGGTCCACTACCATCAATGACATATATTGTGCTACCTACCTGCTACTACCGGCCCACTACCATCAATGTCATATATTGTGCTACCTACCTGCTACTACCGGCCCACTGCCATCAATGTCATATATTGTGCTACCTACCTGCTGCTACAGGCCCACTACCATCAATGGCATATATTGTGCTACCTACCTGCTACTACCGGCCCACTACCATCAATGACATATATTGTGCTACCTACCTGCTACTACCGGCCCACTACCATCAATGTCATATATTGTGCTACCTACCTGCTACTACCGGCCCACTACCATCAATGACATATATTGTGCTACCTACCTGCTACTACCGGCCCACTACCATCAATGACATATATTGTGCTACCTACCTGCTACTACCGGCCCACTACCATCAATGACATATATTGTGCTACCTACCTGCTACTACCGGCCCACTACCATCAATGGCATATATTGTGCTACCTACCTGCTACTACCGGCCCACTACCATCAATGACATATATTGTGCTACCTACCTGCTACTACTGGCCCACTACCATCAATGTCATATATTGTGCTACCTACCTGCTACTACCGGCCCACTACCATCAATGACATGTATTGTGCTACCTACCTGCTACTACCGGCCCACTACCATCAATGGCATATATTGTGCTACCTTCCTGCTGCTACAGGCCCACTACCATCAATGGCATATATTGTGCTACCTATCTGCTACTACCGGCCCACTGCCATCAATGATATATATTGTGCTACCTACCTGCTACTACCGGTCCACTACCATCAATGGCATATATTGTGCTACCTACCTGCTACTACCGGCCCACTGCCATCAGTGATATATATTGTGCTACCTACCTGCTACTACCGGTCCACTGCCATCAGTGGCATATATTGTGCTACCTACCTGCTACAAACCGGTCCACTACCATCAATGACATATATTGTGCTACCTACCAGCTACTACCGGCCCACTACCATCAATGTCATATATTGTGCTACCTACCTGCTACTACCGGCCCACTGCCATCAATGTCATATAGTGTGCTACCTACCTACTGCTACAGGCCCACTACCATCAATGGCATATATTGTGCTACCTACCTGCTTCTACCGGCCCACTGCCATCAATGTCATATATTGTGCTACCTACCTGCTGCTACATGCCCACTACCATCAATGGCTTATATTGTGCTACCTACCTGCTACTACCAGCCCACTACCATCAATGACATATATTGTGCTACCTACCTGCTACTACCGGCCCACTACCATCAATGTCATATATTGTGCTACCTACCTGCTGCTGCAGGCCCACTACCATCAATGGCATATATTGTGCCACCTACCTGCTGCTACAGGCCCACTACCATCAATGGCATATATTGTGCTACCTACCTGCTACTACCGGCCCACTACCATCAATGACATATATTGTGCTACCTACTTGCTACTACCGGCCCACTACCATCAATGTCATATATTGTGCTACCTACCTGCTACTACCGGCCCACTTCCATCAATGTCATATATTGTGCTACCTACCTGCTACTACAGGTCCACTACCATCAATGGCATATATTGTGCTACCTACCTGCCACTACCGTCCCACTACCATCAATGACATATATTGTGCTACCTACCTGCTACTACAGGCCCACTACCATCAATGGCATATATTGTGCTACCTACATGCTACTACCGGTCCACTCCCATCAATGACATATATTGTGCTACCTACCTGCTACTACCGGCCCACTGCCATCAATGGCATATATTGTGCTACCTACCTGCTACTACCGGCCCACTACCATCAATGACATATATTGTTCTACCTACCTGCTACTACCGGTCCACTACCATCAATGACATATATTGTGCTACCTACCTGCTACTACCGACCCACTACCATCAATGACATCTATAGTGCTACCTACCTGCTACTACTGGCCCACTACCATCAATGACATATATTGATCTACCTACCTGCTACTACCGGGCCACTACCATCAATGGCATCTATAGTGCTACCTACCTGCTACTACCGGCCCACTACCATCAATGCATATATATGCAACCTACCTGCTAATACCGGCCCACTACCATCAATGTTATATTGTGCTACCTACCAGCTACTACCGGCCCACTACCATCAATGTCATATATTGTGCTACCTACCTGCTACTACCGGCCCACTGCCATCAATGTCATATAGTGTGCTACCTAACTATGCTACAGGCCCACTACCATCAATGGCATATATTGTGCTACCTACCTGCTACTACCGGCCCACTGCTATCAATGTCATATATTGTGCTACCTACCTGCTGCTACATACACACTACCATCAATGGCTTATATTGTGCTACCTACCTGCTACTACCGGCCCACTACCATCAATGACATATATTGTGCTACCTACCTGCTACTACCGGCCCACTACCATCAATGTCATATATTGTGCTACCTACCTGCTGCTGCAGGCCCACTACCATCAATGGCATATATTGTGCTACCTACCTGCTGCTACAGGCCCACTACCATCAATGGCATATATTGTGCTACCTACCTGCTACTATCGGCCCACTACCATCAATGACATATATTGTGCTACCTACTTGCTACTACCGGCCCACTACCATGAATTGCATATATTGTGCTACCTACCTGCTACTACTGGCCCACTACCATGAATAGCATATATTGTGCTACCTACCTGCTACTACCGGCCCATTACCATCAATGACATCTACTGTACTACCTACATGCTACTACTGGCCCACTACCATCAATGTCATAAATTGTGCTACCTACCTGCTACTACCGGCCCACTACCATCAATGACATGTATTGTGCTACCTACCTGCTACTACCGGCCCACTACCATCAATGGCATATATTGTGCTACCTTCCTGCTGCTACAGGCCCACTACCATCAATGGCATATATTGTGCTACCTATCTGCTACTACCGGCCCACTGCCATCAATGATATATATTGTGCTACCTACCTGCTACTACCGATCCACTACCATCAATGGCATATATTGTGCTACCTACCTGCTACTACCGGCCCACTGCCATCAGTGATATATATTGTGCTACCTACCTGCTACTACCGGTCCACTGCCATCAGTGGCATATATTGTGCTACCTACCTGCTACAAACCGGTCCACTACCATCAATGACATATATTGTGCTACCTACCAGCTACTACCGGCCCACTACCATCAATGTCATATATTGTGCTACCTACCTACTGCTACAGGCCCACTACCATCAATGGCATATATTGTGCTACCTACCTGCTACTACCGGCCCACTGCCATCAATGTCATATATTGTGCTACCTACCTGCTGCTACATGCCCACTACCATCAATGGCTTATATTGTGCTACCTACCTGCTACTACCAGACCACTACCATCAATGACATATATTGTGCTACCTACCTGCTACTACCGGCCCACTACCATCAATGTCATATATTGTGCTACCTACCTGCTGCTGCAGGCCCACTACCATCAATGGCATATATTGTGCCACCTACCTGCTGCTACAGGCCCACTACCATCAATGGCATATATTGTGCTACCTACCTGCTACTACCGGCCCACTACCATCAATGACATATATTGTGCTACCTACTTGCTACTACCGGCCCACTACCATCAATGTCATATATTGTGCTACCTACCTGCTACTACCGGCCCACTTCCATCAATGTCATATATTGTGCTACCTACCTGCTACAACAGGTCCACTACCATCAATGGCATATATTGTGCTACCTACCTGCCACTACCGTCCCACTACCATCAATGACATATATTGTGCTACCTACCTGCTACTACAGGCCCACTACCATCAATGGCATATATTGTGCTACCTACATGCTACTACCGGTCCACTCCCATCAATGACATATATTGAGCTACCTACCTGCTACTACCGGCCCACTGCCATCAATGGCATATATTGTGCTACCTACCTGCTACTACCGGCCCACTACCATCAATGACATATATTGTTCTACCTACCTGCTACTACCGGTCCACTACCATCAATGACATATATTGTGCTACCTACCTGCTACTACCGACCCACTACCATCAATGACATCTATAGTGCTACCTACCTGCTACTACTGGCCCACTACCATCAATGACATATATTGATCTACCTACCTGCTACTACCGGGCCACTACCATCAATGGCATCTATAGTGCTACCTACCTGCTACTACCGGCCCACTACCATCAATGTCATATATTATGCAACCTACCTGCTAATACCGGCCCACTACCATCAATGTCATATATTGTGCTACCTACCAGCTACTACCGGCCCACTACCATCAATGTCATATATTGTGCTACCTACCTGCTACTACCGGCCCACTGCCATCAATGTCATATAGTGTGCTACCTAACTACTGCTACAGGCCCACTACCATCAATGGCATATATTGTGCTACCTACATGCTACTACCGGTCCACTCCCATCAATGACATATATTGTGCTACCTACCTGCTACTACCGGCCCACTGCCATCAATGGCATATATTGTGCTACCTACCTGCTACTACCGGCCCACTACCATCAGTGACATATATTGTGCTACCTACCTGCTACAACCGGTCCACTACCATCAATGACATATATTGTGCTACCTACCTGCTACTACCGGCCCACTACCATCAATGTCATATATTGTGCTACCTACCTGCTACTACCGGCCACTGCCATCAATGTCATATATTGTGCTACCTACCTACTGCTACAGGCCCACTACCATCAATGGCATATATTGTGCTACCTACCTGCTACTACCGGCCCACTGCCATCAATGTCATATATTGTGCTACCTACCTGCTGCTACATGCCCACTACCATCAATGGCTTATATTGTGCTACCTACCTGCTACTACCAGCCCACTACCATCAATGACATATATTGTGCTACCTACCTGCTACTACCGGCCCACTACCATCAATGTCATATATTGTGCTACCTACCTGCTGCTGCAGGCCCACTACCATCAATGGCATATATTGTGCTACCTACCTGCTGCTACAGGCCCACTACCATCAATGGCATATATTGTGCTACCTACCTGCTACTACCGGCCCACTACCATCAATGACATATATTGTGCTACCTACTTGCTACTACCGGCCCACTACCATCAATGTCATATATTATGCAACCTACCTGCTAATACCGGCCCACTACCATCAATGTCATATATTGTGCTACCTACCTGCTACTACCGGCCCACTGCCATCAATGGCATATATTGTGCTACCTACCTGCTACTACCTGCCCACTACCATCAATGCTATATATTGTGCTACCTACCTGCTACTACCTGCCCACTACCACCAATGACATATATTGTGCTACCTACCTGCTATTACCGGCCCACTACCATCAATGGCATATATTGTGCTACCTACCTGCTACAAACCAGCCCACTACCATCAATGACATATATTGTGCTACCTACCGGCCCACTGCCATCAATGGCATATATTGTGCTACTTACCTGCTACTACCGGCCCACTGTCACCAATGGCATATATTGTGCTACCTACCTGCTACTACCGGCCCACTACCATCAATGACATATATTGTGCTACCTACCTGCTACTACTGACCCACTACCATCAATGACATGTATTGTGCTACCTACCTGCTACTACCGGCCCACTGTCATCAATGTCATTTATTGTTCTAACTACCTGCTACTACAGGTCCACTACCATCAATGACATATATTGTGCTACCTACCTGCTACTACCGGCCCACTACCACCATGACATATATTGTGCTACCTACCTGCTACTACAGGCCCACTACCATCAAAGACATATATTGTGCTACCTACCTGCTACTACCGGCCCACTACCACCAATGACATATATTGTGCTACCTACGTGCTACTACCGGCCCACTGCCATCAATGGCATATATTGTGCTACCTACCTGCTACTACCGGCCCACTACGACCAATGTCATATATTGTGCTACCTACCTGCTACTACAGGCCCACTACCACCAATGACATATATTGTGCTACCTACGTGCTACTACCGGCCCACTGCCATCAATGGCCTATATTGTGCTACCTACCTGCTACTACCGGCCCACTACTATCAATGACATATATTCTGCTACCTACCTGCTACTACCGGCCCACTACCATCAATGATATATATTGTGCTACCTACCTACTACTACCGCCCCACTGCCATCAATGTCATGTATTGTGCTACCTACCTGCTACTACCGGACCACTACCATCAATGACATCTATTGTGCTAGCTACCTGCTACTACCGGTCCACTACCATCAATGACATCTATTGTGCTACCTACCTGCTACTACCGGTCCACTACCATCAATGACATATATTGTGCTACCTACCTGCTACTACCGGCCCACTACCATCAATGACATATATTGTGCTACCTACCTGCTACTACCGGCCCACTGTCATCAATGACATATATTGTGCTACCTACCTGCTACTACCGGCCCACTACCATCAATGACATGTATTGTGCTACCTACCTGCTACTACCGGCCCACTACCATCAATGGCATATATTGTGCTACCTACCTGCTACTACTGGCCCACTACCATCAATAGCATATATTGTGCTACCTACCTGCTACTACCGGCCCATTACCATCAATGGCATATATTGTGCTACCTATCTGCTACTACCGGCCCACTGCCATCAATGATATCTATTGTGCTACCTACCTGCTACTACCGGCCCACTACCATCAATGGCATATATTGTGCTACCTACCTGCTACTACCGGCCCACTGCCATCAATGACATATATTGTGCTACCTACCTGCTACTACCGGTCCACTACCATCAATGGCATATATTGTGCTACCTACCTGCTACTACCGGTCCACTACCATCAATGACATATATTGTGCTACCTACCTGCTACTACCGGCCCACTACCATCAATGGCATATATTGTGCTACCTACCTGCTACTACCGGCCCACTCCCATCAATGACATATATTGTGCTACCTACCTGCTACTACCGGCCCACTGCCATCAATGGCATATATTGTGCTACCTACCTGCTACTACCGGCCCACTACCATCAATGACATATATTGTGCTACCTACCTGCTACTACCGGCCCACTACCATCAATGACATATATTGTGCTACCTACCTGCTACTACCGACCCACTACCATCAATGACATATATTGTGCTACCTACCTGCTACTACCGGCCCACTACCATCAATGACATATATTGATCTACCTACCTGCTACTACCGGGCCACTACCATCAAATGCATATATAGTGCTACCTACCTGCTACTACCGGCCCACTACCATCAATGTCATATATTGTGCAACCTACCTGCTAATACCGGCCCACTACCATCAATGTCATATATTGTGCTACCTACCTGCTACTACCGGCCCACTGCCATCAATGGCATATATTGTGCTACCTACCTGCTACTACCTGCCCACTACCATCAATGCTATATATTGTGCTACCTACCTGCTACTACCTGCCCACTACCACCAATGACATATATTGTGCTACCTACCTGCTACAAACCAGCCCACTACCATCAATGACATATATTGTGCTACCTACCGGCCCACTGCCATCAATGGCATATATTGTGCTACTTACCTGCTACTACCGGCCCACTGTCATCAATGGCATATATTGTGCTACCTACCTGCTACTACCGGCCCACTACCATCAATGACATAGATTGTGCTACCTACCTGCTACTACTGACCCACTACCATCAATGTCATGTATTGTGCTACCTACCTGCTACTACCGGCCTACTGTCATCAATGTCATTTATTGTTCTTTCTACCTGCTACTACCGGTCCACTACCATCAATGACATATATTGTGCTACCTACCTGCTACTACCGGCCCACTACCACCATGACATATATTGTGCTACCTACCTTCTACTACAGACCCACTACCATCAAAGACATATATTGTGCTACCTACCTGCTACTACCGGCCCACTACCACCAATGACATATATTGTGCTACCTACGTGCTACTACCGGCCCACTGCCATCAATGGCATATATTGTGCTACCTACCTGCTACTACCGGCCCACTACCACCAATGTCATATATTGTGCTACCTACCTGCTACTACAGGCCCACTACCATCAATGACATATATTGTGCTACCTACCTGCTACTACCGGCCCACTGCCATCAATGCTATATATTGTGCTACCTACCTGCTACTACCTGCCCACTACCACCAATGACATATATTGTGCTACTACCTGCTATTACCGGCCCACTACCATCAATGGCATATATTGTGCTACCTACCTGCTACAAACCAGCCCACTACCATCAATGACATATATTGTGCTACCTACCGGCCCACTGCCATCAATGGCATATATTGTGCTACTTACCTGCTACTACCGGCCCACTGTCATCAATGGCATATATTGTGCTACCTACCTGCTACTACCGGCCCACTACCATCAATGACATATATTGTGCTACCTACCTGCTACTACTGACCCACTACCATCAATGTCATGTATTGTGCTACCTACCTGCTACTACCGGCCTACTGTCATCAATGTCATTTATTGTTCTAACTACCTGCTACTACCGGTCCACTACCATCAATGACATATATTGTGCTACCTACCTGCTACTACAGGCCCACTACCATCAAAGACATATAGTGTGCTACCTACCTGCTACTACCGGCCCACTACCACCAATGACATATATTGTGCTACCTACGTGCTACTACCGGCCCACTGCCATCAATGGCATATATTGTGCTACCTATCTGCTACTACCGGCCCACTACGACCAATGTCATATATTGTGCTACCTACCTGCTACTACAGGCCCACTACCACCAATGACATATATTGTGCTACCTACGTGCTACTACCGGCCCACTGCCATCAATGGCCTATATTGTGCTACCTACCTGCTACTACCGGCCCACTACTATCAATGACATATATTCTGCTACCTACCTGCTACTACAGGCCCACTACCATCAATGTCATATATTGTGCTACCTACCTGCTACTACCGGCCCACTACCATCAATGACATCTATTGTTCTACCTACCTGCTACTACCGCCCCACTGCCATCAATGTCATGTAATGTGCTACCTACCTGCTACTACCGGTCCACTACCATCAATGACATCTATTGTGCTAGCTACCTGCTACTACCGGTCCACTACCATCAATGACATCTATTGTGCTACCTACCTGCTACTACAGGTCCACTACCATCAATGACATATATTGTGCTACCTACCTACTACTACCGGCCCACTACCATCAATGACATATATTGTGCTACCTACCTGCTACTACCGGCCCACTACCATCAATGACATATATTGTGCTACCTACCTGCTACTACCGGCCCACTACCATCAATGTCATATATTGTACTACCTACCTGCTACTACCGGCCCACTACCATCAATGTCATATATTGTGCTACCTACCTGCTACTACCGGCCCACTACCATCAATGACATATATTGCGCTACCTACCTACTACTACCGGTCCACTACCACCAATGACATATATTGTGCTACCTACCTGCTACTACCGGTCCATTTCCATCAATGACATATAGTGTGCTACCTACCTGCTACTACCGGCCCACTACCATCAATGTCATATTTTGTGCTACCTACCTGCTACTACCGGCCCACTACCATCAATGACATATATTGTGCTACCTACCTGCTACTACCGGTCCACTACCATCAATGACATATATTCTGCTACGTACCTGCTACTAGCGGCCCACTACCATCAATGTCATATATTGTGCTACTTACCTGCTACTACCGGTCCACTACCATCAATGACATATATTGTGCTACGTACCTGCTACTACAGGCCCACTACCATCAATGACATCTATTGTGCTACCTACCTGTTACTACCGGCCCACTACCACCAATGACATGTATTGTGCTACTTACCTGCTACTTCCGGCCCACTACCATCAATGACATATATTGTGCTACCTACCTGCTACTACCGGCCCACTACCATCAATGGCATCTATTGTGCTACCTACCTGCTACTACCGGCCCACTACCATCAATGACATATATTGTGCCACCTACCTACTACTACCGGCACACTACCATCAATGACATATATTGTGCTACCTACCTGCTACTACCGGCCCACTACCATCAATGGCATTACCGGCCCACTACCATCAATGGAATATATTGTGCTACCTACCTGCTACTACCGGCCCATTACCATCAATGGCATATATGGTGCTACCTACATCTGCAGTGCTATAAGAAGCAATTAATGATTGGAAATATAAGTGAACAGACCGTATGTTTTTACTTAATTATTTAATGTATTTGTTGTTTTACACGTTATGTGTTATGGTACGGTACGGTGAATAGACAAGGAAGAGTTGGATACCGTTTTACACTAAAATATGATAATTTACATCCCTTAGTAAAAATACGCCATTTGTATTCAACAAAATGGCCGTTGTGACAATTTAGGATATTGTACTAGACCTCCAAATGCATTTATGCGGTGGCGACTTTGAAGAAGATTGTATACTTAGTTAGTTGGGTAATTATTTGTTTGTATATCTACATTGTCATACTTTCTACTTGTGGTTCAATTGTTCATTCGGACCATGGCTGAGTCGGACTAGTCTTATTCGTACTAGATCAGTTGCTTATTCGAACCACTTTTAAATATATGAAGTTTTAAACTACTATGGATATTTGAACATTGATTTCTGCATAAATATCTAAAAATAGCAACTTGTTATTGGATAAGATGGACGAGATTCATGTGTGACCAAATTAGTAACTTAGCCCAAACCCTACATCACTGGAAATCCTGCATGACACTCCGGTGTCAATTTCCATTTCATTAAATAAAATGCATGTCAGTCATCACATAGGCAAACGTCATCAAGGAAAATGTAGCCTAATATTTATGCACTGCCTCCTACGCAAGATCACCTGTGGTCGTTAAACCTCTGCCAATTAGTTACGCAAGCTCACCTGTTGCATAATGTTAATTTAGAAGGTTGTTTGTTGTTGTTGCAGTAGTACACGTGGTCGTTAAACCTCTCCCAATTAGTTACGCAAGCTCACCTGTTGCACAATGTTAATTTAGAAAGGTATTTGCTGTTATTGCAGTAGTACACGTGGTCGTTTAACCTCTCCCAATTAGTTACGCAAGCTCACCTGTTGCACAATGTTAATTTAGAAAGGTATTTGCTGTTATTGCAGTAGTACACGTGGTCGTTAAACCTCTCCCAATTAGTTACGCAAGCTCACCTGTTGCATAATGTATAATATATGATTATTATGGAAAACACACACTCTACAATAACTGTAAGCACACGTTGTAAATAATTGGCGAACGTGGATAACTTCAAGAATGTGTTTATGTTATCACTATAAATCTTATGATCGATAACAAATAAATATATATATATATACACATTCCCTTTTCTTACAGGAGAGTGTGTATTGGACGTAAAGGAAAACATAAAATGGCGACGCATACAATATTCTACCGATGAATAATGGCTGATTTATACGATATGAGCTGAATATCCCAATCGTTGAACACGACTAATAATGGTGATGATGCAGTTGATGATGTTAGCTCGACTGAATTATGAATTTATATAATAAGCTGTTGGAATGGCCAATAACTAATTGAAACAACGTGCATTTATGGCATGTAAATGTTTACTTACCGGAGATGAAACCTGGTGTTTATAGGTACAGATCTCGATGATTTCTCTTGTTTAATTAAGAAATTCCTCTTATATGCTCGTTCTTTTCAAATTGTGAGCTCGGTGTTAGAAGGATGTTAAGCTGTGTAAGGAGGACTGACCTACTTTGTCAATTCATATGCATAAATAGCAGAGAACACATTTATTAAGGATTCTCAAAATGTCTAGGAATATAAAGCAGGACATAACCAATCAGACCGGAGAAAAATCACACGTGCACGTGCATTCCGTAGAACCGACGCATGAGTGTGTACTATGTAATAAGGTATTCCGTCATTCTAGCAATTTAAAGAAGCATATGGTAATACATACCGGAGAACGACCACATGAATGTCCAGTATGTAATAAGGTATTCAGTCAATCTAGCAATTTAAAGAAGCATATGTTCATGCATACCGGGGAACGACCACATAAGTGTGAAATATGTAGTAAGGCATTTCGTCAATCTAGCCATTTAAAGACGCATATGTTCATACATACAGGGGAACGACCATATGAGTGTGAAATATGTAGTAAGGCGTTCAGTCAATATAGTATATTAAAGCAGCATATGCTAATACATACCGGGGAACAACCACATGAGTGTGCACTATGTAATAAGGTATTCAATTATTCTAGCAATTTAAAGAAGCATATGCTCATACATACCGGGGAACGACCACACGAGTGCGCACTATGTAATAAGGTATTCAGTCAATCTAGCCATTTAAAGCAGCATATGCTAATACATACCGGGGAACGACCACATGAGTGTGCACTATGTCATAAGGTATTTAGTCAATCTAGCGATGTAAAGCAGCATATGTTCATACATACCGGGGAACGACCACATAAGTGTGAAATATGTAGTAAGGCATTTGGTCAATCTAGCCATTTAAAGACGCATATGTTCATACATACAGGGGAACGACCATATGAGTGTGAAATATGTAGTAAGGCGTTAAGTCAATATAGTCAATTAAAGCAGCATATGCTAATACATACCGGGGAACGACCACATGAGTGTGAAATATGTAATAAGGTATGTAGTCAATCTAGCGATTTAAAGAAGCATATGTTCATACATACCGGGGAACGACCACATAAGTGTGAAATATGTAGTAAGGCATTTGGTCAATCTAGCCATTTAAAGACGCATATGTTCATACATACAGGGGAACGACCATATGAGTGTGAAATATGTAGTAAGGCGTTCAGTCAATATAGTCAATTAAAGCAGCATATGCTCATACATACCGGGGAATGACCACATAAGTGTGAAATATGTAATAAGGCGTTTAATAGATCTAGCAATTTAAAGAAGCATATACTAATACATTCCTGAGAACGACCACATGAGTGTGAAATATGTAAGACGACTTTCTGTCATTCTATGGCTTTAAAGCGACATATGCTCATACATACTGGACATCGGCCACATGAGTATGAACTGTGTAAAGGACACCCTGAATGAGGAACATGTATATAGGAAGACATTTCGTCCCGCCTAGCGATAAAGAAGCCAATGTTCATACAATCAGAAGAATGATTACATGAGTGCGAATTATATAATAAGTAGGTATAAAAGAGCGCATGCTCACATATTCAGACCACTACAATGTGTGTAGAAGAAGGACATGTATGACATCCGAATAGCTATCCCTAGTGTGCTAAATATGTAAGACATCTATCAGTGGATCTGACAGATTGATACAGTGCTAAATATGTAAGACATCTATCAGTGGATCTGACAGATTGATACAGTGTGAAATGTTTACAAACGCGTATACTGCAAACTACTATAATTTCGCGAACACTTTATTCGCTATTTTGTGCTCTATTTTTTTAGATGGACTTGTGTGTTCAGACATTCCTTTACATCTCGTGTGTGATATCTTCTATTGGATTAACATGTATTAGTGGCTATTCCTTGTGTGCTTCTGTTTTGATCATCTTATCGGCATTTGGTTCCCACGTTCTCATGATATCCACGCTAGACTGGGATACAGCAGCACGATACTTCTAGTAGTGGTTAACTATTGCATCCTCCTGGCTGATAGACGTAGTTTGTGGACCATCTTATGTCGAGTCTTGAAATATGTAAGCGGTTTCGATGAATTAGCTACAGTGTATTTTGTGTAGTGTTCTCATGTAACAGCACTTGATGTTTTGGTAGGTTAGTTTAAACAATATTTAATTTAAGAATGTTACATAACATAGGAATAGTTACAACAGCACAGGTAGTATTGGGAAAAACGTTACATAATAATTTATTCGAATCTCTTTCCTTCAATACATCTTATGTCGAGTCTTGAACTAAGTAAGAGGTTTGCATGAATACCCAATTATTGTGTGCAGTGTTCTCATGTAAAATCACTTTATGTTTCGGTATGTTAGTTGGGATACTGGATCGGAATTGCAGCCTTAATTGCATCGGTAGCTGAACCGTGTGTGCACGTAATAGTTGCAATGGTGTTCTTGTACATTGTTTTAAATAATTCTATTATACAGTATCTATACAGTTAGAAAGAACAAATATGTAGCAAACACACCCATCTGTTCCACTTATTGCTAGTGTTTACTGTTGTAATATGGGTTGTAATTGCTTACAAAGCTGTAGTTTGTAAATATTTATAATACATTTTTGTTGAACGACTATAGAAACAATAATATCTTCCATAACATTAAATGTTGCTATGTGTGTAATAAAGCAAATATTTGTTATAAAATATGTAGATATTTTATTGAAATCTAACACCAAAATGTCCGCACCCGCCGCTTGTATATTGTTCTAAACTAGTTGAATGTATCAAATTAATCTATCCACCTGCAATAATCTCAGAGCAATTAGTATAGGTCAACCACTCGCTGTCGGCAACCACTCGTTGTCGACAACCACTCGCTGTCGACAACCACTTGCTGTCGACAACCACTCGCTGTCGACAACCACTCGCTGTCGACAACCAATCGCTGTCGACAACCACATGTAGGGATAATAATATATCTTCCACATTATAAGCACAGTCATATGCATATACATACATACATATACCACACCCTCATATACATACATATACCACATCATCATATACCACACCGTCATATACGTACATATACCACACCATCATATACATACATATACCACATAGTCATATACATACATATACCAACCATCATATACATACATATACCACACCGCCATATACATACATATACCGCACCGTCATATATATTCATATACCACATCATCATATACATACATATACCATACCATCATATACATACATATACCATACCATCATATATATACATATACCACACCGCCAAATACATACATATACCACCTCGTCATATACCACATCGTCATATACATACATATACCACATCATCATATACATACATATACCACATAGTCATATACATACATATACCATACCATCATATACATACATGTACCACACCGTCATATACATACATATACCACACCGTCATATACATACATATACCACATTATCATATACATACATATACCACATCGTCATATACATACATATACCACACCGTTATATACAAACATATACCACACCGTCATATACATACATATACCACACCGTCATATACATACACCACACCGTCATATACATACATATACCACACCGACATATACATACACATACCATACCGTCATATACATACATATACCACACCGTCATATACATACTCCACATCGTCATATACATACATATACCACACCGTCATATACATACATATACCACATCGTCATATACCACACCGTCATATACATACATACTACCACACGTCATATACCCACATATACAACACCGTTATATATATACATATACCATACCGTCATATACAACACCGTCATACAAATACATATACCACACCGTCATATACATACATATACCACACCGTCATATACATACATATACCACACCGTCATATACATACATATACCACACCGTCATATACATACATATACCACACCGTCATATACATACATATACCACACCGTCATATACCACACATATACCACACGTCATATACCACACCGTCATATACATACATATACCACACCGTCATATACATACATATACCACACCGTCATATACATACATATACCACACCGTCATATACATACATATACCACACCGTCATATACATACATATACCACACCGTCATATACATACATATACCACATCGTCATATACATACATATACCACACCATCATATACATACATACCACACCGTCATATACATACATATACCACACCATCATATACATACATACCACACCGTCATATACATACATATACCACACCGTCATATACATACATATACCACACCGTCATATACATACATATACCACACCGTCATATACATACATATACCACACCGTCATATACATACATATACCACACCGTCATATACATACATATACACACCGTCATATACATACATATACACACCGTCATATACATACATATACCACACCGTCATATACATACATATACCACACCGTCATATACATACATATACCACACCGTCATATACATACATATACCACACCGTCATATACATACATATACCACACCGTCATATACATACATATACCACACCATCATATACATACATATACCACACCGTCATATACATACATATACCACACCGTCATATACATACATATACCACACCGTCATATACATACATATACCACATCGTCATATACATACATATACCACACCATCATACACATACATATACCACACCGTCATATACATACATATACCACACCATCATATACATACATATACCACACCGTCATATACATACATATACAACACCGTCATATACATACATATACCACACCGTCATATACATACATATACCACACCGTCATATACATACATATACCTCATCATCATATACATACATATACCACATCGTCATATACATACATATACCACATCATCATATACATACACATACCACATCATCATATACATACATATACCACACCGTCATATACATACATATACCACATCGTCATATACATACATATACCACACCGTCATATACATACATATACCACATCATCATATACATACATATACCACATCATCATATACATACATATACCACATCGTCATATACATACATATACCACATCATCATATACATACATATACCACACCGTCATATACATACATATACCACATCATCATATACATACATATACCACACCGTCATATAAATATACAAATACATTTATATAGCGCAAACATTAAATATTATTCTATTGCGCTTCACAATTACAAATGCAATTTTAAATATTTACCCCTGACAATAATATATGGAAATATAAATAAAAATGTATACATATATAGATATAACTAGGATTCTATTAATTGGATAAGAACATATTTGATCATGATATCTACACCATTACAGTATATAAGTGAGTGATTGGATTAACGATAAAAGTGGCAATATGAACCATAGACCCAAACACCGCCGTAAGAATGACAACCGTGATGTGGCCAGTATAGTGAATGGGCCGGTACAGTGATCTGCCCATCACCACACGACAGAGCTCGAACCCAAGAGAATACCCATACAAAGAATACCCATACAACACTTTACTCGTCAATCCAATACTTATGAAGTCGATCTTTGATCTTATTGAACACAAATATTGTATTTAAACTGTTTTATATCATCACATATGTTATTTTTGTACAAAGAGCACACACACCATACAATTGCCTAAACAAATGGGTTTTCAGTTTTGATCGGGAACTGGCCTCCGACTCATTGTTTTTCAGATAACTAGGTAGATCGTTCCACAATTTGGGTCCAACGACGGCCATATATCTATCGGCTAATTTTGTTCTTCGTCTTGGGATGTTAAAGTTAGTGTCACTTTGTGATCTTAGTCTGTACCTTCCTCGAATGGGTACACACATTTCTCCCAGATATACTGGAGCTGTTCCATTATTGACACGGAATACCATCACTAGAACTTTGAAAATGAGTGGCTTTAACTGAAAGCCAATGGAGCTCTTTCAGAAGTTCCGCACTTGGTTGTTCAAACGAGGCATTAAGGACTACTCTAGCGGCATGATTTTGGATCCGCTGTAGTGTGTCGACTTGGTAGGCTGGCATGTCGGTAAACAGACCGTTGCAGAAGTCGATGTGCGAATGAACCAACCCGTGCACTAATTATTCAGTAGACATTTTTGTGAGATGTTTACGCATAGCTTTAAGATTTCGTAACTGCACACGTGTTATATGACACTTATTTTGGATGTGATGGTCGAAGTTGAGTGTATTGGTCATGTGAACACCCAGATCTCTGACATGATCAACGCATTTTACGTCACAACCGCCAACGTTGACACTAGAAATGTTTAATTTTGATAATTGTTGCCTGGTTCAATAAATGATTACTTCAGTTTTAGAGTTATTCATCTTCAGTTTGAAAGTTGTCATCCATGATATTATTTCATTGAGGCAACTGTCAAGTTGTCGTAGAACAATTGCCTCGTTTAGAGAATTGCCTGCTTGAATTTTGAATGCGATCTTGTGATCATCTGCATATCCATACAGACCAGCTGGATATTTCTGCACCACGCGATTCAGGGCTGATATGTACAGTGTAAAGATCACCGGTCCAGCACACGAACCCTGTGGAACACCGAACCTCAATGGCTCAGTTTCGGATGCTGACTGTTCGACCATGACTTTCATTGTTCTGTTCGTGAGATAAGACTCGATCCATTTCAAGGGAGTGCTTTGAATACCAAAATCGTCCTGCAGAATTTTGATCAGTATCGGGATATCGATGGTATCGAATGCTGCTTTCAAGTCCACCATGGCCACGATTGTGACTTGGTTTTTATCAATGGTTACTAAGAGATCACTATACATTTTGACCATAGCCGTTTCAACACCATGATATTTTCTATACGCACTTTGGTAATCTGGAAGGAGACTGTTAGCTTCGATATGTTTATTGATTTGGTTTAGTGCAGCTTTTTCAAGAATTTTCGAGATGAATGTTAGATTTGAGACTGGCCGGTAGTTTTTCAGTTCCAGCGGGAGACCTTTCTTCTTTAACAAGGGTTTAATCACAGCACTTCGACACTCCTCGGGGAACACACCAGATAGCAGTGATCGATTTACAATTTCTGTTACAACGGGTGCAAGTTCCTTTAATTGAGTAGTTGGAATCACATCAGGTTCACATGTTGTAGATTTTGATGCATACACAAGTTTCAAGACGTCATTTTCTGAGAGTGGTCTAAATGCAGTAAATGTATTCATATTCACAGGTGGACTAGA
>CM026388.1:53626773-53683723 GCA_014843695.1 Archivesica marissinica | reverse complement strand
TGTCATATATTGTGCTACCTACCTGCTACTACCGGCCCACTGCCATCAATGGCATATATTGTGCTACCTACCTGCTACTACCGGCCCACTACCATCAATGACATATATTGTGCTACCTACCTGCTACTACCGGTCCACTACCATCAATGGCATATATTGTGCTACCTACCTGCTACTACCGGCCCACTACCATCAATAACATATATTGTGCTACCTACCTGCTACTACCGGCCCACTACCATCAATGGCATATATTGTGCTACCTACCTGCTACTACCGGCCCACTACCATCAATGACATATATTGTGCTACCTACCTGCTACTACCGGCCCACTACCATCAATGTCATATATTGTGCTACCTACCTGCTACTACCGGCCCACTGCCACCAATGTCATATAGTGTGCTACCTACCTACTGCTACAGGCCCACTACCATCAATGGCATATATTGTGCTACCTACCTGCTACTACCAGCCCACTGCCATCAATGTCATATATTGTGCTACCTACCTGCTGCTACATGCCCACTACCATCAATGGCTTATATTGTGCTACCTACCTGCTACTACCAGCCCACTACCATCAATGACATATATTGTGCTACCTACCTGCTACTACCGGCCCACTACCATCAATGTCATATATTGTGCGACCTACCTGCTACTACCGGCCCACTACCACCAATGTCATATAGTGTGCTACCTACCTACTGCTACAGGCCCACTACCATCAATGGCATATATTGTGCTACCTACCTGCTACTACCAGCCCACTGCCATCAATGTCATATATTGTGCTACCTACCTGCTACTACATGCCCACTACCATCAATGGCATATATTGTGCTACCTACATGCTACTACCAGCCCACTACCATCAATGACATATATTGAGCTACTACCTGCTACTACCGGCCCACTACCATCAATGGCATATATTGTGCTACCTACCTGCCTACTACCGGCCCACTACCATCAATGACATATAATTGTTCTACCTACCTGCTACTACCGGCCCACTACCATCAATGACATATTTGTGCTACCTACCTGCTACTACCGGCCCACTACCATCAATGACATCTATTGTGCTACCTACCTGCTACTACCGGCCCACTACAACCAATGACATATATTGTGCTACCTACCTGCTACTACCGGCCCACTACCATCAATGACATATATTGTGCTACCTACCTGCTACTACCGGCCCACTACCATCAATGACATATATTGTGCTACCTACCTGCTAATACCGGCCCACTACCATCAATGACATATATTGTGCTACCTACCTGCTACTACCGGCCCACTGCCATCAATGGCATATATTGTGCTACCTACCTGCTACTACCGGCCCACTACCACCAATGGCATATATTGTGCTACCTACCTGCTACTACCGGCCCACTACCATCAATGACATATATTGTGCTACCTACCTGCTACTACCGGCCCACTACCATCAATGACATATATTGTGCTACCTACCTGCTACTACCGGCCCACTACCATCAATGACATATATTGTGCTACTTACCGGCCCACTACCACCATATATTGTGCTACCTACCAGCTACTACCGGCCCACTGCCATCAATGGCATATATTGTGCTACCTACCTGCTACTACCGGCCCACTACCATCAATGACATATATTGTGCTACCTACCTGCTACTACCGGCCCACTACCACAATGACATATATTGTGCTACCTACCTGCTACTACCGGCCCACTACCATCAATGACATTATTGTGCTACCTACCTGCTACTACCGGCCCCTACCTCAATGACATATATTGTGCTACCTACCGCTACTACCGGCCCACTACACAATGACATATATTGTGCTACCTACCTGCTACTACAGGCCCACTACCATCAAAGACATATATTGTGCTACCTACCTGCTACTACCGGCCCACTACCACCAATGACATATAGTGTGCTACCTACCTGCTACTACCGGCCCACTGCCATCAATGGCCTATATTGTGCTACCTACCTGCTACTACCGGCCCACTACCATCAATGACATATATTGTGCTACCTACCTGCTACATACCGGCCCACTACCATCAATGACATATATTGTGCTACCTACCTGCTACTACCGGCCCACTACCATCAATGACATATATTGTGCTACCTACCTGCTACTACCGGCCCACTACCATCAATGACATATATTGTGCTACCTACCTGCTACTACCGGCCCACTACCATCAATGACATATATTGTGCTACCTACCTGCTACTACCGGTCCACTACCATCAATGACATATATTGTGCTACCTACCTGCTACTACCGGCCCACTACCATCAATGACATATATTGTGCTACCTACCTGCTACTACCGGCCCACTACCATCAATGGCATATATTGTGCTACCTACCTGCTACTACCGGCCCACTACCACCAATGTCATATATTGTGCTACCTACCTGCTACTACCGGCCCACTACCACCAATGACATATATTGTGCTACCTACCTGCTACTACCGGCCCACTGCCATCAATGACATATATTGTGCTACCTACCTGCTACTACCGGCCCACTACCATCAATGACATATATTGTGCTACCTACCTGCTACTACCGGCCCACTACCATCAATGACATGTATTGTGCTACCTACCTGCTACTACCGGCCCACTACCATCAATGGCATATATTGTGCTACCTACCTGCTACTACTGGCCCACTACCATCAATGGCATATATTGTGCTACCTACCTGCTACTACCGGCCCACTACCATCAATGGCATATATTGTGCTACCTACCTGCTACTACCGGCCCACTACCATCAATGACATATATTGTGCTACCTACCTGCTACTACCGGCCCACTACCATCAATGGCATATATTGTGCTACCTACCTGCTACTACCGGCCCACTACCATCAATGACATATATTGTGCTACCTACCTGCTACTACCGGCCCACTACCATCAATGACATATATTGTGCTACCTACCTGCTACTACCGGCCCACTGCCATCAATGACATATATTGTGCTACCTACCTGCTACTACCGGCCCACTACCGTCAATGACATGTATTGTGCTACCTACCTGCTACTACCGGTCCACTACCATGAATTGCATATATTGTGCTACCTACCTGCTACTACTGGCCCACTACCATGAATAGCATATATTGTGCTACCTACCTGCTACTACCGGCCCATTACCATCAATGGCATATATTGTGCTACCTATCTGCTACTACCGGCCCACTGCCATCAATGATATATATTGTGCTACCTACCTGCTACTACCGGTCCACTACCATCAATGGCATATATTGTGCTACCTACCTGCTACTACCGGCCCACTGCCATCAATGATATATATTGTGCTACCTACCTGCTACTACCGGCCCACTACCATCAATGTCATATATTGTGCTACCTACCTGCTACTACCGGCCCACTACCATCAATGACATATATTGTGCTACCTACCAGCTACTACCGGCCCACTACCATCAATGTCATATATTGTGCTACCTACCTGCTACTACCGGCCCACTACCATCAATGGCATATATTGTGCTACCTACCTGCTACTACCGGCCCACTACCATCAATGTCATATATTGTGCTACCTACCTGCTACTACATGCCCACTACCATCAATGGCTTATATTGTGCTACCTACCTGCTACTACCAGCCCACTACCATCAATGACATATATTGTGCTACCTACCTGCTACTACCGGCCCACTACCATCAATGTCATATATTGTGCTACCTACCTGCTACTACCGGCCCACTACCATCAATGGCATATATTGTGCTACCTACCTGCTACTACAGGCCCACTACCATCAATGGCATATATTGTGCTACCTATCTGCTACTACCGGCCCACTACCATCAATGACATATATTGTGCTACCTACCTGCTACTACCGGCCCACTACCATCAATGTCATATATTGTGCTACCTACCTGCTACTACCGGCCCACTACCATCAATGACATATATTGTGCTACCTACCTGCTACTACCGGCCCACTACCATCAATGGCATATATTGTGCTACCTACCTGCTACTACCGGCCCACTACCATCAATGACATATATTGTGCTACCTACCTGCTACTACCGGCCCACTACCATCAATGGCATATATTGTGCTACCTACCTGCTACTACCGGCCCACTGCCATCAATGACATATATTGTGCTACCTACCTGCTACTACAGGCCCACTACCATCAATGACATATATTGTGCTACCTACCTGCTACTACCGGCCCACTACCATCAATGACATATATTGTGCTACCTACCTGCTACTACCGGCCCACTACCATCAATGGCATATATTGTGCTACCTACCTGCTACTACCGGCCCACTACCATCAATGACATATATTGTGCTACCTACCTGCTACTACCGGCCCACTACCATCAATGGCATATATTGTGCTACCTACCTGCTACTACCGGCCCACTACCATCAATGACATATATTGTGCTACCTACCTGCTACTACCGGCCCACTACCATCAATGACATATATTGTGCTACCTACCTGCTACTACCGGCCCACTACCATCAATGGCATATATTGTGCTACCTACCTGCTACTACCGGCCCACTACCATCAATGACATATATTGTTCTACCTACCTGCTACTACCGGTCCACTACCATCAATGACATATATTGTGCTACCTACCTGCTACTACCGACCCACTACCATCAATGACATCTATAGTGCTACCTACCTGCTACTACTGGCCCACTACCATCAATGACATATATTGATCTACCTACCTGCTACTACCGGGCCACTACCATCAATGGCATCTATAGTGCTACCTACCTGCTACTACCGGCCCACTACCATCAATGTCATATATTGTGCAACCTACCTGCTAATACCGGCCCACTACCATCAATGTCATATATTGTGCTACCTACCTGCTACTACCGGCCCACTGCCATCAATGGCATATATTTTGCTACCTACCTGCTACTACCTGCCCACTACCATCAATGCTATATATTGTGCTACCTACCTGCTACTACCTGCCCACTACCACCAATGACATATATTGTGCTACCTACCTGCTATTACCGGCCCACTACCATCAATGGCATATATTGTGCTACCTACCTGCTACAAACCAGCCCACTACCATCAATGACATATATTGTGCTACCTACCGGCCCACTGCCATCAATGGCATATATTGTGCTACTTACCTGCTACTACCGGCCCACTGCCATCAATGGCATATATTGTGCTACCTACCTGCTACTACCGGCCCACTACCATCAATGACATATATTGTGCTACCTACCTGCTACTACTGACCCACTACCATCAATGTCATGTATTGTGCTACCTACCTGCTACTACCGGCCCACTGCCATCAATGTCATTTATTGTTCTAACTACCTGCTACTACCGGTCCACTACCATCAATGACATATATTGTGCTACCTACCTGCTACTACCGGCCCACTACCATCAATGACATATATTGTGCTACCTACCTGCTACTACAGGCCCACTACCATCAATGACATATATTGTGCTACCTACCTGCTACTACCGGCCCACTACCATCAATGACATATATTGTGCTACCTACCTGCTACTACCGGCCCACTGCCATCAATGGCATATATTGTGCTACCTACCTGCTACTACCGGCCCACTACCACCAATGTCATATATTGTGCTACCTACCTGCTACTACAGGCCCACTACCATCAATGACATATATTGTGCTACCTACGTGCTACTACCGGCCCACTGCCATCAATGGCATATATTGTGCTACCTACCTGCTACTACCGGCCCACTACCATCAATGACATATATTCTGCTACCTACCTGCTACTACCGGCCCACTACCATCAATGACATATATTGTGCTACCTACCTGCTACTACCGGCCCACTGCCATCAATGTCATGTATTGTGCTACCTACCTGCTACTACCGGACCACTACCATCAATGACATATATTGTGCTACCTACCTGCTACTACCGGCCCACTACCATCAATGACATATATTGTGCTACCTACCTGCTACTACCGGCCCACTACCATCAATGACATATATTGTGCTACCTACCTGCTACTACCGCCCCACTGCCATCAATGTCATGTATTGTGCTACCTACCTGCTACTACCGGACCACTACCATCAATGACATCTATTGTGCTAGCTACCTGCTACTACCGGTCCCATACCATCAATGACATATATTGTGCTACCTACCTGCTACTACCGGTCCACTACCATCAATGACATCTATTGTGCTACCTACCTGCTACTACAGGCCCACTACCATCAATGACATATATTGTGCTACCTACCTGCTACTACCGGCCCACTACCATCAATGGCATATATTGTGCTACCTACCTGCTACTACCGGCCCACTACCATCAATGTCATATATTGTGCTACCTACCTGCTACTACCGGCCCACTACCACCAATGACATATATTGTGCTACCTACGTGCTACTACCGGCCCACTGCCATCAATGGCATATATTGTGCTACCTACCTGCTACTACCGGCCCACTACCATCAATGACATATATTGTGCTACCTACCTGCTACTACCGGCCCACTACCATCAATGACATGTATTGTGCTACCTACCTGCTACTACCGTCCACTACCATGAATTGCATATATTGTGCTACCTACCTGCTACTACTGCCCACTACCATGAATAGCATATATTGTGCTACCTACCTGCTACTACCGGCCCACTGCCATCAATGATATCTATTGTGCTACCTACCTGCTACTACCGGCCACTACCATCAATGGCATATATTGTGCTACCTACCTGCTACTACCGGCCCACTGCCATCAGTGATATATTGTGCTACCTACCTGCTACTACCGGTCCACTACCATCAATGGCATATATTGTGCTACCTACCTGCTACAACCGGTCCACTACCATCAATGACATATATTGTGCTACCTACCTGCTACTACCGGCCCACTACCATCAATGTCATATATTGTGCTACCTACCTGCTACTACCGGCCCACTACCATCAATGACATATATTGTGCTACCTACCTGCTACTACCGGCCCACTACCATCAATGTCATATATTGTGCTACCTACCTGCTACTACCGGCCCACTGCCATCAATGTCATATAGTGTGCTACCTACCTGCTACTACAGGCCCACTACCATCAATGGCATATATTGTGCTACCTACCTGCTACTACCGGCCCACTGCCATCAATGTCATATATTGTGCTACCTACCTGCTACTACAGGCCCACTACCATCAATGGCTTATATTGTGCTACCTACCTGCTACTACCGGCCCACTACCATCAATGACATATATTGTGCTACCTACCTGCTACTACCGGCCCACTACCATCAATGTCATATATTGTGCTACCTACCTGCTACTGCAGGCCCACTACCATCAATGGCATATATTGTGCTACCTACCTGCTACTACCGGCCCACTACCATCAATGGCATATATTGTGCTACCTACCTGCTACTACCGGCCCACTACCATCAATGACATATATTGTGCTACCTACTTGCTACTACCGGCCCACTACCATCAATGTCATATATTGTGCTACCTACCTGCTACTACCGGCCCACTTCCATCAATGTCATATATTGTGCTACCTACCTGCTACTACCGGCCCACTACCATCAATGGCATATATTGTGCTACCTACCTGCCACTACCGTCCCACTACCATCAATGACATATATTGTGCTACCTACCTGCTACTACTGGCCCACTACCATCAATGGCATATATTGTGCTACCTACCTGCTACTACCGGCCCACTGCCATCAATGTCATATATTGTGCTACCTACCTGCTGCTACATGCCCACTACCATCAATGGCTTATATTGTGCTACCTACCTGCTACTACCAGCCCACTACCATCAATGACATATATTGTGCTACCTACCTGCTACTACCGGCCCACTACCATCAATGTCATATATTGTGCTACCTACCTGCTGCTGCAGGCCCATTACCATCAATGGCATATATTGTGCTACCTACCTGCTGCTACAGGCCCACTACCATCAATGGCATATATTGTGCTACCTATCTGCTACTACCGGCCCACTACCATCAATGACATATATTGTGCTACCTACTTGCTACTACCGGCCCACTACCATCAATGTCATATACTGTGCTACCTACCTGCTACTACCGGCCCACTTCAATCAATGTCATATATTGTGCTACCTACCTGCTACTACAGGTCCACTACCATCAATGGCATATATTGTGCTACCTACCTGCCACTACCGTCCCACTACCATCAATGACATATATTGTGCTACCTACCTGCTACTACTGGCCCACTACCATCAATGGCATATATTGTGCTACCTACATGCTACTACCGGTCCACTCCCATCAATGACATATATTGAGCTACCTACCTGCTACTACCGGCCCACTGCCATCAATGGCATATATTGTGCTACCTACCTGCTACTACCGGCCCACTACCATCAATGACATATATTGTTCTACCTACCTGCTACTACCGGTCCACTACCATCAATGTCATATATTGTGCTACCTACCTGCTACTACCGACCCACTACCATCAATGACATCTATAGTGCTACCTACCTGCTACTACTGGCCCACTACCATCAATGACATATATTGATCTACCTACCTGCTACTACCGGGCCACTACCATCAAATGCATCTATAGTGCTACCTACCTGCTACTACCGGCCCACTACCATCAATGTCATATATTGTGCAACCTACCTGCTAATACCGGCCCACTACCATCAATGTCATATATTGTGCTACCTACCTGCTACTACCGGCCCACTGCCATCAATGGCATATATTGTGCTACCTACCTGCTACTACCTGCCCACTACCATCAATGCTATATATTGTGCTACCTACCTGCTACTACCTGCCCACTACCACCAATGACATATATTGTGCTACCTATCTGCTACAAACCAGCCCACTACCATCAATGACATATATTGTGCTACCTACCGGCCCACTGCCATCAATGGCATATATTGTGCTACTTACCTGCTACTACCGGCCCACTGTCATCAATGGCATATATTGTGCTACCTACCTGCTACTACCGGCCCACTACCATCAATGACATAGATTGTGCTACCTACCTGCTACTACTGACCCACTACCATCAATGTCATGTATTGTGCTACCTACCTGCTACTACCGGCCTACTGTCATCAATGTCATTTATTGTTCTTTCTACCTGCTACTACCGGTCCACTACCATCAATGACATATATTGTGCTACCTACCTGCTACTACCGGCCCACTACCACCATGACATATATTGTGCTACCTACCTTCTACTACAGACCCACTACCATCAAAGACATATATTGTGCTACCTACCTGCTACTACCGGCCCACTACCACCAGTGACATATATTGTGCTACCTACGTGCTACTACCGGCCCACTGCCATCAATGGCATATATTGTGCTACCTACCTGCTACTACCGGCCCACTACGACCAATGTCATATATTGTGCTACCTACCTGCTACTACAGGCCCACTACCACCAATGACATATATTGTGCTACCTACGTGCTACTACCGGCCCACTGCCATCAATGCTATATATTGTGCTACCTACCTGCTACTACCTGCCCACTACCACCAATGACATATATTGTGCTACTACCTGCTATTACCGGCCCACTACCTTCAATGGCATTTATTGTGCTACCTACCTGCTACAAACCAGCCCACTACCATCAATGACATATATTGTGCTACCTACCGGCCCACTGCCATCAATGGCATATATTGTGCTACTTACCTGCTACTACCGGCCCACTGTCATCAATGGCATATATTGTGCTACCTACCTGCTACTACCGGCCCACTACCATCAATGACATATATTGTGCTACCTACCTGCTACTACTGACCCACTACCATCAATGTCATGTATTGTGCTACCTACCTGCTACTACCGGCCTACTGTCATCAATGTCATTTATTGTTCTAACTACCTGCTACTACCGGTCCACTACCATCAATGACATATATTGTGCTACCTACCTGCTACTACAGGCCCACTACCATCAAAGACATATAGTGTGCTACCTACCTGCTACTACCGGCCCACTACCACCAATGACATATATTGTGCTACCTACGTGCTACTACCGGCCCACTGCCATCAATGGCATATATTGTGCTACCTATCTGCTACTACCGGCCCACTACGACCAATGTCATATATTGTGCTACCTACCTGCTACTACAGGCCCACTACCACCAATGACATATATTGTGCTACCTACGTGCTACTACCGGCCCACTGCCATCAATGGCCTATATTGTGCTACCTACCTGCTACTACCGGCCCACTACTATCAATGACATATATTCTGCTACCTACCTGCTACTACAGGCCCACTACCATCAATGTCATATATTGTGCTACCTACCTGCTACTACCGGCCCACTACCATCAATGACATCTATTGTTCTACCTACCTGCTACTACCGCCCCACTGCCATCAATGTCATGTAATGTGCTACCTACCTGCTACTACCGGTCCACTACCATCAATGACATCTATTGTGCTAGCTACCTGCTACTACCGGTCCACTACCATCAATGACATCTATTGTGCTACCTACCTGCTACTACAGGCCCACTACCATCAATGACATATATTGTGCTACCTACCTACTACTACCGGCCCACTACCATCAATGACATATATTGTGCTACCTACCTGCTACTACCGGCCCACTACCATCAATGACATATATTGTGCTACCTACCTGCTACTACCGGCCCACTACCATCAATGTCATATATTGTACTACCTACCTGCTACTACCGGCCCACTACCATCAATGTCATATATTGTGCTACCTACCTGCTACTACCGGCCCACTACCATCAATGACATATATTGCGCTACCTACCTACTACTACCGGTCCACTACCACCAATGACATATATTGTGCTACCTACCTGCTACTACCGGTCCATTTCCATCAATGACATATAGTGTGCTACCTACCTGCTACTACCGGCCCACTACCATCAATGTCATATTTTGTGCTACCTACCTGCTACTACCGGCCCACTACCATCAATGACATATATTGTGCTACCTACCTGCTACTACCGGTCCACTACCATCAATGACATATATTCTGCTACGTACCTGCTACTAGCGGCCCACTACCATCAATGTCATATATTGTGCTACTTACCTGCTACTACCGGTCCACTACCATCAATGACATATATTGTGCTACGTACCTGCTACTACAGGCCCACTACCATCAATGACATCTATTGTGCTACCTACCTGTTACTACCGGCCCACTACCACCAATGACATGTATTGTGCTACTTACCTGCTACTTCCGGCCCACTACCATCAATGACATATATTGTGCTACCTACCTGCTACTACCGGCCCACTACCATCAATGGCATCTATTGTGCTACCTACCTGCTACTACCGGCCCACTACCATCAATGACATATATTGTGCCACCTACCTACTACTACCGGCACACTACCATCAATGACATATATTGTGCTACCTACCTGCTACTACCGGCCCACTACCATCAATGGCATTACCGGCCCACTACCATCAATGGAATATATTGTGCTACCTACCTGCTACTACCGGCCCATTACCATCAATGGCATATATGGTGCTACCTACATCTGCAGTGCTATAAGAAGCAATTAATGATTGGAAATATAAGTGAACAAACCGTATGTTTTTACTTAATTATTTAATGTATTTGTTGTTTTACACGTTATGTGTTATGGTACGGTACGGTGAATAGACAAGGAAGAGTTGGATACCGTTTTACACTAAAATATGATAATTTACATCCCTTAGTAAAAATACGCCATTTGTATTCAACAAAATGGCCGTTGTGACAATTTAGGATATTGTACTAGACCTCCAAATGCATTTATGCGGTGGCGACTTTGAAGAAGATTGTATACTTAGTTAGTTGGGTAATTATTTGTTTGTATATCTACATTGTCATACTTTCTACTTGTGGTTCAATTGTTCATTCGGACCATGGCTGAGTCGGACTAGTCTTATTCGTACTAGATCAGTTGCTTATTCGAACCACTTTTAAATATATGAAGTTTTAAACTACTATGGATATTTGAACATTGATTTCTGCATAAATATCTAAAAATAGCAACTTGTTATTGGATAAGATGGACGAGATTCATGTGTGACCAAATTAGTAACTTAGCCCAAACCCTACATCACTGGAAATCCTGCATGACACTCCGGTGTCAATTTCCATTTCATTAAATAAAATGCATGTCAGTCATCACATAGGCAAACGTCATCAAGGAAAATGTAGCCTAATATTTATGCACTGCCTCCTACGCAAGATCACCTGTGGTCGTTAAACCTCTGCCAATTAGTTACGCAAGCTCAACTGTTGCATAATGTTAATTTAGAAGGTTGTTTGTTGTTGTTGCAGTAGTACACGTGGTCGTTAAACCTCTCCCAATTAGTTACGCAAGCTCACCTGTTGCACAATGTTAATTTAGAAAGGTATTTGCTGTTATTGCAGTAGTACACGTGGTCGTTTAACCTCTCCCAATTAGTTACGCAAGCTCACCTGTTGCACAATGTTAATTTAGAAAGGTATTTGCTGTTATTGCAGTAGTACACGTGGTCGTTAAACCTCTCCCAATTAGTTACGCAAGCTCACCTGTTGCATAATGTATAATATATGATTATTATGGAAAACACACACTCTACAATAACTGTAAGCACACGTTGTAAATAATTGGCGAACGTGGATAACTTCAAGAATGTGTTTATGTTATCACTATAAATCTTATGATCGATAACAAATAAATATATATATATATACACATTCCCTTTTCTTACAGGAGAGTGTGTATTGGACGTAAAGGAAAACATAAAATGGCGACGCATACAATATTCTACCGATGAATAATGGCTGATTTATACGATATGAGCTGAATATCCCAATCGTTGAACACGACTAATAATGGTGATGATGCAGTTGATGATGTTAGCTCGACTGAATTATGAATTTATATAATAAGCTGTTGGAATGGCCAATAACTAATTGAAACAACGTGCATTTATGGCATGTAAATGTTTACTTACCGGAGATGAAACCTGGTGTTTATAGGTACAGATCTCGATGATTTCTCTTGTTTAATTAAGAAATTCCTCTTATATGCTCGTTCTTTTCAAATTGTGAGCTCGGTGTTAGAAGGATGTTAAGCTGTGTAAGGAGGACTGACCTACTTTGTCAATTCATATGCATAAATAGCAGAGAACACATTTATTAAGGATTCTCAAAATGTCTAGGAATATAAAGCAGGACATAACCAATCAGACCGGAGAAAAATCACACGTGCACGTGCATTCCGTAGAACCGACGCATGAGTGTGTACTATGTAATAAGGTATTCCGTCATTCTAGCAATTTAAAGAAGCATATGGTAATACATACCGGAGAACGACCACATGAATGTCCAGTATGTAATAAGGTATTCAGTCAATCTAGCAATTTAAAGAAGCATATGTTCATGCATACCGGGGAACGACCACATAAGTGTGAAATATGTAGTAAGGCATTTCGTCAATCTAGCCATTTAAAGACGCATATGTTCATACATACAGGGGAACGACCATATGAGTGTGAAATATGTAGTAAGGCGTTCAGTCAATATAGTATATTAAAGCAGCATATGCTAATACATACCGGGGAACAACCACATGAGTGTGCACTATGTAATAAGGTATTCAATTATTCTAGCAATTTAAAGAAGCATATGCTCATACATACCGGGGAACGACCACACGAGTGCGCACTATGTAATAAGGTATTCAGTCAATCTAGCCATTTAAAGCAGCATATGCTAATACATACCGGGGAACGACCACATGAGTGTGCACTATGTCATAAGGTATTTAGTCAATCTAGCGATGTAAAGCAGCATATGTTCATACATACCGGGGAACGACCACATAAGTGTGAAATATGTAGTAAGGCATTTGGTCAATCTAGCCATTTAAAGACGCATATGTTCATACATACAGGGGAACGACCATATGAGTGTGAAATATGTAGTAAGGCGTTAAGTCAATATAGTCAATTAAAGCAGCATATGCTAATACATACCGGGGAACGACCACATGAGTGTGAAATATGTAATAAGGTATGTAGTCAATCTAGCGATTTAAAGAAGCATATGTTCATACATACCGGGGAACGACCACATAAGTGTGAAATATGTAGTAAGGCATTTGGTCAATCTAGCCATTTAAAGACGCATATGTTCATACATACAGGGGAACGACCATATGAGTGTGAAATATGTAGTAAGGCGTTCAGTCAATATAGTCAATTAAAGCAGCATATGCTCATACATACCGGGGAATGACCACATAAGTGTGAAATATGTAATAAGGCGTTTAATAGATCTAGCAATTTAAAGAAGCATATACTAATACATTCCTGAGAACGACCACATGAGTGTGAAATATGTAAGACGACTTTCTGTCATTCTATGGCTTTAAAGCGACATATGCTCATACATACTGGACATCGGCCACATGAGTATGAACTGTGTAAAGGACACCCTGAATGAGGAACATGTATATAGGAAGACATTTCGTCCCGCCTAGCGATAAAGAAGCCAATGTTCATACAATCAGAAGAATGATTACATGAGTGCGAATTATATAATAAGTAGGTATAAAAGAGCGCATGCTCACATATTCAGACCACTACAATGTGTGTAGAAGAAGGACATGTATGACATCCGAATAGCTATCCCTAGTGTGCTAAATATGTAAGACATCTATCAGTGGATCTGACAGATTGATACAGTGCTAAATATGTAAGACATCTATCAGTGGATCTGACAGATTGATACAGTGTGAAATGTTTACAAACGCGTATACTGCAAACTACTATAATTTCGCGAACACTTTATTCGCTATTTTGTGCTCTATTTTTTTAGATGGACTTGTGTGTTCAGACATTCCTTTACATCTCGTGTGTGATATCTTCTATTGGATTAACATGTATTAGTGGCTATTCCTTGTGTGCTTCTGTTTTGATCATCTTATCGGCATTTGGTTCCCACGTTCTCATGATATCCACGCTAGACTGGGATACAGCAGCACGATACTTCTAGTAGTGGTTAACTATTGCATCCTCCTGGCTGATAGACATAGTTTGTGGACCATCTTATGTCGAGTCTTGAAATATGTAAGCGGTTTCGATGAATTAGCTACAGTGTATTTTGTGTAGTGTTCTCATGTAACAGCACTTGATGTTTTGGTAGGTTAGTTTAAACAATATTTAATTTAAGAATGTTACATAACATAGGAATAGTTACAACAGCACAGGTAGTATTGGGAAAAACGTTACATAATAATTTATTCGAATCTCTTTCCTTCAATACATCTTATGTCGAGTCTTGAACTAAGTAAGAGGTTTGCATGAATACCCAATTATTGTGTGCAGTGTTCTCATGTAAAATCACTTTATGTTTCGGTATGTTAGTTGGGATACTGGATCGGAATTGCAGCCTTAATTGCATCGGTAGCTGAACCGTGTGTGCACGTAATAGTTGCAATGGTGTTCTTGTACATTGTTTTAAATAATTCTATTATACAGTATCTATACAGTTAGAAAGAACAAATATGTAGCAAACACACCCATCTGTTCCACTTATTGCTAGTGTTTACTGTTGTAATATGGGTTGTAATTGCTTACAAAGCTGTAGTTTGTAAATATTTATAATACATTTTTGTTGAACGACTATAGAAACAATAATATCTTCCATATCATTAAATGTTGCTATGTGTGTAATAAAGCAAATATTTGTTATAAAATATGTAGATATTTTATTGAAATCTAACACCAAAATGTCCGCACCCGCCGCTTGTATATTGTTCTAAACTAGTTGAATGTATCAAATTAATCTATCCACCTGCAATAATCTCAGAGCAATTAGTATAGGTCAACCACTCGCTGTCGGCAACCACTCGTTGTCGACAACCACTCGCTGTCGACAACCACTTGCTGTCGACAACCACTCGCTGTCGACAACCACTCGCTGTCGACAACCACTCGCTGTCGACAACCACATGTAGGGATAATAATATATCTTCCACATTATAAGCACAGTCATATGCATATACATACATACATATACCACACCCTCATATACATACATATACCACATCATCATATACCACACCGTCATATACGTACATATACCACACCATCATATACATACATATACCACATAGTCATATACATACATATACCATACCATCATATACATACATATACCACACCGCCATATACATACATATACCGCACCGTCATATATATTCATATACCACATCATCATATACATACATATACCATACCATCATATACATACATATACCATACCATCATATATATACATATACCACACCGCCAAATACATACATATACCACCTCGTCATATACCACATCGTCATATACATACATATACCACATCATCATATACATACATATACCACATAGTCATATACATACATATACCATACCGTCATATACATACATGTACCACACCGTCATATACATACATATACCACACCGTCATATACATACATATACCACATTATCATATACATACATATACCACATCGTCATATACATACATATACCACACCGTTATATACAAACATATACCACACCGTCATATACATACATATACCACACCGTCATATACATACACCACACCGTCATATACATACATATACCACACCGACATATACATACACATACCATACCGTCATATACATACATATACCACACCGTCATATACATACTCCACATCGTCATATACATACATATACCACACCGTCATATACATACATATACCACATCGTCATATACCACACCGTCATATACATACATACTACCACACGTCATATACCCACATATACAACACCGTTATATATATACATATACCATACCGTCATATACAACACCGTCATACAAATACATATACCACACCGTCATATACATACATATACCACACCGTCATATACATACATATACCACACTGTCATACACATACATATACCTCACCGTCATATACATACATATACAACACCGTCATATACATACATTTACCACACCGTCATATACCACACGTCATATACCACACCGTCATATACCTCACCGTCATATACATACATATACCACACCGTCATATACATACATATACCACACCGTCATATACATACATATACCACACCGTCATATACATACATATACCACACCGTCATATACATACATATACCACACCGTCATATACATACATATACCACACCGTCATATACATACATATACCACACCATCATATACATACATATACCACACCGTCATATACATACATATACCACACCGTCATATACATACATATACCACACCGTCATATACATACATATACCACATCGTCATATACATACATATACCACACCATCATACACATACATATACCACACCGTCATATACATACATATACCACACCGTCATATACATACATATACCACACCGTCATATACATACATATACCACATCATCACATACATATACCACACCGTCATATACAAACATATACCACATCATCATATACATACATATACCACACCGTCATATACATACATATACCACATCATCATATACATACATATACCACAACGTCATATACATACATATACCACACCGTCATATACATACATATACCACACCATCATATACATACATATACCACACCGTCATATACATACATATACCACACCGTCATATACATACATATACCACACCGTCATATACATACATATACCACATCGTCATATACATACATATACCACACCATCATACACATACATATACCACACCGTCATATACATACATATACCACACCGTCATATACATACTTATACCACACCGTCATATACATACATATACAACACCATCATACACATACATATACCACACCGTCATATACAAACATATACCACACCGTCATATACATACATATACCTCATCATCATATACATACATATACCACATCGTCATATACATACATATACCACATCATCATATACATACACATACCACACCATCATACACATACATATACCACACCGTCATATACATACATATACCACACCGTCATATACATACTTATACCACACCGTCATATACATACATATACAACATCATCATATACATACATATACCACACCGTCATATACATACATATACCACATCGTCATATACATACATATACCACATCATCATATACATACATATACCACACCGTCATATACATACATATACCACATCATCATATACATACATATACCACACCGTCATATAAATATACAAATACATTTATATAGCGCAAACATTAAATATTATTCTATTGCGCTTCACAATTACAAATGCAATTTTAAATATTTACCCCTGACAATAATATATGGAAATATAAATAAAAATGTATACATATATAGATATAACTAGGATTCTATTAATTGGATAAGAACATATTTTATCATGATATCTACACCATTACAGTATATAAGTGAGTGATTGGATTAACGATAAAAGTGGCAATATGAACCATAGACCCAAACACCGCCGTAAGAATGACAACCGTGATGTGGCCAGTATAGTGAATGGGCCGGTACAGTGATCTGCCCATCACCACACGACAGAGCTCGAACCCAAGAGAATACCCATACAAAGAATACCCATACAACACTTTACTCGTCAATCCAATACTTATGAAGTCGATCTTTGATCTTATTGAACACAAATATTGTATTTAAACTGTTTTATATCATCACATATGTTATTTTTGTACAAAGAGCACACACTTATCGTTCATACAATTGCCTAAACAAATGGGTTTTCAGTTTTGATCGGGAACTGGCCTCCGACTCATTGTTTTTCAGATAACTAGGTAGATCGTTCCACAATTTGGGTCCAACGACGGCCATATATCTATCGGCTAATTTTGTTCTTCGTCTTGGGATGTTAAAGTTAGTGTCACTTTGTGATCTTAGTCTGTACCTTCCTCGAATGGGTACACACATTTCTCCCAGATATACTGGAGCTGTTCCATTATTGACACGGAATACCATCACTAGAACTTTGAAAATGAGTGGCTTTAACTGAAAGCCAATGGAGCTCTTTCAGAAGTTCCGCACTTGGTTGTTCAAACGAGGCATTAAGGACTACTCTAGCGGCATGATTTTGGATCCGCTGTAGTGTGTCGACTTGGTAGGCTGGCATGTCGGTAAACAGACCGTTGCAGAAGTCGATGTGCGAATGAACCAACCCGTGCACTAATTATTCAGTAGACATTTTTGTGAGATGTTTACGCATAGCTTTAAGATTTCGTAACTGCACACGTGTTATATGACACTTATTTTGGATGTGATGGTCGAAGTTGAGTGTATTGGTCATGTGAACACCCAGATCTCTGACATGATCAACGCATTTTACGTCACAACCGCCAACGTTGACACTAGAAATGTTTAATTTTGATAATTGTTGCCTGGTTCAATAAATGATTACTTCAGTTTTAGAGTTATTCATCTTCAGTTTGAAAGTTGTCATCCATGATATTATTTCATTGAGGCAACTGTCAAGTTGTCGTAGAACAATTGCCTCGTTTAGAGAATTGCCTGCTTGAATTTTGAATGCGATCTTGTGATCATCTGCATATCCATACAGACCAGCTGGATATTTCTGCACCACGCGATTCAGGGCTGATATGTACAGTGTAAAGATCACCGGTCCAGCACACGAACCCTGTGGAACACCGAACCTCAATGGCTCAGTTTCGGATGCTGACTGTTCGACCATGACTTTCATTGTTCTGTTCGTGAGATAAGACTCGATCCATTTCAAGGGAGTGCTTTGAATACCAAAATCGTCCTGCAGAATTTTGATCAGTATCGGGATATCGATGGTATCGAATGCTGCTTTCAAGTCCACCATGGCCACGATTGTGACTTGGTTTGTATCAATGGTTACGAAGAGATCACTATACATTTTGACCATAGCCGTTTCAACACCATGATATTTTCTATACGCACTTTGGTAATCTGGAAGGAGACTGTTAGCTTCGATATGTTTATTGATTTGGTTTAGTGCAGCTTTTTCAAGAATGTTGGAGATAAATGTTAGATTTGAGACTGGCCGGTAGTTTTTCAGTTCCAGCGGGAAACCTTTCTTCTTTAACAAGGGTTTAATCACAGCACTTCGACACTCCTCGGGGAACACACCAGATAGCAGTGATCGATTTACAATGTCTGTTACAACGGGTGCACGTTCCTTTAATTGAGTAGTTGGAATCACATCAGGTTCACATGTTGTAGATTTTGATGCATACACAAGTTTCAAGACGTCATTTTCTGAGAGTGGTCTAAATGCAGTAAATGTATTCATATTCACAGGTGGACTAGAACTACATGTATCACCATTGCTGTTTGTTTCAACTGTTATATTGTCAAAATCATTTCTCAGTTTGATTATTTTATCGGCAAAATATCGCAAGAAGTCATTAGCCAAATATATTGCACTTGTGTGTAATGGGAGTGGATTGTCCTTGGAACTTCCGAGTAATAACAGATGGTGTATAGAGCCTGGTCAGGCGGTACGTTCTGTGTCGCCTGATATGGCTCTATAAGTCGTTGGCGTGGGTGATTTTAGTCACGAATAGCAGGTTAAGGGTTAATAATAATTAATATGTATACTATTGCTATTAAAATAGATTCATATTTTGAGTATTGGAACTATTATGTGTGTGCTTTTCTTGGTTGGACGTTGCTCTAGCATTAAGATTGTGACGCCCAGCTAGGAAAAGCACAAACATATACCAATATCATACATGCACGAGGTGTGATTCTTCTTCTTCGTCTTGTAAGATTTAGTAACGTTAACAATATTACACTAATTGTGTAATGGTCCATGTAGGCATTTACACATAACAAATGTCAACAACAACAACACAGAAACATAACATGTTCAAATTAGTTCATACAGTGTGGCATCCGTGGTCCAGTGGTCCAGTGGTAGAGCGTCGAATTTGGAATCGAATGATCTCGGGTTCGAGGCCACATATGTAGTTTCATTGAGCAAGGCACCTCACACACATTGCTTAGTACTGGTTAACCACTTAGGTCGGCTAAGCTTGCCCAGGAAAACATGTCTACGTCCCCGCAAGGGGTTTAACATTAATGGAACATGCATACTGTTCAGCAAGTGTTGTATGTTCTTTCTACATGGTCTTGTGACATGGGCAAGCAAATTCATCAAAATCCTAACAGATGTGCATTATTGTAGGTGTATACAAAGGCCGCAACCCTCATTGGTACACTGCCCATTTCACAAATTCAACGTTCCCTATTTCTCTTAGAGCAGCCGGTGTAAAACTTGTTGGCACACGCAAACACAAGTCTTCTTCAGGTATATCATCACCAGTAAAGTCATCAAACACGTCATGAGAATCATCAACCAACAGTAGCTGTAGACCAGATGGTCCAGCGAGTGGGGACAAGTCATGATAATCATCAACCAACAGTAACTGTAGACAAGATGGTCCAGCGAGTGGGGACAAGTCATGATAATCATCAACCAACAGTAACTGTAGACCAGATGGTCCAGCGAGTGGGGATAAGTAATCAGAATCATCAACCAACAGTAACTGTAGATCAGTTTGTCCTGCAAGTGGAGACATCATCAACCAACAGTAGCTGTTGACCAGACCAGTCATCTCTTCATTTTTGTCTTTAGTTTCTTCATACTGTTGTTCTATATGTGCTTTTAGTTTTTCTACAATGTGGTCTTTAGTTATCGGCTTATCGCTTCATCGTATTTCGTTACTTAACACGTACACCTGAAAGATAAATTAACCCCCATAGAGATGTAGTTTTATTTTATACATTTGGCTGTAATTTACCAATTGTACACAATGGATAAACTGTGAACTTGCCTACTCAACCTTCATAGAGGTTACTATGAATTATTAAGTGTTGTATACACTACGTTAGTTCGATCGTTATTATAGCTTGTTAATGTGTCAATCTATTTCAATAGGCATTGGCGTCAAGAGGCGCTTCTAATGGGGAAAGGGATAACCATGTAGGATTCCAAGTTCTACCAATGAATGTGATTCTGGTCAATACCATGAATAGTATTAAGTTATAGTGATTTAAAATTCAGGAAGTGACAACACGTGAAATGAGGTATAAGACAATATACTACCGTTAGCTCGCTTCTCACCAATGCGACCCGTGTTCGATCCTCGAACCGGGAAATACGTGAGATGGTACAGTTGTTGCCAAATCAGAAAGGTGGGTTTTCTCCGGGTACTCCGGTTTCCCTCCCCCCACGAATGACCACATGTACACTTTCATCCCTGCCAACGAGAGTGATTAATAGAAGTTTAAAGCTTGTTTGTCATGTTGAAGCTTTAAACAGGACCTGCGTTTCCTGCTACATCACTAGATAGTAGCAATAATTTAAACATGGGAACTGGAAAATGTAGATTAAAGTTACATCGTTTAAAACTGTTTGTATATATATCTAACATGTGCATCGCTACCTTGGAGAAGGTGAGACATGTGGCGGGGGTTATACCACTCGACATAATATAAGTCTGACATGTGGGGGTGAGGGGGTTATACACCTCGACAGAATGTACGTCTGACATGTGGGGTAGGGGGTTATACCTCTCGACAGAATATTAGTCTGACAGGTGGGGGTGAGGGGGCTATTCACCTCGACAGAATATAAGTCTGACATGTGGGGTGAGGGGGTTATGCCTCTCGACAGAATATAATTCTGACACGAATCTGTTATTGAAAACAAAATTGTATTTATGAATGTGAAAGTAGGACATGCTATGAATGTGAAAGTGTGGATAAACTCTGGCTGAAAGTGTGGATAAACTCTGGCTGAAAGTGTGTATAAACTCTGGCTGAAAGTGTGGATACACTCTGGCTGAAAGTGTGGATAAACTCTGTCTGAAGGTGTGGATAAACTCTGGCTGAAAATGTGGATAAACTCTGGCTGAAAGTGTGGATAAACTCTGGCTGAAAATGTGGAAAAACTCTGTGTCTGAAAGTGTGGATAAACTCTGTCTGAAAATGTGGATAAACTCTGTGTCTGAAAGTGTGGATAAACTCTGGCTGAAAGTGTGGATACACTCTGGCTAAAAGTGTGGATAAACTCTGGCTGAAAGTTTGGATAAACTCTGGTTGAAAGTGTGGATAAACTCTGGCTGAAAGTGTGGATAAACTCTGTCTGAAAGTTTGGATAAACTCTGTCTGAAAGTGTGGATAAACTCTGGCTGAAAGTATGGATAAACTCTGGCTGAAAGTGTGGATAAACTCTGCCTGAAAATGTGGAAAAACTCTGTGTCTCAAAGTGTGGATAAACTCTGTCTGAAAGTGTGGATAAACTCTGTCTGAAAGTGTGGATACACTCTGTGTATGAAAGTGTGGATAAACTATGGCTGAAAGTGTGGATAAACTCTGGCTAAAAGTGTGGATAAATTAAAGTATTGAATAATGCAGATTGACTTAGTGTGCACATATAAACGCAATTTACAATAGTATAATGTAAATTTGTTTATAATTTCTACAATGCTTAAAGTGTAGTTACTACTGTTCGCACAGGGTGTCAGTATATACGCTCAGCCGGACACCGGTTTTTAGCGAGGAGGTCATTTGCATAACACTCACTACAGAAGCCTGGTGTTAACCAATCACAATCGTTCTTGCCACGTGTATGGCAAAGTATTTCCGATCCATACGTGGAGCTATCATGTCCGCCGAGAACCGCATTTAAAAAGCTTACATTTCTTCATTATATATTTCAGCTACTCTCCCTTTTACAGAAATATCCTATTGACATCTACACCACCATATCCGTCCCTGCCTCCACAGACTAATGTATTTTTACTTACGGATACACAACCTAATCAATGAGCAAATCAAGTATAGCATGCGCTGTCAGCTCACATAGTCTGAAGTCCGACATGTATAGTCTAGTTAGTCCGGATCTTACTGCCGGCTAAGAGTCCGGGCGTTGTTACCAGCTTGCATATTCTTGAGTCTGGGCGTTGCTACCAGCTCGCATATTCTTGAGTCAGGGCTTTGTCACCAGCTCGCATCCTTTTGAGTCTGGGCTTTATTACCAGCTCGCATATTATTGAGTCTGGGCTTTATTACCAGCTCGCATTTTATTGAGTCTGGGCTTTGTTACCAGCTCGCATTTTATTGAGTCTGGGCTTTGTTACCAGCTCGCATTTTATTGAGTCTGGGCTTTGTTACCAGCTCGCATATTATTGAGTCTGGGCTTTGTTACTAGCTCGCATATTATTGAGTCTGGGCTTTTATTACCAGCTCGCATTTTATTGAGTCTGGGCTTTGTTACCTGCTAGCAACTTACTGAGTCTAGGCTTTATTACCAGCTCGCATATTATTGTGCCTGACCTTTAATGTTGGCTCCTTTAGTCTGACCTCCACTGTCGGCTAACATAAAATTCGAATCTGACCTTTAGTGGTGGCTCATAAGTCTGGCCACGACTTGTCGCCTGATAATTGTTGTATTGAGGTGGTATCAACATGCATGGTCTACCCCCATGCTTCACTACATGGTGTTTGTACATCTATACACTATGTCAGCAAGCAAGTTACCCATCCATAAGTACTAACAGTCATTTGCTACTATATTGGCGTAGGACATGCACTACCAGTTATCATGCATATATGCTTCATGTTCTGAGTAGACTCAGCAATTGTGCCACCATTTGCACCAGGACACCTATTTATGTAAAACTATTAAGACAAACATACAGGCTCCCGCAATTATTTCAGCAGAATGCCAGCAAAAATGAGGGCGACAAAACGGAAGGCTAACACACCCTAGCGCAAGGACACCAGTCCAGACTCTTCTCGCTTGGCTGAAGTTCTTTCAGCAGCCATATATGCAGACCCCATACTGCGACAGCAACTAACTTCGGCGCTACAACCTGCAACTCTAGCTGAACCGACAGCATCTACAAGTCGGCAAAATCAACCCACCTGTAACAATATTTTATCTTCTACACCTGTTTGTTCGCCTGCCGCATCTGTGATATGTCCCCCTTCTATTTCAGCTGAGTCTGTACCCATGGGTGACGCACCATGGGTGGAGGACTGTGGCTCTGTGGGCGTGGAGGACCTGTGCGATACACTGTTTAATGTGGACCAAAGCTCCCCGCTTCCGGTGCCCTCCGAGCCTGTGACCTCCAGCCTGGGCGTGTTCACCTATGGTGCAGCTACTGTTCCAGAGAGGCTACAGACCGCTATTTGGTCTAGACAGTTTGTAGATATGGCCAAACTTTACTTTGGCACTACAACCGACACACTGACCACCGTGCAGACCATGGCATCGGCCACCGTCACATCAGTTCAAAAGGCGGCTCAGCGCCAAATCTCATCCATTCTCCTCTGGTCGAAGGCATTCCAACTTTATGCTTCGATCTTTACGGTCAAATACCCATCTGAGGCCTCCCAAATGTTTCAGTATATGTCACTGATCCAGTCCCTATCCCAACATTCCACCAACTGGCAGTTGTACGATCAGAAATTCTGCACCCAACGTGCAACTAGGGACATTCCGTGGGTCCCTGTTCATACAGAAACGTACTTGTACTGCTACATAGAGGCACCCAAGCAGATCCAGCCCTTTCGTCATCAGTCCCGGCGGTTTCCACAGCCGCATTTTCCAAACAAACCCTATTCCGCCTCAACCAATATATACCGTAGGAAGGGCTTCTGCTGGGGGTATCAAGACACAGGGTCCTGCACCAAGCAGCAGTGCAAAAACTTGCACATATGTGGCGGCTGCAACGGTAGCCATGGCGGATTACACTGCTCCACACAGTGGTCAAGGCTCCGGTAGAAGACCCCTACAAGCACACAGCCCCATGCCACTCAGCAAAATCCCCAAGGAGTCAAACCCGTGTCTGCCCAAACCAACCCTCGTTCTTCCAACAACAGTTAATCCACAAGTTCTCGCGTCCTATCTAGAAGGCTACAACAATTCATCACTTCAATGGATTCTACAGAATAAATATTCTATTCAAGAGGTTTCACACATTGTCGACGACTTCATTTTTGTCGCTTCTACACAGAGCAAATGTCTATCAAACTTGGAATCATTCTTTCATCTATGCTCTGAAGTGGAAATCCCTGTAAAACACGAGAAGACGGTTCTACCAACAACTTCAGCTGTTGTGCACGGCATCTCCATCGACACAAACACTCTCCGGGCAGCCTTACCCCCGGACAAAGTCAATACCTTGCGATCTCTTCTACAATCTAGCAAGAAGCGTAAGAAAATGAAATTGAAAGAACTTCAAAGCCAGATCGGTCACCTGAATTGTGCATGTAAGGTAATAAAACCAGGCCGCTGTTTTCTACGTCGATTACACGACCTGACAAAGGGCAAGCATAACCCACATCACTTTCTCAAATTTACCAACGCCATTCGCTCCGATCTCGAGGTTTGGTCTCAGTTCATAGACTCTTACAATGGATGTACACTCCTTACAAGGAACCGCTTTATATCCTCTGTCACATTACATCTACATACTGATGCTGCATCAACAAAAGGGTTTGGGTGCACCTTTTCTAGCCATTGGGCTTATGGTCCATTTTCAAGTGAGGTCAAGGAACATCACATTAACATACTGGAGTTTTACCCTATAACACTAGCAGTTGATTTGTGGGGTCAGCATTGGGAAAACAAAAACCTGTTGTTCATATGTGATAACATGAGCATAGTCCATTGCTTGAACACACAAAGCAGCAAAGACCCTATTATCATGCGTCTCCTTAGGCGGGTCGTTCTGAAAGGATTGCAGTATAATTTCTGCTTCGCATCTAAACATATAGCTTCTCATGCAAATGTGATTTGCAACAAACTCTCCCGGTTTCAGGTAGAAGAAGCTCTTCGACTGGCGCCACACCTAGAACCAACAGAAACGAAGATCCCAGAGGAACTGTCACCAGAGAGCTTACTTCTATAACTCGTCAGCTGCTCCAGTCCTCCCTGTCTACATCAACACGCGCCGCCAATAGTCGATATTGGTCCATATTCACCACTTTTGGTAGTCATACTGTACAGACTAACGCTTTACCTGCCACAACTGCCACATTAGCACTGTTCATTTCACATCTACACCAACGTGATTTCTCTCCGTCGTCCATTAGTAGCCACCTATCGGCAATTGCTTTCCAACATCAGACCCAACAACTTGCTGACCCCACACAACAACCCCTTATCCGGAGATTGACCCTTGGTTGCCGAAAATCGGATCAAACACCCGATAGCCGGTTACCGATTTTGCTACCACAGCTTGCCCAGCTTGTAGACTGCTGTTCGTCAATACTCACCGGCCAATACGATATCACTCTTTACAGGGCCATTAATTTGCTCGCTTTTCACGGCTTCTTTAGGATAGGTGAACTATTACCATCAACAAAGTTACGTGTACCACTTGTAGTGCAATATCGTGACATACGTCTACCAACAGACTTCATCGATATTCGATTGCATCATCATAAAACACAGAAGAACACAACCGCAGTGAATCTGTACATTCCCGCTACTAAGAGTCACCCATGCCCTCGTAAACATATCATCGCATACCTAAAGAATCGTGGAATGATCCAGGACCACTTTTCGTTGATTGCCGATCCCAATCAACTAGTTATGCATCCTTTAGGAAATTTCTCAAAAAAGCAATCGAATTCCTAAACTTACCACCTACCCTTTATAAACCCCATAGTTTCCGCATTGGCGCTTGCACACAGGCAATTATGTCTGGGACTTCAGAGTCAGATGTCATGAGAATGGGCCGATGGAAATCAAGAGCAGTGCGCAAATACATCCGAGTCCCTGCACTCACACCACATATCCCCCCAGACAAATCCACAATAGGCACACAGTTGCCTAACCTTAGCACTGTCAATCTACTTTCACACATAACTTGGTAGCATGGGGTATGCTGCCAACGTCTACCATATAATTATTGCATAGATCATGATGGCATTATGTATGCAACACATTTTACTAGTTCTTGTGGAAATTGGTACCATGGGGTATGTTGCCAACATCACGACAAGCACATACGATACTTCTCACTCTCAGACACATGGGGTATGTGTCTGAAATACCTTCCTACTATAACTAGGTGACCGATTCGTCTGCATGGTGTGAATTTACCTATCTCTAGTCATTGTTCTGTAGAACTTAATACTATTGTTCGCAATCATGATTAATAATTGTCAAACGATTCGACTATGTAGTCACCATGCCATCTGCTGCATACACACTTGTTGTAAAGTGTATAGTATTCTGTTACTGGTTCTAATGCCATCGATCATTTGTGTATACTATAAGTAGTACATGGGTTATGTACTACAATAGAGTGCTTCCATTGATAGGTCGTGTATAATACAAGTGGTTATCTAGCTATCTTAATGAACGGCGACAAAACGTTTTTGTTGGATCTGCATTCTCTAATGAAAAATGTCTTAATACTGGTGTACCACAATGCTCTGTCTTGGGACCCTTACTTTTTTAATATACATCAATGACATTGCTGAATCTCTTTATAGTCTAACAAGATTATTTGCTGATGATAGTTCCTTGGCAATGATATCCAACGACTCAAATGTTATAGAAGCTTCACTGAATCATGATCTAATTATAATATCAAAATGGTCTAAACAATGGCTTGTTCAATTCAATCCAGCAAAAACAGAAGTTATGTTCTTATCACTAGGTAACGTTAATCGACCAGTGCTATTCTTCGAAAATACGCAGTTAGATTACGTAATTCACCACAAGCATCTCGGAGTTACACTTAGTGAAGACGGTACGTGGCACAAGCATATATCAAACATTACTAATTCCGCTTCAAAAACACTAGGATCAATGAGAATGTTAAAATTTAAATTAAAACGCCAAACTCTTAATCAAATATACATATCTTATCTCCGACCTATTTTAGAATATGCGTCCATAGTCTGGGATAGTTGTACATTATATGAAAAAGAATCTCTAGATAAAATTCAATATGAAGCTGCTAGAATAGTCACGGGACTTACAAGATCAGTTTCCATTGAGAAACTTCTTCAAGAAATTGGCTGGGTTTCACTCTCTGATCGCAGAAAAATGCAAAAATTAATTTTAGTTCATAAACATATACACGATAACGTACCAAGCTACATAACTGACTTATTTCCAACAACGGTTGACGAAGTAAATCCGTACAACTTAAGAAACAATACAGATTTTGTTACTTTAGCAAGGCGAACTGAAATTTATTCAAAATCTGTATTACCATCGTCAATAAAACTGTGGAATGAATTGGATATTAATATTCGTAATATAAATACATTGTCGTCATTTAAAGGGAGGTTGAAAGAAATCTTCAAACCACCAATAGTACCATCATTTTTTAAATCTGGAAATCGACGTCAGCAAGTATATTATGCTCGCATTCGAAATTCTTGTAGCAACCTGCATTCAGATCTTTATAATAATCATTTGCGCGATAGTCCAAAATGCTTGTGTGAACTTAACGAAATCTATTTCGCTGTCTATTCTATGTAAATTCCAGACGCGTACTATTCGTAAACACACGTACTTATCATCCCTTAAATACAAGAAACCTACTGTTAGGCTTCGAAAACTTAGCGGACAATGAAAATGAATATATTTTCACACAAGTTTAAACATATATTAAAACGACTAAACGCTTCGAGCAAATAACCACATGATCTGTATATATATATAGGCTGTTCTCTTGTGACGATCTATGTTAGGGTATGGTGACCGGTGTGGCTGGCTGGGTAACGTTGTATGGTGGGACACTTGATTGGAGTAGCTATTACAGTTACATGTCCTAAACTTTTTTTGATTTGTTTATTGTTGTTTTTTGTTTCTAAATTCTTATTATCTAAAATGTTGCTTATTCTCTTAATCATTTTACCCTTTTTCTATTAGTATCATTAAATTTAGTAAAGTACTAGCACAACTCTTGTATTCAGTCTCTTTGTTAATTACAATCTAGTATTATGGGGAGGGCCGTAACTAATGTTGTTAAAACTGTGGCCCAATCCATTTGCTTCAACATATAATGACAATCCTTGAGCAAACAATGCCACGAATCATGCATTATGGATAGTAATACAAGTTTGTTCATTTGTTTTGTATTGTACATTGTATATATAGAATGCAATAAAATATGATTAAACTAAACTATAATACACGTAGTAAGAGTTATGTACTACAGTAGAATGCTGTCATTGCTATGTTGTGTATAATATAAATTGTACATGGGTTGTGTACTACAATAGAGTGCTGTATTTGATATGTTGTTATAATATAGGTAGTACCTGGGTTGTGTACTACGGTCGTCTGCAGAGTTCTGTCATTGACATGTTGTGTATAATATGAGTAGTACATAGGTTATGTACTACAGTAGAATGCTGTATTTGTTATGTTGTATATAATATAAGCAGTACATGTGTTATGTACTGCAGTATAATGCTATATTTGATATGTTGTGTATAATACAGATAGTACATGGGGTACGTACTAATCTAAGATTCCTGTTACTTACACCACTTGGTCACATAACAATTATGTTCAATGCTGTATCTTCTCTTAATCTGGTCGGCAATACAGTAACTTAGCTTTAATAATATTAAAATTAAAGTATTGAATAATGTAGATTGACTTAGTGTGCACATATATTGTATTTATGATTTTCGTGCACATGTTCGTGTGAGCACTATATTATTCTCATGAAGTACTTGCATGTGTAAATTAGCAAAATCTGCGATTGCCGTATAAAAACTCTCAATGGAATTGACTGCTACTACCAGCCCACTGCCATCAATGGCATATATTGTGCTACCTACCTGCTACTACCGGCCCACTGCCATCAATGACATCTATTGTGCTACCTACCAGCTACTACCGGTCCAGTACCATCAATGACATCTATTGTGCTACCTACCTGCTACTACCGGCCCACTACCATCAATGACATATAGTGTGCTACCTACCTGCTACTACCGGCCCACTACCATCAATTACATATAGTGTGCTACCTACCTGCTACTACCGTCCCACTACCATCAATGACATATATTGTGCTACCTACCTGCTACTACCGGCCCACTACCATCAATGACATATAGTGTGCTACCTACCTGCTACTACCGGTCCATTACCATCAATGACATGCATTGTGCTATTTACCTGCTACTACCGGCCCACTGTCATCAATGACATATATTGTGCTACCTACCTGCTACAAACCGGCCCACTACCATCAATGACATGTATTGTACTACTTACCTGCTACTACAGGCCCACTACCATCAATGACATATATTGTGCTACCTATCTGCTACTACCATCCCACTACCATCAATGACATATATTGTGCTACCTACCTGCTACTACCGGCCCACTACCATCAATGACATATATTGTGCTACATACCTGCTACTACCGGCCCACTACTATCAATGACATCAATTGTGCTACCTACCTGCTACTACCGGCCCACTACCATCAATGACATATATTGTGCTACCTACCTGCTACTACCGGCCCACTACCATCGGTGGCATATATTGTGCTACCTATATCTGCAGTGGTATAAGAAGCAATGAAAGATTGGAAATATAAGTGAACAGACCGTATGTTTTTACATTTTACTATGTATTAAATATAATGTATTTGTTGTTTTACATGTTGTTACGTGTTACGGTACGGTACGGAGAATAGACAAGGAAGAGTTGGATACAGTTTTACACTAAAATATGATAATTTATATCCCTTAGTAAAAATACGCCATTTGTACTCAACAAAAATGGCCGTTGTGACAATTTAGGATATTGTACTAGACCCCCAAATGCATGTATGCGGTGGCGACTTTGAAGAAGATTGTATACTTAGTTAGTTGGGTAATTATTTGTTTGTATATCTCCATTGTCATACTTTCTACCTGTGGTTCAATTGTTCATTCGGACCATGGCTGATTCGGACTAGACTTATTCGTACTAGATCAGTTGCTTATTCGGACCACTTACAACTTGTATATTTCTTAAATAAAATGCATATCAATCATCACATAGGCAAAGGTCATCAAGGAAAATGTAGCCTGATATTTATGCAGTGCCTCCTAACAATCAAAATGTCTGACATTGAATCAAATCCAGGTCCAATGATGCAGTATCCCTGTGGAACGTGTCAATCAGAGGTTACTTAGGATGATAAAGGCGTCAGCTGTGACACTTGCCAATCTTGGTGTCATGCTAATTGTCACAGTGTAGGGTATGGCACATACAATCACCTCGCTGACTCTAGTTTCACCTGGCATTGTTTAAGTTGTGGTAGCTTCAACTATTCTTCTCCCCTATCACACTCCCTGAACTTCATCAGTACAAGTACTACATTTAGTCCGCTTGCATACATGTTATGTGAAGAAGATACCCAATTTGCAACCACCCCTAACTGACTTAAAATCCAATAGCAACATCATTTGGTCAACAATTTCAATAACTGGACTTAAGGACATCTTTGTATCGGCATTACAGTTTTACAAGCCACATGAACAGTCATTACAAGAACTATGGACAGTTAGTTTGAAAATACCGTGAAGCAGCTTTATATGGATTTTCGGAGATCTAAACATGCCCGATATGGACTCACCCTGCCCACCCTGTAAATTCAAACAAATGTACGAATCCTCCGAAAATCTCACATATTTCAATCATGAACAAATGGTCAAAATCCCCACCAGAGATAAAATTATCTTGAACCTATTCCTAGCCACCACGCCTTGACTATTGTTTTTTCCATGAAATCAAACTTAACAGGGACCGCCCTTTCGAGTCAAAAGTCAAATATCCATTCTGACCCAATGTTAAAAGCCAATATTCTGAATGGACAGTTTGAATCTGTCTCGTCATAACCCCTCATTCTCAAACAATTGTCAAAAAGTGCAGCATCCATGTCCACTCACACACTCATGCCACCAATCAATATCACTGTACACAGAGTTGACAAGCTCCTGTCAGGTCTAAGCCCCAATAAAGCCTCAGGTCCTGATGAAATCTCACCTAGGTTACTTAAACAACTGCACATCGACATTGCCCCCAATGCTAACATACATCTTTCAAAGGTCACTTGACACCGTCATTTTCCCAGGTGATTGGAGACATGCAGTTATATCTCCCATATACAAAAAGGTGAAAAGTCCAAACGTAGCAACTACCGCCCTATTTCTCTAACATGCATATCGTCCAAACTCTTACCTGGGCCCAACACATCAATAATATCACCTCAAAAGCTAACAACACAATCCGCTTCATCAAAAGGAATGTCAAAACAAATAACAAACAGGTAGAAAGAAAACGCATATATCACTTATGTCCACCCACAGGTTGAATACTGCTCTACAGTATGGAACCCCTTGCAGAAACACCTCACCTACAAAATAGAAATGTTCCAAAGATCTGCAGCCATATATATATTCAATGATTACAACTACACTAGTAGTGTATCAGAAATGGTATCCACTCTCAATTGGAAAACATTAGAACATAGACGAAACCAAGCCTCACTAATCATGTTTTTCAAGATAAGAAATGAACTAGTTGATGTAGATCACCATCACCTTACACCCACAAGAAACCTTAACTATCTAATCCCACAGTCAAAACCCAATACCATGTCATCTCATTTCCCCCAAGAACAATCAGGCTATGGAACAGTCTACCGACATAGGAACAGTCGAGTCACAGTCTGCCGACCTTTGTTAACATACTGGACTCGAACTGTCTCTAATTCTTGTACTGTCTGCTTTGTATATCATTTTATCTTTTTAACTTGCACATAACATTTTAGATTAACTAACTGTTCTATACTGCGCCTGTCAATCATAGTCATGACTGATTGTTCGGCAGTATGAAGTTGAAGTATTGCTAGTCACTGACTTGGTTACCTCAGTCTACACTAAGCATCAGGTAGATTTCAGTAAGACTTTCCACAAGGTCAATCACGAGAAAATACTACTGAAAATGCATCACTATGGAGTCAGAGGTCAAACATTAAGGTGTGTTTACTATCTAGCTAGTTTTCTAGATAATAGACTCCAGTCAATTGTCCTTAATGGTATTAGTTCAGAAGTCACTCATGTGATGTTTGACTCACAACATGTCCACATCCCCACGAGGCGTTTGACATTAAAGGAAGATATATAGATAGACCAGATCAGGTGTTTGCTGTTATTGCAGTAGTACACGTGGTCGTTAAACCTCTCCCAATTAGTTACGCAAGCTCACCTGTTGCATAATGTATAATATATGATTATTATGGAAAACACACAATCTACCGTAACTGTAAGCACACGTTGTAAATAACTGGCGATCGTGGAGAATGTCGGGGTTGTGTTTATGTTATCACTATAATTCTTTTGATCGATAACAAATAAATATATATATATATACATTCCCTTTTCTTACAGGAGAGTGTGTATTGGACGTAATGGAAAACATAAAATGGCGACGCATACAATATTCTACCGATGAATAATGGTTGATGTATACGATATGAGCTGAGTATCCCAATCGTTGAACATGACTAATAATGATGATGTTGATGATGTTAGCTCGACCGAATAATGACTTTATATAATAAGCTGTTGGAATGGCCAATAACTACTTGAAACGTGCAATTATGGCATGTAAATGTTTACTTACCGGAGATGAAACCTGATGTTAATAGGTACAGATCTCGATGATTTCTCTTGATTAATTAAGAAATTATATGGTCGTTCTATTCAAACTGTGAGCTCGATGTTAGAAGGATGTTAAACTGTGTAAGGAGGACTGACCTACTTTGTCAATTCATATGCATAAATAGCAGAGAACACATTTATTAAGGATTCTCAAAATGTCTAGGAATATAAAGCAGGTCATAACCAATCAGACCGGAGTAAAGTCACACGTGCACGTGCATTCCGTAGAACCGACGCATAAGTGTGTACTATGTAATAAGGTATTCAGTCAATCTAGCAATTTAAAGCAGCATATGCTCATACATACCGGGGAACGATCACACGAGTGTGAACTATGTAATAAAACATTTAGCCATTCAGGTAGTTTGAAGGTGCACATGCTCATACATACCGGAGAACGGCCACATAAGTGTGAACTATGTAATAAGGTATTTAGTCAATCTAGCAATTTAAAGCAGCATATGCTCATACATACCGGGGAACGACCACACGAGTGTGAACTATGTAATAAGGTATTTAGTCAATCTAGCCATTTAAAGCAGCATATGCTCAAACATACCGGGGAACGACCACATGAATGTCCAATATGTAATAAGGTATTCAGTCAATCTAGCAATTTAAAGCAGCATATGCTCATACATACCGGGGAACGACCACACGAGTGTGAACTATGTAATAAAACATTTAGCCATTCAGGTAGTTTGAAGGTGCACATGCTCATACATACCGGAGAACGGCCACATAAGTGTGAACTATGTAATAAGGTATTTAGTCAATCTAGCCATTTAAAGAAACATATGCTCATACATACCGGGGAACGACCACATGAATGTCCAATATGTAATAAGGTATTCAGTCAATCTAGCAATTTAAAGCAGCATATGCTCATACATACCGGGGAACGACCACACGAGTGTGAACTATGTAATAAAACATTTAGCCAATCAGGTAGTTTGAAGGTGCACATGCTCATACATACCGGAGAACGGCCACATAAGTGTGAACTATGTAATAAGGTATTTAGTAAATCTAGCAATTTAAAGCAGCATATGCTCATACATACCGGGGAACGACCACACGAGTGTGAACTATGCAATAAAACATTTAGCCATTCATGTAGTTTGAAGGTGCACATGCTCATACATACCGGAGAATGGCCACATAAGTGTGAACTATGTAATAAGGTATTTAGTCAATCTAGCCATTTGAAGCAGCACATGCTCATACATACCGGGGAACGACCACATGAGTGTGAACTATGTAATAAGGTATTTAGTCAATCTAGCCATTTGAAGCAGCATATGCTCATACATACCGGGGAACGACCACATACGTGTGAAATATGTAATAAGGCATTCGGTCAATCTAGCCATTTAAAGACGCATATGCTCATACATACCGGAGAACGACCACATGAGTGTGAAATATGTAATAAGGCGTTTAATATATCTAGCAGTTTAAAGAAGCATATACTAATACATACCGGAGAACGACCATATGAGTGTGAAATATGTAGTAAGGCGTTCAGTCAATCTAGCTATTTAAAGAAGCATATACTAATACATTCCTGAGAACGACCACATGAGTGTGACATATGTAAGAAGACTTTCTGTCATTCTATGTCTTTAAAGCGACATATGCTCATACATACTGGACATCGGCCACATGAGTATGAACTGTGTAAACGACACCCTGAATGAGGAACATGTATATAGGAAGACATTTCGTCCCGCCTAGCGATAAAGAAGCAAATGTTCATACAATCCGAAGAATGATTACATGAGTGCGAATTATATAATAAGTAGGTATAAAAGAGCGCATGCTCACATATTCAGACCACTACAATGTGTGTAGAAGAAGGACATGTATGACATCCGAATAGCTATCCCTAGTGTGCTAAATATGTAAGACATCTATCAGTGGATCTGACAGATTAATACAGTGTGAAATATTTACAAACGCGTATACTGTAAAATACTATAATTTCGCGAACACTTTATTCGCTATTTTGTGCGCTATTTTTTGAGATCGACATGTATGTTCAGACATTCCTTTACATCTTGTGTGTGATATCTTCCATTGGATTAACATGTATTAGTGGCTATTCCTTGTGCGCTTCTGTTTTGATAATCTTATCGGCATTTGGTTCCCAGGTTCTCATGATATCCACGCTAGACTGGGAGACATTGCAGCACGATACTTCTAGTAGTGGTTAACTATTGCATCCTCCTGGCTGATAGACGTAGTTTGGATCTAGATAGCACTTCAATAGCTGATGCATCGGTGATTAAGACTACATGTGGACAATCTTATGTCGAGTCTTGAACTATGTAAGCGGTTTCGATGAATTAGCTACAGTGTATTTTGTGTAGTGTTCTCATGTAACAGCACTTGATGTTTTGGTAGGTTAGTTTAAACAATATTTTATTTAAGAATGTTACATAACATAGGAATAGTTACAACAGCACAGGTAGTATTGGGAAAAACGTTACATAATAACTTATTCGAATCGCTTTCCTTCAATACATCTTATGTCGAGTCTTGAACTAAGTAAGAGGTTTGCATGAATACCCAATTATTGTGTGCAGTGTTCTCATGTAACATCACTTTATGTTTCGGTATGTTAGTTGGGATACTGGATCGGAATTGCAGCCTTAATTGCATCGGTAGCTGAACCGTGTGTGCACGTGATAGTTGCAATGGTGTTCTTGTACATTGTTTTAAATAATTCTATTATACAGTATCTATACAGTTAGAAAGAACAAATATGTAGCAAACACACCCATCTCTTCCACTTATTGCTAGTGTTTACTGTTGTAATATGGGCTGTAATTGCTTACAAAGTTGTAGATTGTAAATATTTATAATACATTTTTGTGGAACGACTATATAAACAATAATATCTTCCATAACATTAAATGTTGCGATGTGTGTAATAAAGCAAATTGTTTGTTATAAAATATGTAGATATTTTTATTGAAATCTAACACCAAAATGTCCACACCCGCCGCTTGTATATTGTTCTAAACTAGTTGAATGTATCTAATTAACAACAACTCGCTGTCGACAACCACTCGCTGTCGACCGCTATCGACAACCACTCGCTGTCGACAACCACTCGCTGTCGACAACCACTCGCTGTCGACAACCACTCGCTGTCGACAACCACTCGCTGTCAACAACCACTCGCTGTCAACAACCACTCGCTGTCGACAACCACTCGCTGTCGACAACCACTCGCTGTCGACAACAACTCGCTGTCGACAACCTCATGTTGGGATAATAATATACCTTCCACATTATAAGCACAGTCATACAAAACGTATCATAGCAACAATTGCACGTGCAGTTTTTTGTACATTAAACTAATCATGTTGGCGATAGTTAATGTAAGTATACACTGTATATATGTAATCACTTAAATAAATGGCTTATAACAGATTTAATCTCTTATTGGTTCATTATACACACGTGAGTCGGCGGTTGTACCCAGAGTGGAACCTAGGGGTTGATACCACCTTACAGTCTCTATATACAGGGGTAGTATGTGTATTGGTACACGTAATGAGAGACATCAGTCAGTTACTGGCCCTGAATACTCCTTAAAAGTAGGTAGGTCCTATTGAGTGTTTTCCTCTGTTTTTATCGTTGTTCCCTTTGCACAACAAGCTAGCAATTTTATTCCACTATCACTTCATATGATTATTAAATTACTATATCTCGACATATCATCTATAGTATATACAATGGGTACTTATTTGTAATTATCGGTTAATTAAAACGATTTTGATAAAATCACATTTATCATACCGCAACATCTGGGTAGGGAACAACAGTAAAAACAAAGGATTCTAGCTAAAAGGACCTATTCACATTTTTGGAATAAATCGGACTTTATCTACCAAGGAAAGTAATAGAAAATTAGAGATGTCTCTCATTGTAACCCGGATAAGGCTAGAGGTCACCTTCATGTATTGTTGGTAGAACAATGTATAGGTTAGCGTATGTGTAACCCGGATACGGATTGAAGTCACCTTGTACCACATCATCATATACATACATATACCACATCGTCATATACATACATATACCACACCGTCATATACATACATATACCACACCGTCATATACATACATATACCACACCATCATATACATACATATACCACATCATCATATACATACATATACCACACCGTCATATACATACATATACCACACCGTCATATACATACATATACCACATCATCATATACATACATATACCACATCGTCATTTACATACATAAAGTTTCAAAGTTTTATTTGTTTAAATCCAGAAGGTCTCAGACCCATGTGGCATACATGTACATATACAAAAATATGGCGACAGCAATTCATTATATCAATATATCTAATTAATTATATAATACTAAAGCAAATATTTATATGTGATAATATGTTATAATATAGATGAAAAAATCTTTAATAATATAAGTTACCATGGGTACATTGCATCTCATATATACATTAAAATTATGAACGTACAGAAAATGTACAATATGCATGTAATATTGACTTGATACATTGGAGAACATAAATAACACGTATACTCTATTACTTTATTCTAACCTAACCATTTCAAGCATTTCTGCATTACATAACGTTTCATGCAAAATATTTGACACTAAAGTATATGTATATTCTTTTATTCTTAACACCAATAACATTTACTTGTACTTACCATGTTTATGAAAGACGTCTATTAAAGTACATAAATCAAGTTATATTGGTATTATATTGGACTTATCATATAACATATTATAATCTAACACGTTATTATCTAGTATACAACTCATTTGTCCTAAGGGTAAATGATTTTTCTATATATATACTTAAATTTTTAATAACCTGTTTATTTTCACTATTAATTAATTCAACAAATTTATGCATATTGGGACGCCTCCAGTAATATCTCGGAATAAACAGCTTTCTCAAATCACAATACAAGTTACATTCTAATACAAAGTGAAATTCATCTTCTAGACTATTACATGAGTTACATTTTCTTTCGTTTACTGGTGTACTTAATGGTTTTGTCCATCGACCAGTTTCAATAAAAAGTCTGTGTGACGATAAACGTAAACGGGCTAAACATACACGAAATTTCTTAACAGTAACAATATCTAAATATGGTTGAAACCTATGATGTGAAACATATCTAAAAAATAACGCTCTACTCGATTCGTTCAGTCTACCTGACCAGTTTTGTAAGAACTGGTCTTTAATTCTTTGTTTTACAGTAATTAAAAATAAGTCAACATTTCCAACATTTTGAAAAAGCCAAGCTTCATAAAATCCAAGAGTACATAATAAATCTCTGTAAGCTGTTGCGTCTTGCATCAACATTAAATACACTTTTTTAGTATATTTATCTTCATTTGTACTTAAAATCTTACTCCAAAATTTTATAATATTGAAATATCTCATATTCTGTAGTGGCAATCTACCTAAATCACCGTATATACATACATATACCACACCGTCATATACATACATATACCACATCATCATATACATACATATACCACACCGTCATATACATACATATACCACATCGTCCTATACATACATATACCGCATTGTCATATACATACATATACCACACCGTCATATACATACATATACCACACCGTCATGTACATACATATACCACACCATCATATACATACATATACCACATCGTCATATACATACATATACCACATCGTCATATACATATACCACATAGTCATATACATACATTTACCATATCACCATATACACACATATACCACACCGTCATATACCACACCGTCATATACATACATATACCACTCCGTCATACGTACATATACCACACCGTCATATACATACATATACCACACCGTCATATACATACATATACCACATCGTCATATACATACATATACCACACCGTCATATACATACATATACCACTCCGTCATAAGTACATATACCACATCATCATATACATACATATACCACATAGTCATATACGTACATATACCACATCATCATATACATACATATACCACATCGTCATATACGTACATATACCACACCATCATATACATACATATACCACATCATCATATACATACATATACCACATAGTCATATACGTACATATACCACACCATCATATACGTACATATACCACACCGTCATATACATACATATACCACACCGTCATATACATCCATGTACCACACCGTCATATACATACATATACCACATCGTGATATACCACATCGTCATATACATACATATACCACATCATCATATATATACGTATACTACATCGTCATATACATACATATACCACATCGTCATATACATACATATACCACATCATCATATACATACATATACCACATCGTGATATACCACATCGTCATATACATACATATACCACATCATCATATACATACATATACCACATCGTGATATACCACATCGTCATATACATACATATACCACATCATCATATACATACATATACCACATCGTGATATACCACATCGTCATATACATACATATACCACACCGTCATATATATACATATACCACATCGTCACATACATACATATACCACGTCGTCATATACATACACATACCATACCGTCATATACATACATATACCACACCGTCATATACATACATATACCACACCGTCATATACCACACCGTCATATACATACATATACTACACCGTCATATACATACATATACCATACCGTCATATACATACGTATACCACACCGACATATATACATATACCACAGCGTCATATACATACATATACCACATCATCATAAACATACATATACCACACCGCCATATACAAACATATACCACAGTCATATGCATACATATACCACACCGTCATGTACATACATATACCACATCGTCATATACATACATATACCACATCGCCATATACATACATATACCACACCATCATATACATACATATACCACACCGTCATATACATACATATACCACATCGTCACATACATACATATATCACGCCGTCATATACATACACATACCATACCGTGCTATACATACATATACTACAACGTCATATCCATACATATACCACACCGTCATATACCACACCGTCATACACATACATATACCACACCGTCATATACATACATATACCACACCGACATATACATACCACACCGTCATATACATACATATACCACATCATCATATACATACATATACCACACCGCCATATACAAACATATACCACATATTCATATACATACATATACCACACCGTCATATAAATACATATACCACATCGTCATATACATATATATACCACACCGTCATATACATACATATACCACATCGTCATGTACATACATATACCGCATTGTCATATACATACATATACCACACCGTCATACACATACATATACCACAGCGGCATGTACATACATATACCACACCGTCATATACATACATATACCACATCGTCATATACATACATATACCACATCGTCATATACATACATATACCACACCGTCATATACATACATATACCACATCGTCATATACATACATATACCATATCGTCAGATTCATACATATACCACACCGTCATATACATATATATACCACATCGCCCTATACATAAATATACCACACCGTCATATACATACATATACCACATCATCATATACATACATATACCACATCGTGATATACCACATCGTCATATACATACATATACCACATCATCATATACATACATATACCACATCGTGATATACCACATCGTCATATACATACATATACCACATCATCATATACATACATATACCACATCGTGATATACCACATCATCATATACATACATATACCACACCGTCATATATATACATATACCACATCGTCACATACATACATATACCACGTCGTCATATACATACACATACCATACCGTCATATACATACATATACCACACCGTCATATACATACATATACCACACCGTCATATACCACACCGTCATATACATACATATACTACACCGTCATATACATACATATACCATACCGTCATATACATACGTATACCACACCGACATATATACATATACCACAGCGTCATATACATACATATACCACATCATCATAAACATACATATACCACACCGCCATATACAAACATATACCACAGTCATATGCATACATATACCACACCGTCATGTACATACATATACCACATCGTCATATACATATATATACCACATCGCCATATACATACATATACCACACCATCATATACATACATATACCACACCGTCATATACATACATATACCACATCGTCACATACATATACCACGCCGTCATATACATACACATACCATACCGTGCTATACATACAAATACTACAACGTCATATCCATACATATACCACACCGTCATATACCACACCGTCATACACATACATATACCACACCGTCATATACATACATATACTACACCGTCATATACATACGTATACCACACCGACATATACATACCACACCGTCATATACATACATATACCACATCATCATATACATACATATACCACACCGCCATATACAAACATATACCACATATTCATATACATACATATACCACACCGTCATATAAATACATATACCACATCGTCATATACATATATATACCACACCGTCATATACATACATATACCACATCGTCATGTACATACATATACCGCATTGTCATATACATACATATACCACACCGTCATACACATACATATACCACAGCGGCATGTACATACATATACCACACCGTCATATACATACATATACCACATCGTCATATACATACATATACCACATCGTCATAAACATACATATACCACACCGTCATATACATACATATACCACATCGTCATATACATACATATACCATATCGTCAGATTCATACATATACCACACCGTCATATACATATATATACCACATCGCCCTATACATAAATATACCACACCGTCATATGCATACATATACCACATCATCATATACATACATATACCACACCATCATATACATACATACATATACCACATCGTGATATACATCCATATACCACACCATCATATACATACATACATATACCACACCGTCATATACATACATATACAACATCGCCCTATACATACATATACCACACCGTCATATACATACATATACCACATCATCATATACATACATATACCACACCATCATATACATACATTCATATACCGCATTATCATATACATCCATATACCACACCGTCATATACATACATATACCACATCGTGATATACCACATCGTCACATACGTACATATACTACATCATCATATATATACATATACCACATCGTCATATACATACATATACCAAACCATCATATACATACATATACCACATCGTCATATACATACATATACCACACCGTCATATACATACATATACCATACCGTCATATACATACATATACCACACCGTCATATACATACATATACCACACCGTCATATACCACACCGTCATATACATACATATACCACACTGTCATATACATACATATACCACACCGTCATATACATACGTATACCACACCGACATATAAACATATACCACACCGTCATATGAATACATATACCACACCGTCATATACAAACATATACCACACCGTCATATACATACATATACCACACCATCATATTCATACATATACCACACCGTCATATACATACATATACCACACCATCATATTCATACATATACCACACCGTCATATACATACATATACCACATCGTCATATACATACATATACCACATCATCATATACATACATATACCACATCGTGATATACCACATCGTCATATACATACATATACCACATCATCATATACATACATATACCACATCGTGATATACCACATCGTCATATACATACACATACCACATCATCATATACATACATATACCACATCGTGATATACCACATCGTCATATACATACATATACCACACCGTCATATACATACATATACCACATCATCATATACATACATATACCACACCGTCATATACATACATATACCACATCATCATATACATACATATACCACACCGTCATATACATACATATACCATACCGTCATATACATACGTATACCACACCGACATATATACATATACCACACCGTCATATACATACATATACCACATCATCATATACATACATATACCACACCGCCATATACAAACATATACCACATAGTCATATACATACATATACCACACCGTCATGTACATACATATACCACATCGTCATATACATACATATACCACATCGTCATATACATACATATACCACACCATCATATACATACATATACCACACCATCATATACATACATATACTACACCGTCATATACATACATATACCACATCGTCATATACATACATATACCACATCATCATATATATACATATACTACATCGTCATATACATACATATACCACATCGTCATATACATACATATACCACACCGTCATATACATACATATACCACATCATCATATACAAACAAATATCACATCGTCATATACATACATATACCACATCGTCATATACCACATCGTCATATACATACATATACCACATCATCATATACATACATATACCACATCGTCATATACCACATCGTCATATACATACATATACCACATCATCATATACATACATATACCACATCGTGATATACCACATCGTCATATACATACATATACCACATCGTCACATACATACATATACCACGCCGTCATATACATACACATACCATACCGTCCTATACATACATATACTACAACGTCATATCCATACATATACCACACCGTCATATACCACACAGTCATATACATACATATACTACACCGTCATATACATACGTATACCACACCGACAAATACATACCACACCATTATATACCACACCGTCATATACATACATATACCACATCATCATATACATACATATACCACACCGCCATATACAAACATATACAACATATTCATATACATACATATACCACACCGTCATATACATACATATACCACATCGTCATATACATACATATACCACATCGTCAAATACATACATATACCACACCATCATATACATACATATACCACACCGTCATATACATACATATACAACATCGCCCTATACATACATATACCGCATTGTCATATACATCCATATACCACACCGTCATATACATACATATACCACATCGTCATATACATACATATACCACATCGTCATATACATATTGTGCAACCTACCTGCTACTACCGGCCCACTACCATCAATGGCATATATTGTGCTACCTACATGCTACTACCGGCCCACAGCCATCAATGATATATATTGTGCTACCTATCTGCTACTACCGGCCCACTACCATCAATGACATATATTGTGCTACCTATCTGCTACTACATGCCCACTACCATCAATGGCATATATTGTGCTACCTACCTGCTACTACCGGCCCACTACCATCAATAGCATATATTGTGCTACATACCTGCTACTACCGGCCCATTGCCATCAATGGCATCTATTGTGCTACATATCTGCTACTAACGGCCCACTACCATCAATGTCATATATTGTGCTGCCTACATGCTACTACCGGCCCACTACCATCAATGGCATATATTGTGCTACCTACCCGCTACTACCGGCCCACTACCATCAATGACATATATTGTGCTACCTACCTGCTACTACCGGCCCACTACCATCAATGGCATATATTGTGCTACCTACCTTCTACTACAGGCCCACTACCATCAATGTCATATATTGTGCTACCTACATGCTACTACCGGCCCACTGCCATCAATGGCATATATTGTGCTACCTACCTGCTACTACCGGCCCACTACCATCAATGACATATATTGTGGTACCTATCTGCTACTACCTGCCCACTACCATCAATGGCATATATTGTGCTGCCTACCTGCTACTACCGGCCCATTGCCATCAATGACCTGTATTGTGCTACCTACCTGCTACTACTGGCCCACCACTATCAATGGCATATATTGTGCTACCTACCTGCTACTACCGGCCCACTACCATCAATTACATCTATTGTGCTACCTACCTGCTACTACCGGCCAACTACCATCAATGACATATACTGTGCTACCTACCTGCTACTACCGGCCCACTACCATCAATGACATATAGTGTGCTACCTACCGGCCCATTGCCATCAATGACATCTATTTTGCTACCTATCTGCTACTACCTGCCCACTACCATCAATGGCATCTATTGTGCTACCTACGTGCTACTACCGGCCCACTACCATCAATGGCATATAGTGAGCAACCTACCTGCTACTACCGGCCCACTACCATCAATGGCATATATTGTGCTACCTACATGCTACTACCGGCCCACAGCCATCAATGACATATATTGTGCTACCTATCTGCTACTACCGGCCCACTACCATCAATGGCATATATTTTGCTACTTACCTGCTACTACCGGCCCACTACCATCAATGACATATAGTGTGCTACCTACCTGCTACTACCGGTCCACTACCATCAATGATATATATTGTGCTACCTACCTGCTACTACCGGCCCCCTGTCATCAATGGCATATATTGTGCTACCTACCTGCTACTACCGGCCCACTACCATCAATGACATCTATTGTGCTACCTACCTGCTACTACCGGCCCACTGCCATCAATGACACCTATTGTGCGATCTACCTGCTACTACAGGCCCACTACCATCAATGTCATATATTGTGTTACCTACATGCTACTACCGGCCCACTACCATCAATGTCATATATTTTGCTGCCTAACTGCTACTAACGGCCCACTACCATCAATGGCATATATTGTGCAACCTACCTGCTACTACCGGCCCACTACCATCAGTGGCATATATTGTGCTACCTACATGCTACTACCGGCCCACAGCCATCAATGACATATATTGTGCTACCTATCTGCTACTACCGGCCCAATACCATCAATGGCATCTATTGTGCTACATACGTGCTACTACCGGCCCACTACCATCAATGGCATATATTGTGCAACCTACCTGCTACTACCGGCCCACTACCACCAATGACATATAGTGTGCTACCTACCTGCTACTACCGGCCCACTACCATCAATGGCATATATTGTGCTACCTACCTGCTACTACAGGCCCACTACCATCAATGTCATATATTGTGTTACCTACATGCTACTACCGGCCCACTGCCATCAATGGCATATATTGTGCTACCTACCTGCTTCTACAGGCCCACTACCATCAATGTCATATATTGTGTTACCTACATGCTACTACCGGCCCACTGCCATCAATGGCATATATTGTGCTACCTACCTGCTACTACCGGCCCACTACCATCAATAACATATAGTGTGCTACCTATCTGCTACTACCTGCCCACTACCATCAATGGCATATATTGTGCTACCTACCGGCCCACTACCATCAATGGCATATAGTTTGCTACATACCTGCTACTACCGGTCCACTACCATCAATGACATCTACTGTGCTACCTACCTGCTACTACCGGCCCATTACCGTCAATGACATGTATTGTGCTACCTACCTCCTACTACTGACCCACTACCATCAATGACATATATTGTGCTACCTATCTGCTACTACCGGCCCACTACCATCAATGACATATCTTGTGCTACCTACCTGCTACTACCGGCCCATTAACATCAATGACATATATTGTGCTACCTACCTGCTACTACCGGCCCACTACCATCAATGACATATATTGTGCTACCTCTCTGCTACTACCGACCCACTACCATCAATGACATGTATTGTGCTACCTACCTGCTACTACCGGCCCACTATCATCAATGGCATATATTGTGCTACCTACCTGCTACATGTATTGTGCTACCTACCTGCTACTACTGGCCCACTACCATCACTGTCATGTATTGTGCTACCTACCTGCTACTACCGGCCCACTACCATCAATGACATATATTGTGCTACCTACCTGCTACTACCGGCCCACTACCATCAATGTCATGTATTGTGCTACCTACCTGCTACTACCGGCCTACTACCATCAATGACATATATTGTGCTACCTACCTGCTACTACCGGCACACTACCATCAATGTCATATATTGTGCTACCTACCTGCTACGACCTGCCCACTACCATCAATGGCATATATTGTGCTACCTACCTGCTACTACCGGCCCACTAACATCAATGACAGACATGTATTGTGCTACCTACCTGCTACTACCGGCCCACTACCATCAATGACATATAGTGTGCTACCTACCTGCTACTACCGGCCCACTACCATCAATTACATCTATTGTGCTACCTACCTGCTACTACCGGCCCACTGCCATCAATTATATCTATTGTGCTACATACCTGCTACTCCCGGCCCACTACCATCAAATACATCTAGTGTGCTACCTACCTGCTACTACCAGCCCACTACCAACAATTACATCTATTGTGCTACCTACCTGCTACTACCGGCCCACTACCATCAATTACATCTATTGTGCTACCTACCTGCTACTACCGGCCCACTACCATCAATTACATATATTGTGCTACCTACCTGCTACTACCGGCCCACTACCATCAATGACATATATTGTGCTACCTAACTGTTACTACCGGCGCACTACCATCAATGACATATATTGTACTACCTACCTGTTACTACCGGCCCACTACCATCAATGACATATATTGTACTACCTACCTGTTACTACCGGCCCACTACCATCAATGACATATAATGCGCTACCTACCTGCTACTACCGGCACACTACCATCAATGGCATATATTGTGCTACCTACCTGCTACTACCGGCCCACTACCATCAATGACATCTATTGTGCTACCTACCTGCTACTACCGGCCCACTACCATCAATGACATGTATTGTGCTACCTACCTGCTACTACCGACCCACTACCATCAATGACATATATTGTGCTACCTACCTGCTACTACCGGCCCACTACCATCAATGACATATATTGTGCTACCTACCTGCTACTACCGGCCCATTACCATCAATGACATATATTGTGCTACCTACCTGCTACTACCGGCCCACTACCATCAATGACATATATTGTGCTACCTCTCTGCTACTACCGACCCACTACCATCAATGACATGTATTGTGCTACCTACCTGCTACTACCGGCCCACTACCATCAATGCAACTCTTACATGTATTGTGCTACCTACCTGCTACTACCGGCCCACTACCATCAATGTCATGTATTGTGCTACCTACCTGCTACTACCGGCCCACTACCATCAATGACATATATTGTGCTACCTACCTGCTACTACCGGCCCACTACCATCAATGACATATATTGTGCTACCTACCTGCTACTACCGGCCCACTACCATCAATGACATATATTGTGCTACCTACCTGCTACTACCGGCCCACTACCATCAATGTCATATATTGTGCTACCTACCTGCTACTACCGGCCCACTACCATCAATGACATATATTGTGCTACCTACCTGCTACTACCGGCCCACTACCATCAATGACATATATTGTGCTACCTACCTGCTACTACCGGCCCACTACCATCAATGACATATATTGTGCTACCTACCTGCTACTACCGGCCCACTACCATCAATGACATATATTGTGCTACCTACCTGCTACTACCGGCCCACTACCATCAATGACATATATTGTGCTACCTACCTGCTACTACCGGCCCACTACCATCAATGACATATATTGTGCTACCTACCTGCTACTACCGGCCCACTACCATCAATGACATATATTGTGCTACCTACCTGCTACTACCGGCCCACTACCATCAATGACATATATTGTGCTACCTACCTGCTACTACCGGCCCATTAACATCAATGACATATATTGTGCTACCTACCTGCTACTACCGGCCCACTACCATCAATGACATATATTGTGCTACCTCTCTGCTACTACCGACCCACTACCATCAATGACATGTATTGTGCTACCTACCTGCTACTACCGGCCCACTATCATCAATGGCATATATTGTGCTACCTACCTGCTACATGTATTGTGCTACCTACCTGCTACTACTGGCCCACTACCATCACTGTCATGTATTGTGCTACCTACCTGCTACTACCGGCCCACTACCATCAATGACATATATTGTGCTACCTACCTGCTACTACCGGCCCACTACCATCAATGTCATGTATTGTGCTACCTACCTGCTACTACCGGCCTACTACCATCAATGACATATATTGTGCTACCTACCTGCTACTACCGGCACACTACCATCAATGTCATATATTGTGCTACCTACCTGCTACGACCGGCCCACTACCATCAATGGCATATATTGTGCTACCTACCTGCTACTACCGGCCCACTAACATCAATGACATACATGTATTGTGCTACCTACCTGCTACTACCGGCCCACTACCATCAATGGCATATATTGTGCTACCTACCTGCTACTACCGGCCCACTACCATCAATGTCATATATTGTGCTACCTACCTGCTACTACCGGCCCACTACCATCAATCACATGCATTGTGCCCCTACCTGCTACTACCGGACCACTACCATCAATTACATCTATTGTGCTACCTACCTGCTACTACCGGCCCACTACCATCACTGTCATATAGTGTGCTACCTACCTGCTACTACCGGCCCATTGCCATCAATGACATCTATTTTGCTACCTATCTGCTACTACCGGCCCACTACCATCAATGACATATATTGTGCTACCTACCCGCTACTACCGGCCCACTACCATCACTGTCATATAGTGTGCTACCTACCTGCTACGACCGGCCCACTACCATCAATGGCATATATTGTGCTACCTACCTGCTACTACCGGCCCACTAACATCAATGACATACATGTATTGTGCTACCTACCTGCTACTACCGGCCCACTACCATCAATGGCATATATTGTGCTACCTACCTGCTACTACCGGCCCACTACCATCAATGTCATATATTGTACTACCTACCTGCTACTACCGGCCCACTACCATCAATCACATGCATTGTGCACCCTACCTGCTACTACCGGACCACTACCATCAATTACATCTATTGTGCTACCTACCTGCTACTACCGCCCCACTACCATCACTGTCATATAGTGTGCTACCTACCTGCTACTACCGGCCCATTGCCATCAATGACATCTATTTTGCTACCTATCTGCTACTACCGGCCCACTACCATCAATGACATATATTGTGCTACCTACCTGCTACTACTGGCCCACTACCATTAATAACATGTATTGTGCTACCTACCTGCTACTACCGGCCCACTACCATCAATGACATATATTGTGCTACCTACCTGCTACTACCGGCCCACTAGCATCAATGACATGTATTGTGCCACCTACCTGCTACTACCGGCCCATTACCATCAATGACATATATAGTGCTACCTACCTGCTACTATCGGCCCACTACCATCAATGACATATATTGTGCTACCTACCTGCTACTACAAGCCCACTACCTTCAATGACATATATTGTGCTACCTACCTGCTACTACCGGCCCATTACCATCAATGACATATATTGTGCTACGTACCTGCTACTACCCGCCCACTACGATCAATGACATATAGTGTGCTACCTACCTGCTACTACCGGCCCACTACCATCAATGGCATATATTGTGCTACCTACATGCTACTACCGACCCACTACCATCAATGGCATATATTGTGCTACCTATCTGCTACTACCGGGCCACTAACATCAATGACATATATTGTGCTACCTACCTGCTACTACCGGCCCACTACCATAAATGACATATATTGTGTTACATACCTGCTACTACCGGCCCACTAACATCAATGACATATATTGTGCTACCTATCTGCTACTACCGGCCCACTACCATCAATGACATAATTATAGTATGCTACCTACCTGCTACTACCGGCCCACTGCCATCAATGACATATATTGTGATACCTACCTGCTACTACCAGCCCACTACCATCAATGGCATATAATGCGCTACCTACCTGCTACTACCGGCACACTACCATCAATGGCATATATTGTGCTACCTACCTGCTACTACCGGTCCACTACCATCAATGACATCTACTGTGCTACCTACCTGCTACTACCGGCCCATTACCGTCAATGACATGTATTGTGCTACCTACCTCCTACTACCGACCCACTACCATCAATGACATATATTGTGCTACCTATCTGCTACTACCGGCCCACTACCATCAATGACATATCTTGTGCTACCTACCTGCTACTACCGGCCCATTAACATCAATGACATATATTGTGCTACCTACCTGCTACTACCGGCCCACTACCATCAATGACATATATTGTGCTACCTCTCTGCTACTACCGACCCACTACCATCAATGACATATATTGTGCTACCTAACTGTTACTACCGGCGCACTACCATCAATGACATATATTGTACTACCTACCTGTTACTACCGGCCCACTACCATCAATGACATATATTGTACTACCTACCTGTTACTACCGGCCCACTACCATCAATGACATATAATGCGCTACCTACCTGCTACTACCGGCACACTACCATCAATGGCATATATTGTGCTACCTACCTGCTACTACCGATCCACTACCATCAATGACATCTATTGTGCTACCTACCTGCTACTACCGGCCCATTACCATCAATGACATGTATTGTGCTACCTACCTCCTACTACCGACCCACTACCATCAATGACATATATTGTGCTACCTATCTGCTACTACCGGCCCACTACCATCAATGACATATCTTGTGCTACCTACCTGCTACTACCGGCCCATTAACATCAATGACATATATTGTGCTACCTACCTGCTACTACCGGCCCACTACCATCAATGACATATATTGTGCTACCTCTCTGCTACTACCGACCCACTACCATCAATGACATGTATTGTGCTACCTACCTGCTACTACCGGCCCACTATCATCAATGGCATATATTGTGCTACCTACCTGCTACATGTATTGTGCTACCTACCTGCTACTACTGGCCCACTACCATCACTGTCATGTATTGTGCTACCTACCTGCTACTACCGGCCCACTACCATCAATGACATATATTGTGCTACCTACCTGCTACTACCGGCCCACTACCATCAATGTCATGTATTGTGCTACCTACCTGCTACTACCGGCCTACTACCATCAATGACATATATTGTGCTACCTACCTGCTACTACCGGCCCACTACCATCAATGACATATATTGTGCTACCTACCTGCTACTACCGGCCCACTACCATCAATGACATATATTGTGCTACCTACCTGCTACTACCGGCCCACTACCATCAATGACATATATTGTGCTACCTACCTGCTACTACCGGCCCACTACCATCAATGACATATATTGTGCTACCTATCTGCTACTACCGGCCCACTACCATCAATGACATGTATTGTGCTACCTACCTGCTACTACCGGCCCACTACCATCAATGACATGTATTGTGCTACCTACCTGCTACTACCGCCCACTACCATCAATGACATATTGTGCTACCTACCTGCTACTACCGGCCCACTACCATCAATGCATATATTGTGCTACCTACCTGCTACTACCGGCCCACTACCATCAATGTCATATATTGTGCTACCTACCTGCTACTACCGGCCCACTACCATCAATGACATATATTGTGCTACCTACCTGCTACTACCGGCCCACTACCATCAATGTCATATATTGTGCTACCTACCTGCTACTACCGGCCCACTACCATCAATGGCATATATTGTGCTACCTACCTGCTACTACCGGCCCACTACCATCAATGGACATATATTGTGCTACCTACCTGCTACTACCGGCCCACTACCATCAATGACATATATTGTGCTACCTACCTGCTACTACCGGCCCACTACCATCAATTACATCTATTGTGCTACCTACCTGCTACTACCGGCCCACTGCCATCAATTATATATATTGTGCTACATACCTGCTACTCCCGGCCCACTACCATCAAATACATCTATTGTGCTACCTACCTGCTACTACCAGCCCACTACCATCAATTACATCTATTGTGCTACCTACCTGCTACTACCGGCCCACTACCATCAATTACATCTATTGTGCTACCTACCTGCTACTACCGGCCCACTACCATCAATTACATATATTGTGCTACCTACCTGCTACTACCGGCCCACTACCATCAATGACATATATTGTGCTACCTAACTGTTACTACCGGCGCACTACCATCAATGACATATATTGTACTACCTACCTGTTACTACCGGCCCACTACCATCAATGACATATATTGTACTACCTACCTGTTACTACCGGCCCACTACCATCAATGACATATATTGTGCTACCTACCTGCTACTACCGGCCCACTACCATCAATGGCATATATTGTGCTACCTACCTGCTACTACCGGTCCACTACCATCAATGACATCTATTGTGCTACCTACCTGCTACTACCGGCCCACTACCATCAATGACATGTATTGTGCTACCTACCTGCTACTACCGGCCCACTACCATCAATGACATATATTGTGCTACCTACCTGCTACTACCGGCCCACTACCATCAATGACATATCTTGTGCTACCTACCTGCTACTACCGGCCCATTAACATCAATGACATATATTGTGCTACCTACCTGCTACTACCGGCCCACTACCATCAATGACATATATTGTGCTACCTCTCTGCTACTACCGACCCACTACCATCAATGACATGTATTGTGCTACCTACCTGCTACTACCGGCCCACTACCATCAATGGCATATATTGTGCTACCTACCTGCTACATGTATTGTGCTACCTACCTGCTACTACTGGCCCACTACCATCACTGTCATGTATTGTGCTACCTACCTGCTACTACCGGCCCACTACCATCAATGACATATATTGTGCTACCTACCTGCTACTACCGGCCCACTACCATCAATGTCATGTATTGTGCTACCTACCTGCTACTACCGGCCTACTACCATCAATGACATATATTGTGCTACCTACCTGCTACTACCGGCACACTACCATCAATGTCATATATTGTGCTACCTACCTGCTACGACCGGCCCACTACCATCAATGGCATATATTGTGCTACCTACCTGCTACTACCGGCCCACTAACATCAATGACATACATGTATTGTGCTACCTACCTGCTACTACCGGCCCACTACCATCAATGGCATATATTGTGCTACCTACCTGCTACTACCGGCCCACTACCATCAATGTCATATATTGTGCTACCTACCTGCTACTACCGGCCCACTACCATCAATCACATGCATTGTGCACCCTACCTGCTACTACCGGACCACTACCATCAATTACATCTATTGTGCTACCTACCTGCTACTACCGGCCCACTACCATCAATGTCATATAGTGTGCTACCTACCTGCTACTACCGGCCCATTGCCATCAATGACATCTATTTTGCTACCTACCTGCTACTACCGGCCCACTACCATCAATGACATATATTGTGCTACCTACCCGCTACTACCGGCCCACTACCATCAATGTCATATATTGTGCTACCTACCTGCTACTACCGGCCCACTACCATCAATGACATATATTGTGCTACCTACCTGCTACTACCGGCCCACTACCATCAATGACATACATGTATTGTGCTACCTACCTGCTACTAC
>CM026388.1:53592688-53625773 GCA_014843695.1 Archivesica marissinica | reverse complement strand
GTATATGACGGTGTGGTATATGTATGTATATGACGATGTGGTATATGTATGTACTTGACGGTGTGGTATATGACGATGTGGTATATGTATGTATATGACGGTGTGGTATATGTATGTATATGATGATGTGGTATATGTATGTATATGATGATGTGGTATATGTATGTATATGACGATGTGGTATATGACGGTGCGGTATATGTATGTATATGACGGTGTGGTATATGTATGTATATGACGGTGCGGTATATGTATGTATATGACGGTGTGGTATATGTATGTATATGACGGTGCGGTATGTGTATGTATATGACGGTGTGGTATATGTATGTATATAATGGTGTAGAATATGTACGTATATGACTATGTGGTATATGTATGTATATGATGATGTGGTATATGTATGTACTTGACGGTGTGGTATATGATGATGTGGTATATGTATGTATATGACGGTGTGGTATATGTATGTATAAGATGATGTGGTATATGTATGTATATGATGATGTGGTATATGTATGTACATGACGATGTGGTATATGACGGTGCGGTATTTGTATATATATGACGGTGTGGTATATGCATGTATATGACTATGTGGTATATGTTTTTATATGGCGGTGTGGTATATGTATGTATATGACGGTGTGGTATATGTATGTATATCATGGTGTGGTATATGTATGTATATGACGGTGTGGTATATGACGGTGTGGTATATGTATGTATACGTCGGTGTGGTATATGCATGTATATGACTATGTGGTATATGTTTTTATATGGCGGTGTGGTATATGTATGTATATGACGGTGTGGTATATGTATGTATATCATGGTGTGGTATATGTATGTATATGACGGTGTGGTATATGACGGTGTGGTATATGTATGTATACGTCGGTGTGGTATATGCATGTATATGTCGGTGTGGTATATGACGGTGTGGTATATATATGTATATGACGGTGTGGTATATGTATGTATATGACGGTGTGGTATATGTATGTATATGACGGTGTGGTATATGTATGTATATGACGGTGTGGTATATGTATGTATATGACGGTGTGGTATATGTATGTATATGACGATGTGGTATATGTATGTATATGACGATGTGGTATATGTATGTATATGACGATGTGGTATATGTATGTATATGACGATGTGGTATATGACGGTGCGGTATATGTATGTATATGACGGTGTGGTATATGTATGTATATGATGGTGTGGTATATGTACGTATATGACTATGTGGTATATGTATGTATATGATGATGTGGTATATGTATGTACTTGACGGTGTGGTATATGACGATGTGGTATATGTATGTATATGACGGTGTGGTATATGTATGTATATGATGATGTGGTATATGTATGTATATGATGATGTGGTATATGTATGTATATGACGATGTGGTATATGACGGTGCGGTATATGTATGTATATGACGGTGTGGTATATGTATGTATATGACGGTGTGGTATATGTATGTATATGACGATGTGGTATATGTATGTATATGATGATGTGGTATATGTATGTATATGACGGTGTGGTATATGACGATGTGGTATATGTATGTATATGACGGTGTGGTATATGTATGTATATGATGATGTGGTATATGTATGTATTGACGGTGTGGTATATGACGATGTGGTATATGTATGTATATGACGGTGTGGTATATGTATGTATATGATGATGTGGTATATGTATGTATATGATGTGGTATATGTATGTATATGACGGTGTGGTATATGTATGTATATGATGATGTGGTATATGTATGTATATGATGTGGTATATGTATGTATATGACGATGTGGTATATGGATGTGTATATGACGGTGCGGTATATGTATGTATATGATGGTGTGGTATATGTATGTATATGACGGTGTGGTATATGTATGTATATGACGGTGTGGTATATGTATGTATATGATGATGTGGTATATGTATGTACTTGACGGTGTGGTATATGACGATGTGGTATATGTATGTATATGACGATGTGGTATATGTATGTATATGATGATGTGGTATATGTATGTATATGACGATGTGGTATATGACGGTGCGGTATATGTATGTATATGACGGTGCGGTATATGTATGTATATGACGGTGCGGTATATGTATGTATATGACGGAGTGGTATATGTATGTATATGACGGTGCGGTATGTGTATGTATATAATGATGTCGTATATGTATGTATATGATGATGTCGTATACATATGTATATGACGGTATGGTATATGTATGTATATGACGGTGCGGTATATGTATGTATATGACGATGTCGTATATGCCTGTATATGACGATGTGGTATATGACGGTGTAGTATATGTATGTATATGATGATGTGGTATATGTATGTACTTGACGGTGTGGTATATGACGATGTGGTATATGTATGTATATGACGGTGTGGTATATGTATGTATATGATGATGTGGTATATGTATGTATATGATGATGTGGTATATGTATGTATATGACGATGTTGTATATGACGGTGCGGTATATGTATGTATATGACGGTGTGGTATATGTATATATATGACGGTGCGGTATATGTATGTATAGGACGGTGTGGTATATGTATGTATATGACGGTGCGGTATGTGTAGGTATATGACGGTGTGGTATATGTATGTATATAATGGTGTAGAATATGTACGTATATGACTATGTGGTATATGTATGTATATGATGATGTGGTATATGTATGTACTTGACGGTGTGGTATATGATGATGTGGTATATGTATGTATATGACGGTGTCGTATATGTATGTATAAGATGATGTGGTATATGTATGTATATGATGATGTGGTATATGTATGTACATGACGATGTGGTATATGACGGTGCGGTATTTGTATATATATGACGGTGTGGTATATGCATGTATATGACTATGTGGTATATGTTTTTATATGGCGGTGTGGTATATGTATGTATATGACGGTGTGGTATATGTATGTATATCATGGTGTGGTATATGTATGTATATGACGGTGTGGTATATGACGGTGTGGTATATGTATGTATACGTCGGTGTGGTATATGCATGTATATGACTATGTGGTATATGTTTTTATATGGCGGTGTGGTATATGTATGTATATGACGGTGTGGTATATGTATGTATATCATGGTGTGGTATATGTATGTATATGACGGTGTGGTATATGACGGTGTGGTATATGTATGTATACGTCGGTGTGGTATATGCATGTATATGTCGGTGTGGTATATGACGGTGTGGTATATATATGTATATGACAGTGTGATATATGTATGTATATGACGGTATGGTATATGTATGTATATGACGGTGTGGTATATGTATGTATATGACGGTGTGGTATATGACGGTGTGGTATATGTATGTATACGTCGGTGTGGTATATGCATGTATATGTCGGTGTGGTATATGACGGTGTGGTATATATATGTATATGACGGTGTGATATATGTATGTATATGACGGTGTGGTATATGTATGTATATGACGGTGTGGTATATGTATGTATATGACGGTGTGGTATATGTATGTATATGACGATGTGGTATTTGTATGTATATGACGATGTGGTATATGTATGTATACGACGGTGTGGTATATGCATGTATATGACTATGTGGTATATGTTTGTATATGGCGGTGTGGTATATGTATGTATATGACGGTGTGGTATATGTATGTATATCATGGTGTGGTATATGTATGTATATGACGGTGTGGTATATGACGGTGTGGTATATGTATGTATACGTCGGTGTGGTATATGCATGTATATGTCGGTGTGGTATATGACGGTGTGGTATATATATGTATATGACGGTGTGGTATATGTATGTATATGACGATGTGATATATGTATGTATATGACGGTATGGTATATGTATGTATATGACGGTGTGGTATATGTATGTATATGACGGTTTGGTATATGTATGTATATGACGATGTGGTATATGTATGTATATGACGGTGTGGTATATGTATGTATATGACGGTGTGGTATATGTATGTATATGACGATGTGGTATATGTATGTATATGACGATGTGGTATATGTATGTATATGACGGTGTGGTATATGTATGTATATGACGATGTGGTATATGTATGTATATGACGGTGTGGTATATGTATGTATATGACGGTGTGGTATATGTATGTATAAGACGATGTGGTATATCACGATGTGGTATATGTATGTATATAATGGTGTAGTATATGTACGTATATGACTATGTGGTATATGTATGTATATGATGATGTGGTATATGTATGTACTTGACGGTGTGGTATATGACGATGTGGTATATGTATGTATATGACGGTGTGGTTTATGTATGTATATGATGATGTGGTATATGTATGTATATGATGATGTGGTATATGTATGTACTTGACGGTGTGGTATATGACGATGTGGTATATGTATGTATATGACGGTGTGGTTTATGTATGTATATGATGATGTAGTATATGTATGTATACGATGATGTGGTATATGTATGTACTTGACGGTGTGGTATATGACGATGTGGTATATGTATGTATATGACGGTGTGGTTTATGTATGTATATGATGATGTGGTATATGTATGTATATGATGATGTGGTATATGTATGTACTTGACGGTGTGGTATATGACGATGTGGTATATGTATGTATATGACGGTGTGGTATATGTATGTATATGATGATGTGGTATATGTATGTATATGATGATGTGGTATATGTATGTATATGACGATGTGGTATATGTATGTATATGACGATGTGGTATATGACGGTGCGGTATATGTATGTATATGATGGTGTGGTATATGTATGTATATGACGGTGCGGTATATGTATGTATATGAAGGTGTGGTATATGTATGTATATGATGGTGAGGTATGTGTACGTATATGACTATGTGGTATATGTATGTATATGATGATGTGGTATATGTATGTACTTGACGGTGTGGTATATGACGATGTGGTATATGTATGTATATGATGATGTAGTATATGTATGTATATGATGATGTGGTATATGTATGTATATGACGATGTGGTATATGACGGTGCGGTATATGTATGTATATGACGGTGCGGTATATGTATGTATATGACGGTGCGGTATATGTATGTATATGACGGAGTGGTATATGTATGTATATGATGGTGCGGTATGTGTATGTATATAATGATGTCGTATATGTATGTATATGATGATGTCGTATACATATGTATATGACGGTATGGTATATGTATGTATATGACGGTGCGGTATATGTATGTATATGACGATGTCGTATATGCCTGTATATGACGATGTGGTATATGACGGTGTAGTATATGTATGTATATGATGATGTGGTATATGTATGTATATGACGGTGTGGTATATGACGATGTGGTATATGTATGTATATGACGGTGTGGTATATGTATGTATATGATGATGTGGTATATGTATGTATATGACGATGTTGTATATGACGGTGCGGTATATGTATGTATATGACGGTGTGGTATATGTATGTATATGACGGTGCGGTATATGTATGTATAGGACGGTGTGGTATATGTATGTATATGACGGTGCGGTATGTGTAGGTATATGACGGTGTGGTATATGTATGTATATAATGGTGTAGAATATGTACGTATATGACTATGTGGTATATGTATGTATATGATGATGTGGTATATGTATGTACTTGACGGTGTGGTATATGATGATGTGGTATATGTATGTATATGACGGTGTGGTATATGTATGTATAAGATGATGTGGTATATGTATGTATATGATGATGTGGTATATGTATGTACATGACGATGTGGTATATGACGGTGCGGTATTTGTATATATATGACGGTGTGGTATATGCATGTATATGACTATGTGGTATATGTTTTTATATGGCGGTGTGGTATATGTATGTATATGACGGTGTGGTATATGTATGTATATCATGGTGTGGTATATGTATGTATATGACGGTGTGGTATATGACGGTGTGGTATATGTATGTATACGTCGGTGTGGTATATGCATGTATATGACTATGTGGTATATGTTTTTATATGGCGGTGTGGTATATGTATGTATATGACGGTGTGGTATATGTATGTATATCATGGTGTGGTATATGTATGTATATGACGGTGTGGTATATGACGGTGTGGTATATGTATGTATACGTCGGTGTGGTATATGCATGTATATGTCGGTGTGGTATATGACGGTGTGGTATATATATGTATATGACAGTGTGATATATGTATGTATATGACGGTATGGTATATGTATGTATATGACGGTGTGGTATATGTATGTATATGACGGTTTGGTATATGTATGTATATGACGATGTGGTATATGTATGAATATGACGATGTGGTATATGTATGTATATGACGATGTGGTATATGTATGTATATGACGATGTGGTATATGACGGTGCGGTATATGTATGTATATGACGGTGTAGTATATGTATGTATATGATGGTGTGGTATATGTATGTATATGATGATGTGGTATATGTATGTACTTGACGGTGTGGTATATGACGATGTGGTATATGTATGTATATGACGGTGTGGTATATGTATGTATATGATGATGTGGTATATGTATGTATATGATGATGTGGTATATGTATGTATATGACGATGTTGTATATGACGGTGTGGTATATGTATGTATATGACGGTGTGGTATATGTATGTATATGACGATGTGGTATATGTAGTGTGTATGTATATGACGGTGTGGTATATGTATGTATATGACGGTGCGGTATATGTATGTATATGACGATGTGGTATATGATGTATAGTGTGGTATGACGTGTGTATATGTATGTATATGATGATGTGGTATATGTATGTATGACGGTGTGGTATATGACGATGTGGTATATGTATGTATATGACGGTGTGGTATATGTATGTATATGATGATGTGGTATATGTATGTATATGATGATGTGGTATATGTATGTATATGACGATGTTGTATATGACGGTGCGGTATATGTATGTATATGACGGTGTGGTATATGTATGTATATGACGGTGCGGTATATGTATGTATATGACGGTGTGGTATATGTATGTATATGACGGTGCGGTATATGTATGTATATGACGGTGTGGTATATGTATGTATATAATGGTGTGGTATATGTACGTATATGACTATGTGGTATATGTATGTATATGATGATGTGGTATATGTATGTACTTGACGGTGTGGTATATGACGATGTGGTATATGTATGTATATGACGGTGTGGTATATGTATGTATATGATGATGTGGTATATGTATGTATATGATGATGTGGTATATGTATGTATATGACGATGTGGTATATGACGGTGCGGTATATGTATGTATATGACGGTGTGGTATATGTATGTATATGACGATGTGGTATATGTATGTATATGACGGTGTGGTATATGTATGTATATGACGGTGTGGTATATGTATGTATATGATGGTGTGGTATATGTATGTATATGACGGTGTGGTATATGTATGTATATGATGATGTGGTATATGTATGTATATGACGATGTGGTATATGACGGTGTGGTATATGTATGTATATGACGGTGTGGTATATGCATGTATATGACTATGTGGTATATGTTTTATATGGCGGTGTGGTATATGTATGTATATGACGGTGTGGTATATGTATGTATATGATGGTGTGGTATATGTATGTATATGACGGTGTGGTATATGACGGTGTGGTATATGTATGTATACGTCGGTGTGGTATATGCATGTATATGACTATGTGGTATATGTTTTTATATGGCGGTGTGGTATATGTATGTATATGACGGTGTGGTATATGTATGTATATCATGGTGTGGTATATGTATGTATATGACGGTGTGGTATATGACGGTGTGGTATATGTATGTATACGTCGGTGTGGTATATGCATGTATATGTCGGTGTGGTATATGACGGTGTGGTATATATATGTATATGACGGTGTGATATATGTATGTATATGACGGTATGGTATATGTATGTATATGACGGTGTGGTATATGTATGTATATGACGGTTTGGTATATGTATGTATATGACGATGTGGTATTTTTATGAATATGACGATGTGGTATATGTATGTATATGATGATGTGGTATATGTATGTACTTGACGGTGTGGTATATGACGATGTGGTATATGTATGTATATGACGGTGTGGTTTATGTATGTATATGATGATGTGGTATATGTATGTATATGATGATGTGGTATATGTATGTACTTGACGGTGTGGTATATGACGATGTGGTATATGTATGTATATGACGGTGTGGTTTATGTATGTATATGATGATGTAGTATATGTATGTATACGATGATGTGGTATATGTATGTACTTGACGGTGTGGTATATGACGATGTGGTATATGTATGTATATGACGGTGTGGTTTATGTATGTATATGATGATGTGGTATATGTATGTATATGATGATGTGGTATATGTATGTACTTGACGGTGTGGTATATGACGATGTGGTATATGTATGTATATGACGGTGTGGTTTATGTATGTATATGATGATGTGGTATATGTATGTATATGATGATGTGGTATATGTATGTATATGACGATGTGGTATATGTATGTATATGACGATGTGGTATATGACGGTGCGGTATATGTATGTATATGATGGTGTGGTATATGTATGTATATGACGGTGCGGTATATGTATGTATATGAAGGTGTGGTATATGTATGTATATGATGGTGAGGTATGTGTACGTATATGACTATGTGGTATATGTATGTATATGATGATGTGGTATATGTATGTACTTGACGGTGTGGTATATGACGATGTGGTATATGTATGTATATGATGATGTAGTATATGTATGTATATGATGATGTGGTATATGTATGTATATGACGATGTGGTATATGACGGTGCGGTATATGTATGTATATGACGGTGCGGTATATGTATGTATATGACGGTGCGGTATATGTATGTATATGACGGAGTGGTATATGTATGTATATGACGGTGCGGTATGTGTATGTATATAATGATGTCGTATATGTATGTATATGATGATGTCGTATACATATGTATATGACGGTATGGTATATGTATGTATATGACGGTGCGGTATATGTATGTATATGACGATGTCGTATATGCCTGTATATGACGATGTGGTATATGACGGTGTAGTATATGTATGTATATGATGATGTGGTATATGTATGTACTTGACGGTGTGGTATATGACGATGTGGTATATGTATGTATATGACGGTGTGGTATATGTATGTATATGATGATGTGGTATATGTATGTATATGATGATGTGGTATATGTATGTATATGACGATGTTGTATATGACGGTGCGGTATATGTATGTATATGACGGTGTGGTATATGTATATATATGACGGTGCGGTATATGTATGTATAGGACGGTGTGGTATATGTATGTATATGACGGTGCGGTATGTGTAGGTATATGACGGTGTGGTATATGTATGTATATAATGGTGTAGAATATGTACGTATATGACTATGTGGTATATGTATGTATATGATGATGTGGTATATGTATGTACTTGACGGTGTGGTATATGATGATGTGGTATATGTATGTATATGACGGTGTGGTATATGTATGTATAAGATGATGTGGTATATGTATGTATATGATGATGTGGTATATGTATGTACATGACGATGTGGTATATGACGGTGCGGTATTTGTATATATATGACGGTGTGGTATATGCATGTATATGACTATGTGGTATATGTTTTTATATGGCGGTGTGGTATATGTATGTATATGACGGTGTGGTATATGTATGTATATCATGGTGTGGTATATGTATGTATATGACGGTGTGGTATATGACGGTGTGGTATATGTATGTATACGTCGGTGTGGTATATGCATGTATATGACTATGTGGTATATGTTTTTATATGGCGGTGTGGTATATGTATGTATATGACGGTGTGGTATATGTATGTATATCATGGTGTGGTATATGTATGTATATGACGGTGTGGTATATGACGGTGTGGTATATGTATGTATACGTCGGTGTGGTATATGCATGTATATGTCGGTGTGGTATATGACGGTGTGGTATATATATGTATATGACAGTGTGATATATGTATGTATATGACGGTATGGTATATGTATGTATATGACGGTGTGGTATATGTATGTATATGACGGTTTGGTATATGTATGTATATGACGATGTGGTATATGTATGAATATGACGATGTGGTATATGTATGTATATGACGATGTGGTATATGTATGTATATGACGATGTGGTATATGACGGTGCGGTATATGTATGTATATGACGGTGTAGTATATGTATGTATATAATGGTGTGGTATATGTACGTATATGACTATGTGGTATATGTATGTATATGATGATGTGGTATATGTATGTACTTGACGGTGTGGTATATGACGATGTGGTATATGTATGTATATGACGGTGTGGTATATGTATGTATATGATGATGTGGTATATGTATGTATATGATGATGTGGTATATGTATGTATATGACGATGTTGTATATGACGGTGCGGTATATGTATGTATATGACGGTGTCGTATATGTATGTATATGACGGTGCGGTATATGTATGTATATGACGATGTGGTATATGACGGTGCGGTATATGTATGTATATGACGATGTGGTATATGACGGTGCGGTATATGTATGTATATGACGGTGTAGTATATGTATGTATATAATGGTGTGGTATATGTACGTATATGACTATGTGGTATATGTATGTATATGATGATGTGGTATATGTATGTACTTGACGGTGTGGTATATGACGATGTGGTATATGTATGTATATGACGGTGTGGTATATGTATGTATATGATGATGTGGTATATGTATGTATATGATGATGTGGTATATGTATGTATATGACGATGTGGTATATGACGGTGCGGTATATGTATGTATATGACGGTGTGGTATATGTATGTATATGATGGTGTGGTATATGTACGTATATGACTATGTGGTATATGTATGTATATGATGATGTGGTATATGTATGTACTTGACGGTGTGGTATATGACGATGTGGTATATGTATGTATATGACGGTGTGGTATATGTATGTATATGATGATGTGGTATATGTATGTATATGATGTGGTATATGTATGTATATGACGATGTTGTATATGACGGTGTGGTATATGTATGTATATGACGGTGTGGTATATGTATGTATATGACGGTGTGGTATATGTATGTATATGACGGTGTGGTATATGTATGTATATGACGGTGCGGTATATGTATGTATATGACGGTGTGGTATATGTATGTATGTATATGACGGTGTGGTATATGTATGTATATGACGGTGTGGTATATGTATGTATATGATGGTGTGGTATATGTATGTATATGACGGTGTGGTATATGTATGTATATGACGGTGTGGTATATGTATGTATATGACGGTGTAGTATGTATATGACGGTGTGGTATATGTATGTATATGACGATGTGGTATATGTATGTATGACGGTGTGGTATATGACGGTGTGGTATATGTATGTATATGACGGTGTGGTATATGTATGTATATGACGGTGTGGTATATGTATGTATATGACGGTGTGGTATATGTATGTATATGACGGTGTGGTATATGTATGTATATGACGGTGTGGTATATGTATGTATATGACGGTGTGGTATATGTATGTATATGACGGTGTGGTATATGTATGTATATGACGGTGTGGTATATGTATGTATATGACGGTGTGGTATATGTATGTATATGACGGTGAGGTATATGACGGTGTGGTATATGACGGTGTGGTATATGACGGTGTGGTATATGTATGTATATGACGGTGTGGTATATGTATGTATATGACGGTGTGGTATATGTATGTATATGACGGTGTGGTATATGACGGTATGGTATATGTATGTATATGACGGTGTGGTATATGTATGTATATGACGGTGTGGTATATGTATGTATATGACGGTGTGGTATATGACGGTGTGGTATATGTATGTATATGACGATGTGGTATATGTATGTATATGACGGTGTGGTATATGTATGTATATGACGGTGTGGTATATGTATGTATATGACGGTGTGGTATATGTATGTATATGACGGTGTGGTATATGTATGTATATGACGGTGTGGTATATGTATGTATATGACGGTGTGGTATATGTATGTATATGACGGTGTGGTATATGTATGTATATGACGGTGTGGTATATGTATGTATATGACGGTGTGGTATATGTATGTATATGACGATGTGGTATATGTATGTATATGACGGTGTGGTATATGTATGTATATGACGGTGTGGTATATGTATGTATATGACGGTGTGGTATATGTATGTATATGACGATGTGGTATATGTATGTATATGACGATGTCGTATATGTATGTTTATGACGGTGTGGTATATGTATGTATATGATGGTGTGGTATATGTATGTATATCATGGTGTGGTATATGTATGTATATGACGGTGTGGTATATGACGGTGTGGTATATGTATGTATACGTCGGTGTGGTATATGCATGTATATGTCGGTGTGGTATATGACGATGTGGTAAATGTATGTATATGACGGTGTGGTGTATGTATATGACGATGTGGTATATGTATGTATATGACGGTGTGGTATATGTATGTATATGACTATGTGGTATATGTATGTATATGGCTGTGGTATATGTTGTATATGCGGTGTGGTATATGTATGTATATGACGGTGTTGTATATGTATGTATATCATGGTGTGGTATATGTATGTATATGACGGTGTGGTATATGACGGTGTGGTATATGTATGTATACGTCGGTGTGGTATATGCATGTATATGTCGGTGTGGTATATGACGGTGTGGTATATATATGTATATGACGGTGTGGTATATGTATGTATATGACGATGTGATATATGTATGTATATGACGGTATGGTATATGTATGTATATGACGGTGTGGTATATGTATGTATATGACGGTTTGGTATATGTATGTATATGACGATGTGGTATATGTATGTATATGACGGTGTGGTATATGTATGTACTTGACGGTGTGGTATATGACGATGTGGTATATGTATGTATATGACGGTGTGGTTTATGTATGTATATGATGATGTGGTATATGATGATGTGGTATATGTATGTATATGACGATGTGGTATATGACGGTGCGGTATATGTATGTATATGACGGTGTGGTATATGTATGTATATGACGGTGCGGTATATGTATGTATATGACGGTGTGGTATATGTATGTATATGACGGTGCGGTATGTGTATGTATATGACGGTGTGGTATATGTATGTATATGATGATGTGGTATATGTATGTATATGGCGGTGCGGTATATGTATGTATATGACGGTGTGGTATATGTATGTATATGACGGTGCGGTATGTGTATGTATATGATGATGTCGTATATGTATGTATATGATGATGTCGTATACATATGTATATGACGGTGTGGTATATGTATGTATATGACGGTGCGGTATATGTATGTATATGACGATGTCGTATATGTATGTATATGACGATGTGGTATATGACGGTGTGGTATATGTATGTATATGACGATGTGGTATATGTATGTATATGACGATGTCGTATATGTATGTTTATGACGGTGTGGTATATGTATGTATATGAAGATATGGTATATGTATGTATATGGCGGTATGGAATATGTATGTATATGATGATGTGGTATATGTATGTATATGGCGGTATGGAATATGTATGTATATGACGATGTGGTATATGTATGTATATGACCGTGTGGTTTATCTATGTATATGACGGCGTGGTATATGTATGTATATGATGATGTGGTATATGTATGTATATGACGATGTGGTATATGTATGTATATGATGATGTGGCATATGCATGTATATGACGGTGTGGTATATGTCTGTATATGACGGTGTGGTATATGTATGTATATCATGGTGTGGCATATGTATGTATATGATGATGTGGTACAAGTTGACTTCAATCCATATCCGGGTTACAAATACGCTCACCTATACATTGTTCTACACACAATGAGAGACATCTCTAATTTTCTATTACTTTCCTTAAAAGTTGGTAGATAAAGTCCGATTTATTCCAAAATGTGAATAGGTCCTTTTAGCTAGAATCCTTTGTTTGTACTGCTGTTCCCTACCCAGATGTAGCGGTATGATGATTGTGATGTTATCAAAATCGTTTTAATTAACCGATAATTACAAATAAGTACCCATTGTATATACTGTAGGAGATATGTCAAGATATAATAATTTAATAATCATATGAAGTGATAGTGGAATAAAATTGCTAGCTTGTTGTGCAAAGGGAACAACGATAAAAACAGAGGAAAACAATAGGACCTACCTACTTTTAAGGAGTATTCAGGGGCAGTAACTGACTGATGTCTCTCATTACGTGTACCAATACACATACTTCCCCTGTATATAGAGACTGTAAGGTGGTACCAACCCCTAGGTTCCACTCTGGGTACAACCGCCGACTCACGTGTGTATAATGAACCAATAAGAGAGTAAATCTGTTATAAGCCATTTATTTAAGTGATTACATATATACAGTGTATACTTACATTAACTATCGCCAACATGATTAGTTTAATGTACAAAAAACTGCACGTGCAAGTGTTGCTATGATACGTTTTGTATGACTGTGCTTATAATGTGGAAGGTATATTATTATCCCAACATGAGGTTGTCGACAGCGAGTGGTTGTCGACAGAGAGTTGTTGTCGACAGCGAGTGGTTGTCGACAGCGAGTGGTTGTCGACAGCGAGTGGTTGTTGACAGCGAATGGTTGTCGACAGCGAGTGGTTGTCGACAGCGAGTGGTTGTTGACAGCAAGTGGTTGTTGACAGCGAGTGGTGGTCGACAGCGAGTGGTTGTCGACAGCGAGTGGTTGACGACAGCTAGTGGTTGTCGATAGCGGTCGACAGCGAGTGGTTGTCGACAGCGAGTTGTTGTTAATTAGATACATTTAACTAGTTTAGAACAATATACAAGCGGCGGGTGCTGACATTTTGGTGTTAGATTTCAATAAAAATATCTACATATTTTATAACAAACAATTTGCTTTATTACACACATAGCAACATTTAATGTTATGGAAGATATTATTGTTTATATAGTCGTTCCACAAAAATGTATTATAAATATTTACAATCTACAACTTTGTAAGCAATTACAGCCCATATTACAACAGTAAACACTAGCAATAAGTGGAAGAGATGGGTGTGTTTGCTACATATTTGTTCTTTCTAACTGTATAGATACTGTATAATAGAATTATTACAATGTACAAGAACACCATTGCAACTATCACGTGCACACACGGTTCAGCTACCGATGCAATTAAGGCTGCAATTCCGATCCAGTATCCCAACTAACCTACCAAAACATCAAGTGCTGTTACATGTGAACACTACACAATATACACTGTAGCTAATTCATCGAAACCGCTTACATAGTTCAACACTCGACATAAGATGGTCCACATGTAGTCTTAATCACCGATGTATCAGCTATTGAAGTGCTATCTAGATCCAAACTACGTCTATCAGCCAGGAGGATGCAATAGTTATCCACTACTAGAAATATCGTGCTGCTGTATCCCAGTCTAGCGTGGATATCATGAGAATGTGGGAACCAAATGCCGATAAGATGATCAAAACAGAAGCGCACAAGGAATAGCCACTAATACATGTTAATCCAATGGAATATATCACACACGAGATGTAAAGGAATGTCTGAACACGGATGTCCATCAGGAATAGCCACTAATACATGTTAATCCAATGGAAGATATCACACACGAGATGTAAAGGAATGTCTGAACACACAAGTCCATCTCAAAAAATAGCGCACAAAATAGCGATTAAAGTGTTCGCGAAATTATAGTATTTTACAGTATACGCGTTTGTAAATATTTCACACTGTATTAATCTGTCAGATCCACTGATAGATGTCTTACATATTTAGCACACTAGGGGTGGCTATTCGGATGTCATACATGTCCTTCTACACACATTGTAGTGGTCTGAATATGTGAGCATGCGCTCTTTTATACCTACTTATTACATAATTCGCACACATGTAATCGTTCTTCGGATTGTATGAACATTTGCTTCTTTATCGCTAGGCGGGACGAAATGTCTTCCTATATACATGTTCCTCATTCAGGGTGTCCTTTACACAGTTCATACTCATGTGGCCGATGTCCAGTGTGTATGAGCATATGTCGCTTTAAAGCCATAGAATGACAGAAAGTCTTCTTACATATTTCACACTCATGTGTTCGTTCTCACGAATGTATTAGTATATGCGTCTTTAAATGGCTAGATTGACCAAATGCCGTACTACATATTTCACACTTATGTGGTCGTTCCCCGGTATGTATGAACATATGCTTCTTTAAATCGCTAGATTGACTACATACCTTATTACATAGTTCACACTTATGTGGTCGTTCCCCGGTATGTATTAGCATATGCTGCTTTAATTGACTATATTGACTGAACGCCTTACTACATATTTCACACTCATATGGTCGTTCCCCTGTATGTATGAACATATGCGTCTTTAAATGGCTAGATTGACCAAATGCCTTACTACATATTTCACACTCGTGTGGTCGTTCCCCGGTATGTATGAGCATATGCGTCTTTAAATCGCTAGATTGACTAAATACCTTATTACATATTTCACACTTATGTGGCCGTTCTCCGGTATGTATGAGCATGTGCACCTTCAAACTACCTGAATGGCTAAATGTTTTATTACATAGTTCACACTCGTGTGGTCGTTCCCCGGTATGTATGAGCATATGCTGCTTTAAATTGCTAGATTGATTAAATACCTTATTACATAGTTCACACTTATGTGGCCGTTCTCCGGTATGTATGAGCATGTGCACCTTCAAACTACTTGAATGAGTAAATCTTTTATTACACAGTTCACACTCGTGTGGTCGTTCCCCGGTATGTATGAGCATATGCTGCTTTAAATGGCTAGATTGATTAAATAGGTTATTACATATTTCACACTTATGTGGTCGTTCCCCGGTATGTATGAACATATGCTTCTTTAAATCGCTAGATTGACTACATACCTTATTACATATTTCACACTCATGTGGTCGTTCCCCGGTATGTATTAGCATATGCTGCTTTAATTGACTATATTGACTGAACGCCTTACTACATATTTCACACTCATATGGTCGTTCCCCTGTATGTATGAACATATGCGTCTTTAAATGGCTAGATTGACCAAATGCCTTACTACATATTTCACACTCGTGTGGTCGTTCCCCGGTATGTATGAGCATATGCTTCTTTAAATCGCTAGATTGACTAAATACCTTATTACATACTTCACACTTATGTGGCCGTTCTCCGGTATGTATGAGCATGTGGACCTTCAAATTGCCTGAATTGATAAAGGTTTTATTACATAGTGCACACTTGTGTGGTCGTTCCCCGGTATGTATTAGCATATGCTTCTTTAAATTGCTAGATTGACTGAATACCTTATTACATAGTGCACACTCGTGTGGTCGTTCCCCGGTATGTATTAGCATATGCTTCTTTAAATTGCTAGATTGACTGAATACCTTATTACACAGTACACACTCATGCGTCGGTTCTACGGAATGCACGTGCACGTGTGATTTTTCTCCAGTATGATTGGTTATGTCCTGCTTTATATTCCTAGACATTTTGAGAATCCTTAATAAATGTGTTCTCTGCTATTTATGCATATGAATTGACAAAGTAGGTCAGTCCTCCTTACACAGCTTAACATCCTTCTAACATCGAGCTCAAAATTTGAAAAGAACGAGCATATAAGAGGAATTTCTTAATTAAACAAGAGAAATCATCGAGATATGTACCTATAAACATCAGGTTTCATCTCCGGTAAGAAAACATTTACATGCCATAAATGCACGTTGTTTCAATTAGTTATTGGCCATTCCAACAGCTTATTATATAGTCATTATTCGGTCGAGCTAACATCATCATCATCATCATCATCATTAGTAGTAATGTTCAACGATTGGGATATTCAGCTCATTATCGTATAAATCAGCCATTATTCATCGGTAGAATATTGTATGCCTCGCCATTTTATGTTTTCCTTTACGTCCAATACACAATATCCTGTAAGAAAAGGGAATGTAATTATTTATATTTATTTGTTATCGATCATAAGAATTATAGTGATAACATAAACACAACCCTGAAGTTATCCACGTTCGTCAGTTATTTACAACGTGTGCTTACAGTTACTGTAGATTGTGTGTTTTCCATAATAATCATATAATATACATTATGCAACAGGTGAGCTTGCGTAACTAATTGGGAGAGGTTTAACGACAACGTGTACTACTGCAATAACAGCAAACACCTTTCTCAATTAACAGTATGCAACAGGTGAGCTTGCGTAACTAATTGGGAGAGGTTTAATGACCACGTGTACTACTGCAATAACAGCAAACACATTTCTAAATTAACAGTATGCAACAGGTGAACGTGCGTATCTAATTGGGAGAGGTTTAATGACCACGTGTACTACTGCAATAACAGCAGACACCTTACTTTACACACATATAATAATGTATGTTCTATAAACGGGTACCCGGTACATGTTACGTGAGTGCGTAGGAGTAAGTGCGTAGGAACCCACATTAGATCTACATAGCCGTCACTTGCATACACCCAGCTTGCCAAAATATTGGGGCCGCGGACATAACTTCCCCAAGAATAAAATAAAAACATCCGCCTGCCTAGCCAAACTATTGGGACAGCGATCGCGGCCCCTGCTCCGACGCCTATGATCAGACACTGATCTGGTCTATCATCCTCAAATGTCAATCCCCTCGCTGAGATGTAGACATGTTGTGCGTCAAACAGCACATGAGTGGCATCTGAACTAATACCATTAAGGACAACTGACTGGAGTATATCATCTAGAAAACTAGCTAGATAGTAAACCCACCTTATTGTTTGACCTCTGACTCCATAGTGATGCATTTTCAGTAGTATTTTCTCGTGATTGACCTTGTGGAAAGTCTTACTGAAATCTACCTGATGCTTAGTGTAGACTGAGGTAACCAAGTCAGTGACTAGCACTACTTCAACATCATACTGCCGAACAAAGAGTTATTTAATCTAAAATGTCAAGTGCAAGTTCAAAAGATAAAAGGATCCACAAAGCAGACAGTACAAGGATTAGAGACAGTTCGAATCCAGTCTGTTATCACAGGTCGGCAGACTGGGACTCGACTGTATATATGTCGGTAGACTGTTCCATAGCCTGATTGTTCTTGGGGGAAATGAGTTGGCATGGTATTGGGTTGTTGACTGTTGGATTAGATAGTTAAGGTTTCTTGTGCGTGTGAGGTGATGATGATCTACAGCAACTAGTTCATTTCTTATCTTGAAAAACATGATTACTGAGGCTTGATTTCGTCTATGTTCTAAAGTTTTCCAATTGAGTGTGGATACCATTTGTGAGACAGTGTAGTTGTAATCATTGAATATATGTGGCTGCAGATCTTTGGAACATTTCTATTTTGTAGGTGAGGTGTTTCTGCAAGGGGTTCCAGACAGTAGAGCAGTATTCAACCTGTTGGCGGACATAAGTGATATATGCGTTTTCTTTCTACCTGTTTGTTATTTGTTTTGACATTCCTTTTGATGAAGCGGATTGTGTTGTTAGCTTTTGAGGTGATATTATTGATGTGTTGGGCCCAGGTAAGAGTTTGGAAGATATGCATGTTAGAGAAATGGGGCGGTAGCTGCTACGTTTGGACTTTTTGTATATGGGAGATATAACTGCATGTCTCCAAGCACCTGGGACAATGACGGCGTCAAGTGATCTTTGAAAGATGTATGTTAGCATTGGGGGCAATTTCGTTGTGCAGTTGTTTAAGTAACCTAGGTGAGATTTCATCAGGACCTGAGGCCTTATTGGGGTTTAGGCCTGACAGGAGCTTGTCAACTCTGTGATATTGATTGGTGGCATGAGTGTGTGAGTGGACATGGAGGCTGCACTTTTTGACAATTGTTTGAGAATGAGGGGTTAGGACAAGACAGATTCAAACTGTCCATTCAGAATATTGGCTTTTAACAATGGATTTTTGACTTTTGACTCGAAAGGGCGGTTCATGAAAAAACAATAGCATGGTCCGAAGACCCAAGGTGTGGTGGCTAGGAATAGGTTCAAGATAATTTTATCTCTGGTGGGGATTTTGACCATTTGTTCATGATTGAAATATGTGAGATTTTCTGAGAAGGATTCGTACATTTGTTTGAATTTACAGGGTGGGCAGGGTGAGTCAGAGGACCAGTCCATATCGGGCAGGTTTAGATCTCCGAAATTCCATATAAAGCTGTTTCACGGTATTTTCAAACTAACTGTCCATAGTTCTTGTAATGACTGTGGTCGTGTTCATGGGGCTTGTAAAATGCAGACAAAAAGATGTCCTTAAGTCCAGTTATTGAACTTGTTGACCAATGTTGCAATTGGATTTTAAGTCGGGTAGGGGTTGTTGCAAATTGGGTATCTTCTTCACATATAACATGTTTGCAAGCGGACTAAAGGTAGTACTTGTACTGATGGAGTTCAGGGAGTGTGGTAGGGAGGAAGAATATTTGAAGCTACCACAACTTAAACAATTTTTAATAACAATTTGACAAAAAATAAATATGTTTAAACTAACTTAAACAATGCCAGGTGAAACTATAGAGTCGGTGAGGTGATTGTATGTGCCATACCCTACACTGTGACAATTAGCATGACATCAAGATTGGCAAGTGTCACAGCTGGTGCCTTTATCATCCCAAGTAACCTCTGATTGACACGTTCCAAAGGGATACTGCATCATTGGACCTGGATTTGATTCAATGTCAGACATTTTGGTTGTTAGGAGGCAGTGCATACATATTAGGCTACATTTTGGTTGTTAGGAGGCAGTGCATACATATTAGGCTACATTTTGGTTGTTAGGAGGCAGTGCATACATATTAGGCTACATTTTGGTTGTTAGGAGGCAGTGCATACATATTAGGCTACATTTTGGTTGTTAGCAGGCAGTGCATACATATTAGGCTACATTTTGGTTGTTAGGAGGCAGTGCATACATATTAGGCTACATTTTGGTTGTTAGCAGGCAGTGCATACATATTAGGCTACATTTTGGTTGTTAGCAGGCAGTGCATACATATTAGGCTACATTTTGGTTGTTAGCAGGCAGTGCATACATATTAGGCTACATTTTGGTTGTTAGCAGGCAGTGCATACATATTAGGCTACATTTTGGTTGTTAGCAGGCAGTGCATACATATTAGGCTACATTTTGGTTGTTAGGAGGCAGTGCATACATATTAGGCTACATTTTGGTTGTTAGGAGGCAGTGCATACATATTAGGCTACATTTTCCTTGATGACCTTTGCCTAGTATGTGATGACTGACATGCATTTTATTTAATGAAATGGAAATTGAAACTGGAGTGCCGTGCAGGACTTCGAGTGATGTAGGGTTTGGGCTAAGTTACTAATTGGGTCACACATGAATCTCGTCCATCTTATCCAATAACAAGTTGCTATTTTTAGATATTTATGCAGAAATAAATGTTCAAATATCCAGAGTAGTTTAAACCTTCATATATTTATAAGAAATATACAAGTTGTAAGTGGTCCGAATAAGCAACTGATCTAGTACGAATAAGACTAGTCCGAATCAGTCATGGTCCGAATGAACAATTGAACCACAAGTAGAAAGTATGACAATGTAGATATACAAACAAATAATTACCCAACTAACTAAGTATACAATCTTCTTCAAAGTCGCCACCGCATAAATGCATTTGGGGGTCTAGTACAATATCCTAAATTGTCACAACGGCCATTTTTGTTGAGTTCAAATGGCGTATTTTTACTAAGGGATATAATTTATCATATCTTAGTGTAAAAATGTATCCAACTCGTCCTTGTCTATTCACCGTACCGTACCGTAACACATAACAACATGTAAAACAACAAATACATTATATTTAATACATAGTAAAAAGTAAAAACATACGGTCTGTTCACTTATATTTCCAAGCCGTTACGATAGTGTCACTGGAGCCGTTACGATTGTGCCCTTAGGCAAGGCATTTAAATTCCACGTTGCCTCTTCTCTCTCCCTCGTGGCGATGGATTCCATCAGGAATGAGGTCTCGAGAGTGATTTATATAAGATGAAATAACTTGTTTCGCAATCGAGCTAAAATAAATTTGTATCAACTAATTATATGTCCAATCTTTCATTGCTTCTTATACCACTGCAGATGTAGGTAGCACCATATATGCCATTGGTGGTATTGGGCCGATAGTAGCAGGTAGGTAGCATAATATATGTCATTGATGGTAGTGGGCCTGTAGTAGCAGGTAGGTAGCACAATATATATCATTGATGGCAGTGGGCCGGTAGTAGCAGGTAGGTAGCACAATATATGTCATTGATGGTAGTGGGCCGGTAGTAGCAGGTAGGTAGCACAATATATGTCATTGATGGTAGTAGGCCGGTAGTAGCAGGCAGGTAGCACAATATATGTCATTGATGGTAGTGGGCCGGTAGTAGCAGGTAGGTAACACAATATATGTCATTGGTGGTAGTGGGCCGGTTGTAGCAGGTAGGTAGCACAATACATGGCATTGATAGTAGTGGGCCGGTAGAAGCAGATAGGTAGCACAATAGATGCCATTGATGGTAGTGGGCCTGTAGTAGCAGGTAGGTAGCACAATATAAGACATTGATGGTAGTGGGCCGGTAGTAGCAGATAGGTAGCACAATATATGCCATTGATGGTAGTGGGCCGGTAGTAGCAGGTAGGTAGCACAATATATGTCATTGATGGCAATGGGCCGGTAGTAGCAGGTAGGTAGCACGATATATGTCATTGATGGTAGTGGACCTGTAGTAGCAGGTAGGTAGCACAATATATGTCATTGATGGTAGTGGGCCTGTAGTAGCAGGTAGGTAGCACAATAGATGTCATTGATGGCAGTGGGCCGGTAGTAGCAGGTAGGTAGCACAATATATGTCATTGATGGTAGTGGGCCGGTAGTAGCAGGTAGGTAGCACAATATATGTCATTGATGGTAGTGGGCCGGTAGTAGCAGGTAGGTAGCACAATATATGTCATTGATGGTAGTGGGCCTGTAGTAGCAGGTAGGTAGCACAATATATGTCATTGATGGTAGTGGGCCGGTAGTAGCAGGTAGGTAGCACAATAGATGTCATTGATGGTAGTGGGCCGGTAGTAGCAGGTAGGTAGCACAATACATGTATGTCATTGATGGTAGTGGGCCGGTTGTAGCAGGTAGGTAGCACAATACATGGCATTGATGGTAGTGGGCCGGTAGTAGCAGATAGGTAGCACAATAGATGCCATTGATGGTAGTGGGCCTGTAGTAGCAGGTAGGTAGCACAATATAAGACATTGATGGTAGTGGGCCGGTAGTAGCAGATAGGTAGCACAATATATGCCATTGATGGTAGTGGGCCGGTAGTAGCAGGTAGGTAGCACAATATATGTCATTGATGGCAATGGGCCGGTAGTAGCAGGTAGGTAGCACGATATATGTCATTGATGGTAGTGGACCTGTAGTAGCAGGTAGGTAGCACAATATATGTCATTGATGACAGTGGGCCGGTAGTAGCAGGTAGGTAGCACAATATATGTCATTGATGGTAGTGAGCCGGTAGTAGCAGGTAGGTAGCACAATATATGCCATTGATGGTAGTGGGCCGGTAGTAGCATGTAGGTAGCACAATATATGTGATTGATGGTAGTGGGCCGGTAGTAGCAGATAGGTAGCACAATATATGTCATTGATTGTAGTGGGCCGGTAGTAGCAGATAGGTAGCACAATATATGCCATTGATGGTAGTGGGCCGGTAGTAGCAGGTAGGTAGCACAACAATAGATGTCATTGATGGTAGTGGGCCGGTAGTAGCCGATAGATAGCACAATATATGTCATTGATGGTAGTGGGCCGGTAGTAGCAGGTAGGTAGCACAATATATGTCATAGATGGTAGTGGGCCGGCAGTAGCATGTAGGTAGCATAATATATGTCATTGATGGTAGTGGGCCGGTAGTAGCAGGTAGGTAGCACAATATATGCCATTGATGGTAGTGGGCCGGTAGTAGCAGATAGGTAGAACAATATATGTCATTGATGGTAGTGGACCTGTAGTAGCAGGTAGGTAGCACAATATATGTCATTGATAACAGTGGGCCGGTAGTAGCAGGTAGGTAGCACAATAGATGTCATTGATGGTAGTGAGCCGGTAGTAGCAGGTAGGTAGCACAATATATGCCATTGTGGTAGTGGACCTGTAGTAGCAGGTAGGTAGCACAATATATGCCATTGATGGTAGTGGGCCGGTAGTAGCAGGTAGGTAGCACAATATATGTCATTGATGGTAGTGGGCCGGTAGTAGCAGGTAGGTAGCACAATATATGTCATTGATGGTAGTGGGCCGGTAGTAGCAGTAGGTAGCACAATATATGCCATTGATGGTAGTGGGCCGGTAGTAGCAGGTAGGTAGCACAATATATGTCATTGATGGTAGTGGGCCGGTAGTAGCAGGTAGGTAGCACAATATATGTCATTGATGGTAGTGGGCCGGTAGTAGCAGGTAGGTAGCACAATAGATGTCATTGATGGTAGTGGGCCGGTAGTAGCAGATATGTAGCACAATATATGCCATTGATGGTAGTGGGCCGGTAGTAGCAGGTAGGTAGCACAATATATGCCATTGATGGCAGTGGGCCGGTAGTAGCAGATAGGTAGCACAATATATGCCATTGATGGCAGTGGGCCGGTAGTAGCAGGTAGGTAGCACAATATATGCCATTGATGGTAGTGGGCCGGTAGTAGCAGGTAGGTAGCACAATATATGTCATTGATGTAGTGGCCGGTAGTAGCAGTAGGTAGCACAATAATGCATTGTGGTAGTGGCCGTAGTAGCAGGTAGGTAGCACAATATATGCATTGATGGTAGTGGGCCGGTAGTAGCAGGTAGGTAGCACAATAATGCATGATGGAGTGGGCCGGAGTAGCAGTAGGTAGCACAATATATGCATTGATGAGTGGGCCGGTAGTAGCAGGTAGGTAGCACAATATATGCATTGATGGAGTGGGCCGGTAGTAGCGAGTTTATCCACACGTTCAGACAGAGTTTATGCACAATTTCACATTCATAGCATGTCCTACTTTCACATTCATAAACACAATTTTGTTTTTAATAACATATTCGTGTCAGACTTATATTCTGTCGAGAGGTATAACCCACCCTCACCCCCACATGTCAAAACTAATATCCTGTCGAGAGGTATAACCCCCTCACCCCACATGTCAGACTTACATTCTGTCGAGCTGTATAACTCCCTCAACCCCACATGTCAGACTTATATTATGTCGAGTGGTATAACCCCCGCCACATGTCTCACCTCCTCCAAGGTAGCGATGCACATGTTAGATATATATATATATACAAACAGTTTTAAACGATGTAACTTTAATTTACATTTTCCAGTTCACATGTTTAAATTATTGCTACTATCTAGTGATGTAGCAGGAAACCCAGGTCCTGTTTAAAGCTTCAACATGACAAACAAGCTTTAACAACTTCTATTAATCACTCTCGTTGGCAGGGATGAAAGTGTACATGTGGTCATTCTTGGGGGGTGAGGAAACCGGATTACCCGGAGAAAACCCACCTTTCTGATTTAGCAACAACTGTACCATCTCACGTATTTCCCGGTTCGAGGATCGAACACAGGTCGCATTGGTGAGAACCGAGCTAACGGTAGTATATTGTCTTATACCTCATTTCACGTGTTGTCACTTCCTGAAATTTAAATCACTATAACTTAATACTGTTCATGGTATTGACCAGAATCACATTCATTGGTAGAACTTGGAATCCTAAATGGTTATCCCTTTCCCCATTAGAAGCGCCTATTGACGCCAATGTCTATTGACATAGATTGACACATTAACAAGCTATAATAACGATCGAACCAACGTAGTGTATACAACACTTAATAATTCATAGTAACCTCTATGAAGGTTGAGTAGGCAAGTTCACAGTTTATCCATTGTGTACGATTGGTAAATTACAGCCAAATGTATGAAATAAAACTACATCTCTATGGGGGTTAATTTATCTTTCAGGTGTACGTGTTAGGTAACGAAATACGAAGAAACGATAAGCCGATAACTAAAGACCACATTGTAGAACAAATAAAAGCACATCTAGAACAACAGTATGAAGACACTAAAGACAAAAATGAAGAGATGACTGGTCTGGTCAACAGCTACTGTTGGTTGATGATGTCTCCACTTGCAGGACAAACTGATCTACAGTTACTGTTGGTTGATGATTCTCGTGACTTGTCCCCACTCGCTGGACCATCTGGTCTACAGCTACTGTTGGTTGATGATTCTCATGACTTGTACCCACTCGCTGGACCATCTGGTCTACAGTTACTGTTGGTTGATGATTATCATGACATGTCCCCACTCGCTGGACCATCTGATCTACAGCTACTGTTGGTTGATGATTCTCATGACGTGTTTGATGACTTTACTGGTGATGATATACCTGAAGAAGACTTGTGTTTGCGTGTGCCAACACGTTTTACACCGGCTGCTCTAAAAGAAATAGGGAACGTAGAATTTGTGAAATGGGAGGGTGTACCATTGAGGGTTGCGGCCTTTGTATACACCTACAATAATGCACACCTGTTAGGATTTTGATGAATTTGCTTGCCCATGTCACAAGAACATGTAGAAAGAACATATAACATTTGCTGAACAGTAAGTATGTTCCATTAATGTTAAACCCCTTGCGGGGACGTAGACATGTTTTCCTGGGCAAGGATAGCCGACCTAAGTGGTTATCCAGTACTAAGCAATGTGTGCGAGGTGTCTTGCTCAATGACACTACATATGTGGCCTCGAACCCGGGATCATTCTATTCCAAATTCGACGCTCTACCACTGGACCACGGATGCCACACTGTATGAACTAATTTGAACACGTTATGTTTCTGTGTTGTTGTTGCTGTCGTTGTTGTTGTTGACATTTGTTATGTGTAAATGCCTACATGGACCATTACACAATTAGTGTAATATTGTTAACGTTACTAAATCTTACAAGACGAAGAAGAAGAATCACACCTCGTGCATGTATGATATTGGTATATGTTTGTGCTTTTCCTAGCTGGGCGTCACAATCTTAATGCTAGAGCAACGTCCAACCAAGAAAAGCACACACATAATAGTTCCAATACTCAAAATATGAATCTATTTTAATAGCAATAGTATACATATTAATTATTATTAACCCTTAACCTGCTATTCGTGACTAAAATCACCCACGCCAACGACTTATAGAGCCATATCAGGCGACACAGAACGTACCGCCTGACCAGGCTCTATACACCATATGTTATTACTCGGAAGTTCCAAGGACAATCCACTCCCATTACACACAAGTGCAATATAGTTGGCTAATGACTTCTTGCGATATTTTGCCGATAAAATAATCAAACTGAGAAATGATTTTGACAATATAACAGTTGAAACAAACAGCAATGGTGATACATGTAGTTCTAGTCCACCTGTGAATATGAATACATTTACTGCATTTAGACCACTCTCAGAAAATGACGTCTTGAAACTTGTGTATGCATCAAAATCTACAACATGTGAACCTGATGTGATTCCAACTACACAATTAAAGGAAATTGCACCCGTTGTAACAGACATTGTAAATCGATCACTGCTATCTGGTGTGTTCCCCGAGGAGTGGCGAAGTGCTGTGATTAAACCCTTGTTAAAGAAGAAAGGTCTCCCGCTGGAACTGAACAACTACTGGCCAGTCTCAAATCTAACATTTATCTCCAACATTCTTGAAAAAGCTGCACTAAACCAAATCAATAAACATATCGAAGCTAACAGTCTCCTTCCAGATTACCAAAGTGCGTATAGAAAATATCATGGTGTTGAAGCGGCTATGGTCAACATGTATAGTGATCTCTTAGTAACCATTGATAAAAACCAAGTCACAATCGTGGCCATGGTGGACTTGAAAGCAGCATTCGATACCATCGATATCCCGATACTGATCAAAATTCTGCAGGACGATTTTGGTATTCAAAGCACTCCCTTGAAATGGATCGAGTCTTATCTCACGAACAGAACAATGTAAGTCATGGTCGAACAGTCAGCATCCGAAACTGAGCCATTGAGGTTCGGTGTTCCACAGGGTTCGTGTGCTGGACCGGTGATCTTTACCCTGTACATATCAGCCCTGAATCGCGTGGTGCAGAAATATCCAGCTGGTCTGTATGGATATGCAGATGATCACAAGATCGCATTCAAAATTCAAGCAGGCAATTCTCTAAACGAGGCAATTGTTCTACGACAACTTGACAGTTGCCTCAATGAAATAATATCATGGATGACAACTTTCAAACTGAAGATGAATAACTCTAAAACTGAAGTAATCATTTATGGAACCAGGCAACAATTATCAAAATTAAACATTTCTAGTGTCAACGTTGGCGGTTGTGACGTAAAATGCGTTGATCATGTCAGAGATCTGGGTGTTCACATGACCAATACACTCAACTTCGACCATCAGATCCAAAATAAGTGTCATATAATACGTGTGCAGTTACGAAATCTTAAAACTATGCGTAAACATCTCACAAAAATGTCTACTGAATAATTAGTGCACGGGTTGGTTCATTCGCACGACTTCTGCAACGGTCTGTTTACCGACATGACAGCCTACCAAGTCGACACACTACAGCGGATCCAAAATCATGCCGCTAGAGTAGTCCTTAATGCCTCGTTTGAACAACCAAGTGCGGAACTTCTGAAAGAGCTCCACTGGCTTTCAGTTAAAGCCAGACTCATTTTCAAAGTTCTAGTGATGGTATTCCGTGTCAATAATGGAACAGCTCCAGTATATCTGGGAGAAATGTGTGTACCCATTCGAGAAAGGTACAGACTAAGATCACAAAGTGACACTAACTTTAACATCCCAAGACGAAGAACAAAATTAGCCGATAGATCAATGGCCGTCGTTGGACCCAAATTGTGGAACGATCTACCTAGTTATCTGAAAAACAATGAGTCGGAGGCCAGTTTCCGATCAAAACTGAAAACCCATTTGTGTAGGCAATTGTATGCTCTTTGTACAAAAATAACATATGTGATGATATAAAACAGTTTAAATACAATATTTGTGTTCAATAAGATCAAAGATCGACTTCATAAGTATTGGATTGACGAGTAAAGTGTTGTATGGGTATTCTTTGTATGGGTATTCTCTTGGGTTCGAGCTCTGTCGTGTGGTGATGGGCAGATCACTGTACCGGCCCATTCACTATACTGGCCACATCACGGTTGTCATTCTTACGGCGGTGTTCGGGTCTATGGTTCATATTGCCACTTTTATCGTTAATCCAATCACTCACTTATATACTGTAATGGTGTAGATATCATGATCAAATATGTTCTTATCCAATTAATAGAATCCTAGTTATATCTATATATGTATACATTTTTATTTATATTTCCATATATTATTGTCAGGGGTAAATATTTAAAATTGCATTTGTAATTGTGAAGCGCAATAGAATAATATTTAATGTTTGCGCTATATAAATGTATTTGTATATTTATATGACGGTGTGGTATATGTATGTATATGACGATGTGGTATATGTATGTATATGACGGTGTGGTATATGTATGTATATGACGGTGTGGTATATGTATGTATATGACGATGTGGTATATGTATGTATATGATGGTGTGGTATATGTATGTATATGACGGTGTGGTATATGTATGTATATGACGGTGTGGTATATGTATGTATATGACGGTGTGGTATATGTATGTATATGACGGTGTGGTATATGTATGTATATGATGATGTGGTATATGTATGTATATGACGTGTGGTATATGTATGTATATGACGATGTGGTATATGTATGTATATGACGATGTGGTATATGTATGTGTATGACGGTGTGGTATATGTATGTATATGACGGTGTGGTATATGTATGTATATGACGGGTATTGTATGTATATGACGGTGTGGTATATGTATGTATGGTATGATGTATGTATATGACGTGTGGTATATGTATGTATATGACGGTGTGGTATATGTATGTATATGACGGTGTGGTATATGTATGTATATGACGGTGTGGTATATGTATGTATATGACGGTGTGGTATATGTATGTATATGACGGTGTGGTATATGTATGTATATGACGGTGTGGTATGTGTATGTATATGTCGGTGTGGTATATGTATGTATATGACGGTGTGGTGTATGTATATGACGGTGTGGTATATGTATGTATATGACGGTGTGGTATATGTATGTATATGACGGTGTGGTATATGTATGTATATGATGGTGTGGTATATGTATGTATATGATGATGTGGTATATGTATGTATATGACGGTGTGGTATATGTATGTATATGATGATGTGGTATATGTATGTATATGACGGTGTGGTATATGTATGTATATGATGATGTGGTATGTGTATGTATATGATGATGTGGTATATGTATGTATATGACGATGTGGTATATGTATGTATATGATGATGAGGTATATGTATGTATATGGCGGTGTGGTATATGTACGTATATGACGGTGTGGTATATGTATGTATATGATGATGTGGTATATGTATGTATATGACGATGTGGTATATGTATGTATATGATGATGAGGTATATGTATGTATATGACGATGTGGTATATGTATGTATATGACGGTGTGGTATATGTATGTGTATGACGGTGTGGTATATGTATGTATATGACGATGTGGTATATGTATGTATATGATGATGTGGTATATGTATGTATATGACGGTGTGGTATATGTATGTATATGATGATGAGGTATATGTATGTATATGTCGGTGTGGTATATGTATGTATATGACGGTGTGGTATATGTATGTGTATGACGGTGTGGTATATGATGATGTAGTATGTGTATGTATATGATGGTGTGGTATATGTATGTGTATGACGGTGTGGTATATGTATGTATATGATGATGTGGTATATGTTTGTATATGACGGTGTGGTATATGTATGTATATGATGATGAGGTATATGTATGTATATGTCGGTGTGGTATATGTATGTATATGGCGGTGTGGTATATGTATGTATATGATGATGTGGTATATGTATGTATATGACGGTGTGGTATATCTATGTATATGACGGTGTGGTATATGTATGTATATGACGGTGTGGTTATGTATGTATATGACGGTGTGGTATATGTATGTATATGACGATGTGGTATATGTATGTATATGACGGTGTGGTATATGTATGTATATGACGATGTGGTATATGTATGTATATGACGGTGTGGTATATGTATGTATATGACGATGTGGTATATGTATGTATATGACGGTGTGGTATATGTATGTATATGACGATGTGGTATATGTATGTATATGACGATGTGGTATATGTATGTATATGACGTTTATATGTATGTGACGATGTGGTATATGTATGTATATGACGGTATGGTATATGTATGTATATGACGATGTGGTATATGTATGTATATGACGGTGTGGTATATGTATGTATATGACGGTGTGGTATATGTATGTATATGACGGTGTGGTATATGTATGTATATGATGGTGTGGTATATGTACGTATATGACGGTGTGGTATATGTATGTATATGACGATGTGGTATATGTATGTATATGACGGTGTGGTATATGACGATGTGGTATATGTATGTATATGACGGTGTGGTATATGTATGTATATGACGGTGTGGTATATGTATGTACATGACGGTGTGGTATATGTATGTATATGACGGTGAGGTATATGTATGTATATGTCGGTGTAGTATATGTATGTATATGATGGTGTGGTATTTGTATGTATATGACGGTGTGGTATATGTATGTATATGACGATGTGATATATGTATGTATATGATGATCTGGTATATGTATGTATATGACGATGTGGTATATGTATGTATATGATGATGAGGTATATGTATGTATATGGCGGTGTGGTATATGTACGTATATGACGGTGTGGTATATGTATGTATATGACGATGTGGTATATGTATGTATATGACGATGTGGTATATGTATGTATATGACGATGTGGTATATGTATGTATATGACGGTGTGGTATATGACGATGTGGTATATGTATGTATATGACGATGTGGTATATGTATGTATATGACCGTAGAGTATATGGATATATATGACGGTGTGGTATATGTATGTATATGGCGGTATGGAATGTGTATGTATATGACGGTGTGTTATATGTATGTATATGACGGTGTGGTATATGTATGTATATGACGATGTGGTGTATGTATATGACGGTGTGGTATATGTATATATATGACGGTGTGGTATATGTATGTATATGTCGGTGTGGTATATGTATGTATATGACGTGTGTGTGTATGTATATGACGGTGTAGTATATATATGTATATGACGGTGTGGTATATGTATGTATATGATGATGTTGTATATGTATGTATATGACGATGTGGTATATGTATGTATATGATGGTGTGGTATATGTATGTGATGATGTGGTATATGTATGTATATGACGGTGTGGTATATGTATGTATATGACGATGTGGTATATGTATGTATATGACGGTGTGGTATATGTATGTATATGACGGTGTGGTATATGTATGTATATGACGGTGTG
>CM026388.1:53572772-53591688 GCA_014843695.1 Archivesica marissinica | reverse complement strand
CATTTCTGCACATAAATATGACTTTCTTATGTCTTCCACATCACCATTGCACAGCACATGCCTTCAAATGGGACACTATGCAATGTGCTTACATAGACTTTTGGCCATTTTTGCAATAAAACTCTAAATAAGACATTTATAATGTTGTCACATATTAATCTTTACACTAACAGTGTAATATTTCTCATGAATATATGAAATAATGTCTGCATGAGACAGACATACACATATAGTATTAGATAGACTTGTGGTGATTAGAGACACTTATTTGACCCAACCCCCTGCAAACAAGGGTTTTTTGAAGAATGGAACACAATCTGGCACAGGAAGCTACTGAAAGGAAATACCTTATTTGCATGGAGCACAACAAATGCACAAGGCAAAAAGGAAGACAACAAAAATGACAAATGATGGCTTACAAATGCTGAGGGGGTCAGGCAGCTACTGTAGGTCACATGACAGTAAGAAATGGCAGAAAAGTAACTACAATATGCATTTAACTTCAGCTAGTGTGTCTTTAACAAGCACTTTGAGAGGACTACAACTGTGCATTGCCTCTTGAAATATGACATTTCATCTTAGGGAGGTGAAGTTTGTTGAAAATATTAATAAATTACTGAAATATAACCACTCAAAAGCAATGAATATGCATATTTGTGCCATATATTTTACTGAAATTCTTTTTGTGAGGCCCTTGATATCTACTGGAACCAATTGCAAGCTTGTTTCAATTAAACAACACTATTTCCTAATGAAAAAATCAATTTTAACCATAACATACTCACACTGAAGGACAGAGATATCAATTATAAAGTATTAACACTAATAAAGGGAGGTAATTTGAACATAACAGCCTGCTTATAGGTTCCTATATGCCATTATTTACTCAATACAATGAATTATTTATCATTTTTTGGGTTCATTTTATATCAGGCAATGTAAAATGACCACTTTCATTGTTTAACTGTATTCACATTGGGCTTATTGTGCCATAATAGGCATCTTAGTGAAGTTTCAATAAATCAAACCAATGTTGTAGGGCTGAACCAGCGTAGTAATATTATCAACATAATTAGAATGAAAGCTCCTGGAAAATGGCACCACAATTAGTACTGTGAAGGAAACGACAATTTTAAGAAGCGCACATGGAACCTAGGTGGCAGAAGTGGACATCTGTCGATAAAGCCATTATTGACTCGCGTTATGTGAAAAAACTGCATTTTCACCAGACCCTACTGTTGTATATTTAGGAACCCCTTTGAATTATATTTAAGCTTAAAATGGTTCTCAATGTACACCATGAAGTAATTCCCAACTTGATAAACTAGTATATGTGATTCAGATGTTGCAAATATCTCAGCATAGTCTTTGTATCACAGAGAATAAGGACTAATCTTCATTGTAATCAATACATAAACACCTCAGAACTGTTATGTAACACCCTGTCTGGGCTCATTATTGCATAGCTACCTATTGGTTCCAGCAATCACACATTCAAATCTATTGCAGGGCAGTTAATCAAGCATACATGAAAAAAAGCTCTCCCAGGCAGCATGGGTGGTGTAGTACTTTTCAAAAAACATCTTTTTACATTGTCCTTTAGGTCGACACCGCTATTGCAATTTCCATAGGCCACCCTTATAAACACACAGTGCCATAGATTTCCCCCAAAAATAGTTTGGAACAAAAGAGAGTAGTTTTCAAAAAGAAGCCTTTGAGCCACAAGGAAAATGTCAAATTTCAAGGGGTTGACGATTGCGTTTGTGTATATGTCCCACTAAGGCACCCACCCGCTACTCTGAAGGTAATTTGGTGGTGAATGTTGCACTGACACCGGATTATATATGCTGTTTATTTGTCACCATATTGTCTGCAAATATTTTTAAATATTCCAAAATGCAGCTCATATATTGTATTTTAATATTTAGAAGTCATGTTCACTATTTGTGACAATACCTACTCAGACAATCAGTTCATGTATCAATAACTCTTAAGGGCTTCCCTACACTTTTTCAACCAATCCCAGACCACTATATCAATAACACCGTCTGACCTAAAGACAATTTTATTTTGCGTTTCATTTAATATAATATATATATACCATTACAATAAACATTTCTGCACATAAATATGACTTTCTTATGTCTTCCACATCACCATTGCACAGCACATGCCTTCAAATGGGACACTATGCAGTGTGCTTAACATAGACTGTTGGCCATTTTTGCAATAGAACTCTAAATAAGACATTTATAATGTCGTCACATATTAATATTTACACTAACAGTGTAATATTTCTCATGAATATATGAAATAATGTCTGCATGAGACAGACATACCACATTTATAGTATTAGATAAGACATTGTGGTGATTAGAGACACTTATTTTACCCCACCCCCCTGCAAACAAGGGTTTTTTGAAGAATGGAACACAATCTTGCACCAGGAAGCTACTGAAAGGAAATACTTATTTGCATGGAGCACACAAAATGTCACACAGGCAAAAAGGAAGACAACAAACATGGCAAATGATGGTCATTACAAATGCTGAGTGGGTCAGCAGCTTATGTAGGTCACATGACAGTAAGAAATGGCAGAAAAGTAAACAATATGCATTAACTTCAGCTAGGTGTCTGAAAAGCACTGTGAGAGGACTACAACTGGGCATGCCTCTTGAAATATGACATTTCATCTTAGGGAGGTGAAGTTTGTTGCAAATATTAATAAATTACTGAAATATAACCACTCAAAAGCAATGAATATGCATATTTGTGCAATATATTTTACTGAAATTCTTTTTATGAGGCCCTTGATAGCTACTGGAACCAATTGCAAGCTTGTTTCAATTAAACAACACTATTTCCTAATGAAAAAAGCAATTTTAACCATAACATACTCACACTGAAGGACAGAGATATCAATTATAAAGTATTAACACTAATAAAGGGAGGTAATTTGAACATATCAGCCTGTTTATAGGTTCCTATATGCCATTATCTACTCAGTACAATGAATTATTTATCATTTTTTGGGTTCATTTTATATCAGGCAATGTAAAATGACCACTTTCATTGTTTAACTGAATTCACATTGGGCTTATTGTGCCATAATAGGCATCTTTAGTGAAGTTTCAATAAATCAAATCCAATGTTGTAGGTCTGAACCAGCGTAGTAATTCTTATCAACAGTAATTAGAATGAAAGCTCCCTGGAAAATTGCACCACAATAAGTACTGTGAAGGAAACCGACAAATTTTAAGAAGCGCACATGGAACCTAGGTGGCAGAATTTGTGACATATGTCGCTAAAGCCATTTATTGACTCGCGTTATGTGAAAAACTGCATTTCACCAGACCCTACTGTTGTATGTATTAGGAACCCCTTTGAATTATTATTTAAGCTTAAAATGGTTCTTAATGTACACCATGAAGTAATTCCCAACTTGATAAACTAGTATATGTGATTCAGATGTTGCAAATATCTCAGCACAGTCTTTGTATCACAGAGCATAAGAACTAATCTTCATTGTAAACAATACATAAACACCTCAGAACTATGTTATGTAACACCCTGTCTGGGCTCATATTGCATAGCTACCTATTGTTTCCAGCACTCACACATTCAAATCATATTGCCGGGCAGTTAATCAAGCTATACATTGAAAATAAGCCTCTCCCAGGCAGCATTTTGGTGTGTAGTACTTTTCAAATAACATCATTCTTTACATTGTCCTTTAGGTCAGACACCGCTATTGCAATTTCCATAGGCCACCATTATAACACACAGTGCCATTAGATTTCCCCCAAAAATAGTTTGGCACAAAAGAGAGTAGTTTTCAACAGAATGGCCTTTGAGCCACAGGAAAATGTCAAATTTCAATGGGGTTGACCGATTGCGTTTTTGTATATTTCCCACTAAAGGCACCCACCCCCTAATCTGAAGGTAATTTGGTGGTGAATGTTGCACTGACACCTGCATTTATAATATGCTGTTTATTTGTCACCAAATAGTCTGCAAATATTTTTAAATATTCCAAAATGCAGCTCATATATTGTATTTTAATATTTAGAAGTCAGTTTCAATATTTGTGACAATACCTACTCAGCCAATCAGTTCATGTATCAATAACTCTTAAGGGCTTCCCTACACTTTTTCAACCAATCCCAGACCACTATATCAATAACACCGTCTGACCTAAAGACAATTATTTTTGGCATTTCATTTAATATAAAAGATATATACCATTACAATAAACATTTCTGCACATAAATATGACTTTCTTATGTCTTCCACATCACCATTGCACAGCACATGCCTTCAAATGGGACACTATGTAGTGTGCTTAACATAGACTGTTGGCCATTTTTGCAATAGAACTCTAAATAAGACATTTATAATGTCGTCACATATTAATATTTACACTAACAGTGTAATATTTCTCATGAATATATGAAATAATGTCTGCATGAGACAGACATACCACATTTATAGTATTAGATAAGACATTGTGGTGATTAGAGACACTTATTTTACCCCACCCCCCTGCAAAACAAGGGTTTTTTGAAGAATGGAACACAATCTTGCACCAGGAAGCTACTGAAAGGAAATACTTATTTGCATGGAGCACAACAAATGTCACACAGGCAAAAAGGAAGACAACAAACATGACAAATGATGGTCATTACAAATGCTGAGTGGGTCAGGCAGCTTACTGTAGGTCACATGACAGTAAGAAATGGCAGAAAAGTAACTACAATATGCATTTAACTTCAGCTAGTGTGTCTTGAACAAGCACTGTGAGAGGACTACAACTGTGCATTGCCTCTTGAAATATGACATTTCATCTTAGGGAGGTGAAGTTTGTTGCAAATATTAATAAATTACTGAAATATAACCACTCAAAGCAATGAATATGCTTATTTGTGCCATATATTTTACTGAAATTCTTTTTGTGAGGCCCTTGATAGCTACGGGAACCAATTGCAAGCTGTTTCAATTAAACAACACTATTATTTCCTAATGAAAAAAGCAATTTTAACCATAACATACTCACACTGAAGGACAGAGATATCAATTATAAAGTATTAACACTAATAAAGGGAGGTAATTTGAACATATCAGCCTGTTTATAGGTTCCTATATGCCATTATCTACTCAGTACAATGAATTATTTATAATTTTTTGGGTTCATTTTATATCAGGCAATGTAAAATGACCACTTTCATTGTTTAACTGAATTCACATTGGGCTTACTGTGCCATAATAGGCATCTTTAGTGAAGTTTCAATAAATCAAATCCAATGTTGTAGGTCTGAACCAGCGTAGTAATTCTTATCAACAGTAATTAGAATGAAAGCTCCCTGGAAAATTGCACCACAATAAGTACTGCGAAGGAAACCGACAAATTTTAAGAAGCGCACATGGAACCTAGGTGGCAGAATTTATGACATATGTCGCTAAAGCCATTTATTGACTCGCGTTATGTGAAAAACTGCATTTCTCCAGACCCTACTGTTGTATGTATTAGGAACCCCTTTGAATTATTATTTAAGCTTAAAATGGTTCTTAATGTACACCATGAAGTAATTCCCAACTTGATAAACTAGTATATGTGATTCAGATGTTGCAAATATCTCAGCACAGTCTTTGTATCACAGAGCATAAGAACTAATCTTCATTGTAAACAATACATAAACACCTCAGAACTATGTTATGTAACACCCTGTCTGGGCTCATATTGCATAGCTACCTATTGTTTCCAGCACTCACACATTCAAATCATATTGCCGGGCAGTTAATCAAGCTATACATTGAAAATAAGCCTCTCCTAGGCAGCATTTTGGTGTGTAGTACTTTTCAAATAACATCATTCTTTACATTGTCCTTTAGGTCAGACACCGCTATTGCAATTTCCATAGGCCACCATTATAACACACAGTGTCATTAGATTTCCCCCAAAAATAGTTTGGCACAAAAGAGAGTAGTTTTCAACAGAATGGCCTTTGAGCCACAGGAAAATGTCAAATTTCAATGGGGTTAACCGATTGCGTTTTTTTATATTTCCCACTAAAGGCACCCACCCCCTACTCTGAAGGTAATTTGGTGGTGAATGTTGCACTGACACCTGCATTTATAATATGCTGTTTATTTGTCACCAAATAGTCTGCAAATATTTTTAAATATTCCAAAATGCAGCTCATATATTGTATTTTAATATTTAGAAGTCAGTTTCAATATTTGTGACAATACCTACTCAGCCAATCAGTTCATGTATCAATAACTCTTAAGGGCTTCCCTACACTTTGTCAACCAATCCCAGACCACTTTGTACTAGACCCCCAAATGCATTTATGCGGTGGCGACTTTGAAGAACATTGTATACTTAGTTAGTTGGGTAATTATTTGTTTGTATATCTACATTGTCATACTTTCTACTTGTGGTTCAATTGTTCATTCGGACCATGGCCGAGTCGGACTAGTCTGATTCGGACTAGACTTATTCGTACTAGATCAGTTGCTTATTCGGACCACTTACAACTTGTATATTTCTTATAAATATATGAAGTTTTAAACTACTCTGGATATTTGAACATTTATTTCTGCATAAATATCTAAAAATAGCAACTTGTTATTGGATAAGATGGACGAGATTCATGTGTGACCCAATTAGTAACTTAGCCCAAACCCTACATCACTCGAAGTCCTGCACGACACCCAGTTTCAATTTCCATTTCATTAAATAAAATGCATGTCAGTCATCACATAGGCAAAGGTCATCAAGGAAAATGTAGCTAATATGTATGCACTGCCTCCTAACACCAAATGTAGCCTAATATGTATGCACTGCCTCCTAACAACCAAAATGTAGCCTAATATGTATGCACTGCCTCCTAACAACCAAAATGTAGCCTAATATGTATGCACTGCCTCCTAACAACCAAAATGTAGCCTAATATGTATGCACTGCCTCCTAACAACCAAAATGTAGCCTAATATGTATGCACTGCCTCCTAACAACCAAAATGTAGCCTAATATGTATGCACTGCCTCCTAACAACCAAAATGTAGCCTAATATGTATGCACTGCCTGCTAACAACCAAAATGTAGCCTAATATGTATGCACTGCCTCCTAACAACCAAAATGTAGCCTAATATGTATGCACTGCCTCCTAACAACCAAAATGTAGCCTAATATGTATGCACTGCCTGCTAACAACCAAAATGTAGCCTAATATGTATGCACTGCCTCCTAACAACCAAAATGTAGCCTAATATGTATGCACTGCCTCCTAACAACCAAAATGTCTGACATTGAATCAAATCCAGGTCCAATGATGCAGTATCCCTGTGGAACGTGTCAATCAGAGGTTACTTGGGATGATAAAGGCACCAGCTGTGACACTTGTCAATCTTGGTGTCATGCTAATTGTCACAGTGTAGGTGATGGCACATACAATCACCTCGCTGACTATAGTTTCACCTGGCATTGTTTAAGTTAGTTTAAACATATTTATTTTCTGTCAAATTGTTATTAAAAATTGTTTAAGTTGTGGTAGCTTCAAATATTCTTCCTCCCTACCACACTCCCTGAACTCCATCAGTACAAGTACTACCTTTAGTCCGCTTGCAAACATGTTATATGTGAAGAAGATACCCAATTTGCAACAACCCCTAATTGACTTAAAATCCAATTGCAACATCATTTGGTCAACAAGTTCAATAACTGGACTTAAGGACATCTTTGTGTCTGCATTTTACAAGCCCCATGAACACGACCACAGTCATTACAAGAACTATGGACAGTTAGTTTGAAAATACCGTGAAACAGCTTTATATGGAATTTCGGAGATCTAAACCTGCCCGATATGGACTGGTCCTCTGACTCACCCTGCCCACCCTGTAAATTCAAACAAATGTACGAATCCTTCTCCGAAAATCTCACATATTTCAATCATGAACAAATGGTCAAAATCCCCACCAGAGATAAAATTATCTTGAACCTATTCCTAGCCACCACGCATTGGGTCTTCGGACCATGCTATTGTTTTTTCATGAACCGCCCTTTCGAGTCAATAGTCAAAAATCCATTGTTAAAAGCCAATATTCTGAATGGACAGTTTGAATCTGTCTCGTCATAACCCCTCATTCTCAAACAATTGTCAAACAGTGCAGCCTCCATGTACACTCACACACTCATGCCACCAATCAATATCACAGAGTTGACAAGCTCCTGTCAGATCTAAACCCCAATAAGGCCTCATGTTCTTATGAAATCTCACCTAGGTTACTTAAACAACTGCACAGCGAAATTGCCCCACATGCTAACATACATCTGGCAAAGGTCACTTGACGCCGTCATTGTCCCAGGTGCTTGGAGACATATTTCTCTAACATGCATATCTTCCAAACTCTTACCTGGGCCCAACATATCAATAATATCACCTCAAAAGCTAACAACACAATCCGCTTCATCAAAAGGAATGTCAAAACAAATAACAAACAGGTAGAAAGAAAACACATATATCACTTATGTCCACTCACAGGTTGAATACTGCTCTACTGTCTGGAACCCCTTGCAGAAACACCTCACCTACAAAATAGAAATGTTCCAAAGATCTGCAGCCACATATATTCAATGATAACAACTACACTGTCTCACAAATGGTATCCACACTCAATTGGAAAACTTTAGAACATAGACGAAATCAAGCCTCACTAATCATGTTTTTCAAAATAAAGAAATAAACAAGTTGCTGTAGATCACCATCACCTCACACCCACAAGAAACCTTAACTATCTAATCCCACAGTCAAAAACCCAATACCATGCCAACTCATTTTCCCCAAGAACAATCAGGCTATGGAACAGTCTACCGGCATATATACAGTCGAGTCCCAGTCTGCCGACCTGTGTTAACAGACTGGATTCGAACTGTCTCTAATCCTTGTATTGTCTGCTTTGTAGATCCTTTATCTTTTGAACTTGCACATGACATTTTAGATTAACTAACTGTGTGTTCGGCAGTATGATGTTGAAGTAGTGCTAGTCACTGACTTGGTTACCTCAGTCTACACTAAGCATCAGGTAGATTTCAGTAAGACTTTCCACAAGGTCAATCACGAGAAAAACATACTGAAAATACATTACTATGGAGTCAGAGTTCAAACATTAAGGTGGGTTTATTATCTAGCTAGTTTTCTAGATAATAGACTCCAGTCAATTGTCCTTAATGGTATTAGTTCAGATGCCACTCATGTGCTGTTTGACGCACAACATGTCTACATCTCAGCGAGGGGATTGACATTTGAGGATGATAGACCAGATCAGTGTCTGATCATAGGCGTCGGAGCAGGGGCCGCGATCGCTGCCCCAATAGTTTGGCTAGGCAGGCGGATGTTTTTATTTTATTCTTGGGGAAGTTATGTCCGCGGCCCCAATATTTTGGCAAGCTGGGTGTATGCAAGTGACGGCTATGTAGATCTAATGTGGGTTCCTACGCACTTACTCCGGGTGGGTAACATGTACCGGGTACCCGTTTATAGAACATACATTATTATATGTGTGTAAAGTAAGGTGTCTGCTGTTATTGCAGTAGTACACGTGGTCATTAAACCTCTCCCAATTAGATACGCACGTTCACCTGTTGCATACTGTTAATTTAGAAATGTGTTTGCTGTTATTGCAGTAGTACACGTGGTCATTAAACCTCTCCCAATTAGTTACGCAAGCTCACCTGTTGCATACTGTTAATTGAGAAAGGTGTTTGCTGTTATTGCAGTAGTACACGTTGTCGTTAAACCTCTCCCAATTAGTTACGCAAGCTCACCTGTTGCATAATGTATAATATATGATTATTATGGAAAACACACAATCTACAGTAACTGTAAGCACACGTTGTAAATAACTGGCGATCGTGGAGAATGTCGGGGTTGTGTTTATGTTATCACTATAATTCTTATGATCGATAACAAATAAATATAAATAATTACATTCCCTTTTCTTACAGGAGAGTGTGTATTGGACGTAATGGAAAACACAAAATGGCGACGCATACAATATTCTACCGATGAATAATGGCTGATTTATACGATATGAGCTGAATATCCCAATCGTTGAACATGACTAATAATGATGATGTTGATGATGTTAGCTCGACCGAATAATGACTTTATATAATAAGCTGTTGGAATGGCCAATAACTAATTGAAACGTGCAATTATGGCATGTAAATGTTTACTTACCGGAGATGAAACCTGATGTTAATAGGTAGAGATCTCGATGATTTCTCTTGATTAATTAAGAAATTATATGGTCGTTCTATTCAAACTGTGAGCTCGATGCTAGAAGGATGTTAAACTGTGTAAGGATGACTGACCTACTTTGTCAATTCATATGCATAAATAGCAGAGAACACATTTATTAAGGATTCTCAAAATGTCTAGGAATATAAAGCAGGTCATAACCAATCAGACCGGAGAAAAGTCACACATGCACATGCATTCCGTAGAACCGACACATGAGTGTGTACTGTGTAATAAGGTATTCAGTCAATCTAGCAATTTAAAGCAGCATATGCTCATACATACCGGGGAACGATCACACGAGTGTGAACTATGTAATAAGGTATTTAGTCAATCTAGCCATTTAAAGCAGCATATGCTCATACATACCGGGGAACGACCACATGAATGTCCAATATGTAATAAGGTATTCAGTCAATCTAGCAATTTAAAGCAGCATATGCTCATACATACCGGGGAACGACCACACAAGTGTGCACTATGTAATAAGGTATTCAGTCAATCTTGCCATTTAAAGAAGCATATGCTCATACATACCGGGGAACGACCACACAAGTGTGAACTATGTAATAAAACCTTTATCAATTCAGGCAATTTGAAGGTGCACATGCTCATACATACCGGAGAACGACCACACAAGTGTGGATAATGTAATAAAACCTTTATCAATTCAGGCAATTTGAAGGTGCATATGCTCATACATACCGGGGAACGACCACACAAGTGTGAACTATGTAATAAAACCTTTATCAATTCAGGCAATTTGAAGGTGCACATGCTCATACATACCGGAGAACGGCCACATAAGTGTGGACTATGTAAGAAAGCGTTCAGTCACTATAGTCTATTAAAGCAGCATATGCTCATACATACCGGGGAACGGCCATATGAGTGTGAAATATGTAGTAAGGTGTTCAGTAAATATAGTCAATTAAAGCAGCATATGCTCATACATACTGGAGAACGACCACATGAGTGTGAAATATGTAGTAAGGCATTTGGTCAATCTAGCTATTTAAAGAAGCATATACTAATACATTCCGGGAAACGACCACATGAGTGTGAAATATGTAGTAAGGCATTTGGTCAATCTAGCTATTTAAAGAAGCATATACTAATACATTCCGGGAAACGACCACATGAGTGTGAACTATGTAATAAAACATTTACCAATTCAGGCAATTTGAAGATGCACATGCTCATACATTCCGGAAAACGGCCACATAAGTGTGAACTATGTAAGAAAGCGTTCAGTCAATATAGTCAATTAAAGCAGCATATGCTCATACATACCGGGGAACGACCACATAAGTGTGAAATATGTAATAAGGCGTTTAATAAATCTAGCAATTTAAAACAGCATATACTAATACATTCCGGAGAACGACCACATGAGTGTGAAATATGTAAGAAGACTTTCTGTCATTCTATGGCTTTAAAGCGACATATGCTCATACATACTGGACATCGGTCACATGAGTATGAACTGTGTAAACGACACCCTGAATGAGGAACATGTATATAGGAAGACATTTCGTCCCGCCTAGCGATAAAGAAGCCAATGTTCATACAATCCGAAGAACGATTACATGAGTGCGAATTATATAATAAGTAGGTGTAATAGAGCGCTGCTCACATATTCAGACCACTACAATGTGTGTTGAAGAAGGACATGTATAACATCCGAATAGCTACCCCTAGTGTGCTAAATATGTAAGACATCTATCAGTGGATCTGACAGATTGATACGGTGTGAAATGTTTACAAACGCGTATACTGTACAATACTATAATTTCACTGACACTTTATTCGCTATTTTTGCGCCATTTTTTGAGATGGACATGTGTGTTCAGACATTCCTTTACATCTCGTGTGTGATATCATCCATTGAATTAACATGTATTAGTGGCTATTCCTTGTGCGCATCTGTTTTGATCATCTTATCGGCATTTGATTCCCACGTTCTCATGATATCCACGCTAGACTGGGATACAGCAGCACGATTCTTCTAGTAGTGGTAACTATTGCTACCTCCTGGCTGATAGACGTAGTTTGGATCTAGAGAGTGCTTCAATAGCTGATACATCGGTGATTAAGACTACATGTGGACCATCTTATGTCGAGTCTTGAACTATGTAAGATGTTTCGATGAATTAGCTACAGTGTATTTTGTGTAGTGTTCTCACTTGATGTTTTGGTAGGTTAGTTTAAACAATATTTTATTCAAGAATGTTACATAACATAGGAATAGTTGCAACAGCACAGGTAGTATTGGGAAAAACGTTACATAATAACTTATTCGAATCGCTTTCCTTCAATACATCTTATGTCGAGTCTTGAACTAAGTAAGAGGTTTGCATGAATACCCAAGTATTGTGTGCAGTGTTCTCATGCAACATCACTTTATGTTTCGGTATGTTAGTTGGGATACTGGATCGGAATTGCAGCCTTAATTGCATCGGTAGCTGAACCGTGTGTGCACGTGATAGTTGCAATGATGGTCTTGTACATTGTTTTAAATAATTCTATTATACAGTATCTATACAGTTAGAAAGAGGAAATATGTAGCAAACACACCCATCTGTTCCACTTATTGCTAGTGTTTACTGTTGTAATATGGGCTGTAATTGCTTACAAAGTTATAGCTTGTAAATATTTATAATACATTTTTGTGGAACGACGATAGAAACAATAATATCTTCCATAACATTAAATGTTGCTATGTGTGTAATAAAGCAAATTGTTTGTTATAAAATATGTAGATATTTTTATTGAAATCTAACACCAAAATGTCTGCACCCGTCGCTTGTATATTGTTCTAAGCTAGTTGAATGTATCAAAATACACTATCCAACCTGCAATAATCTCAGAGCAATTAGTATAGGTCAACCACTCGCTGTCAACAAACCACTGACTGTCAACAACCACTCGCTGTCGACAACCACTCGCTGTCGACAACCACTCGCTCTCGATAACCACTCGCTGTCGACAACCACTCGCTGTCGATAACCACTCGCTGTCGACAACCATTCGCTCTCGATAACCACTCGCTGTCGACGACCACTCGCTGTCGACAACCACTCGCTGTCAACAACCACTCGCTCTCGATAACCACTCGCTGTCAACGACCACTCGCTGTCGACAACCACTCGCTGTCAACGACCACATGTTGGGGAAATAATATACCTTCCACATCGGAATTTATCTACCAAGGGAGGTAATAGAAAATTAGAGATGTCTCTCATTGTAACCCGGATAAGGCTAGAGGTCACTTTCATGTATTGTTGGTAGACCAATGTATAGGTGAGCGTAAGTGTAACCCGGATACGGCTTGAAGTCACCTTGTACCACATCATCATATACATACATATACCACATCATCATATACATACATATACCACATCGTCATATACATACATATACCACATCATCATATACATACATATACCACTCCGTCATATACATAGATATACCACATCATCATATACATACATATACCACATCGTCATATACATACATATACCACATCGTCATATACATACATATACCAAATCGTCATATACATACATATACCAAATCATCATATACATACATATACCACATCGTCATATACATACATATACCACAACGTCATATACATATACCACACCGTCATATACATACATATACCACATCGTCATATACATAGATATACCACAACTTCATATACATACATATACCACAACGTCATATACATAGATATACCACATTGTCATATACATACATATACCACATCGTCATATACATACATATACCACACCGTCATATACATACATATACCACACCGTCATATACATACATATACCACACCGTCATATACATACATATACCACACCGTCATATACATACATATACCACACCGTCATATACATACATATGCAACACCGTCATATACATATACCACACCGTCATATACATACATATACCACACCGTCATATACTATACCACACCGTCATATACATACATATACCACAACGTCATATACCACACCGTCATATACATATACCACACCGTCATATACATACATATACCACACCGTCATATACATACATATACCACACCGTCATATACATACATATGCACACGTCATATACCACACCGTCATATACATACATATACCACACCGTCATATACATACATATACCACACCGTCATATACATACATATACCACACCGTCATATACATACATATACCACACCGTCATATACATACATATACCACACCGTCATATACATACATATACCACACCGTCATATACATACATATACCACACCGTCATATACATACATATACCACACCGACATATACATACATATACCACACCGTCATATACATACATATACCACATCGTCATATACATACATATACCACACCGACATATACATACATATACCACACATATACAGATAATCAACCCAATGAGTGTCCAATATGTACGGAAGCTTTTGCTGGTCTCGTATTGTGAAGATACATATGCACAAACATTCCGGAGAAGGACCACATGACTGAAATATGTAGCTTTGAATACCTACCGTCTTCCTAGTGATTTAAACTTTCCGGAGAAGGTCTACATGAGTGTGAACTATGTAATAAGATGGTGTAAAACAGCACATACTCACACATACTGAAGAACGACCATATGAATGAATGTGAGATAAAGCCTGGCACGGGACATGTATTGCTTTCCGTAGGACTACCACTACTATAATTAGTTAACGTGAGTGTGAAATGTGTACAAACACGTATAGTATGGCAAGCTATTTATTTTACAAATTTATTTATTTTACGATCGCGAAATAAGCCCCGACAACTTATATTAAACAATTTGTTGGTGCGGATGAAAGCGTATATGTGGTCATTATTGTGGAAGGTACCTGGAGAAAGCGTATATGTGGTCATTATTGTGGGAAGTACCTGATGAAAGCGTATATGTGGTCATTATTGTGGGAGGTACCTGATGAAAGCGTATATGTGGTCATTATTGTGGGAGGTACCTGATGAAAGCGTATATGTGGTCATTATTGTGGGAGGTACCTGATGAAAGCGTATATGTGGTCATCATTGTGGGAGGTACCTGATGAAAGCGTATATGTGGTCATTATTGTGGGAGGTACCTGGAGAAAGCGTATATGTGGTCATTATTGTGGGAGGTACCTGATGAAAGCGTATATGTGGTCATCATTGTGGGAGGTACCTGGAGAAAGCGTATATGTGGTCATTATTGTGGGAGATACCTGGAGAAAGCGTATATGTGGTCATTATTGTGGGAGGTACCTGATGAAAGCGTATATGTGGTCATCATTGTGGGAGGTACCTGGAGAAAACCGATATGCTGACCACCATACCCTCTCGCATACTTTCCGGTCCGAAGATCGAACCCGGGTTTCATTGGTGAGGAGAATAAAAACGGGCTAGAATCTCACCATTTACAAATAAAAATACCAAACAAATCAAACCAGGGAGGGGACGACACCCCTCCCGGAGGGGGACGACACCCCTCCCGGAGCGGACGACACCGCTCCCGCACACACCCCATCTTTCAAATAGATAAGTGGCCCCAACTTGTCATGTATGCGTTTCAAAAATATATATTATATATCTGAATCCCCCTCCTATATCCCAGTGTTGGCTTGTCAGTGGCGTAGCTGTCTTTACACCACAACGCTCAGGCGAGCACACTTTGTCATAGTAGTGTTGTCTATTTTATGTCTTGAGGAATATTTACCCCACTTGAAAGCAAATAATCATAGTATATGCCCCAACACCCTACACAGTGTCTTGCCACTGCTTGTTTAATTTCACGTAGTCCTTCCCGCTATATATACACACAGATGGTCCTTTTTTCGTCGTCGTTAGGATGTATTTATTCCGTACCGTACCGTACAAAGTATAATATACCGACAACGTACGGACTCGATCGTATACAGAGACTTTAATACAATGTGGAGTCCGTGGTCCTGTTGTAGAGCGTCGGATTTGGAATTGAACTGTCCCGGGTTCGATACTTTGTCGGGCCACGTATGTAGTGTCATTGAGCAAGGTACCTATCTATATATCGTCCTCTAATTCAATCCCCTAGCGGGGATGTAGACATCTTGCGGGTCAAAACCACAAAGAAGTTAAAAGTATGAGTAGTTAAAAGCATAAGTAGGTTTAATAACAGATGGTGAATAGAGCCTGGTCAGGCGGTACGTTCTGTGTCGCCTGATATGGCTCTATAAGTCGTTGGCGTGGGTGATTCTAGTCGCGAATAGCAGCTTACGGGTTAATAATAATTAATATGTATACTATTGATATTAAAATAGATTCATATTTTAGTTTAAACATATTTATTTTTCTGTCAATACTTGATTATTTAAAACAACTGATATAAGGAATTGGACAGAAAGCTGTATAGCTTATGATTGTCCTCTCCTTTCCCCCATAGAGATGTAGTTTTATTTCATACATTTGGCTGTAATTTACCAATAGTACACAATGGATAAGCTGTGATCTTGCCTACACAACCTTCATAGAGGTTACTATGAATTATTAAGTGTTGTATACACTACGTTGGTTCGATCTTTATTATAGCTTGTTAATGTGTCAATCTATGTCAATATGCATTGGCGTCAAGAGGCGCTTCTAATGGGGAAAGGGATAACCATGTAGGAGTCCAAGTTCTACCAATGAATGTGATTCTGGTCAATACCATGAATAATTTTATGCTATAATGATTTAAAATTCAGGATGTGACAACACGTGATATGAGGTATAATACAATATACTACCGTTAGCTCGTTTCTCACCAATGGGAACCGTGTTCGATCCTCGGACAGAGAGGTACGTGAGATGGCACAGTTGTTGCCAAATCGGACAGGTGGGTTTTCTCCGGGTACTCCGGTTACCCCCCACACGAATGACCACATGTACACTTTCATCCCTGCCAACGAGAGTGATTAATAGAAGTTGCTAAAGCTTGTTTGTAATGTTGAAACTTTAAACAGAACCTGTGTTTCCTGCTACATCACCAGATAATAGCAATATATATATATATCTAACATGTGCATCGCTATCGTGGAGGAGGTGAGACATGTTATGTGAAAGTGCGGATAAACTCTGACTGATTCATCCATGTTCAATGCTGTATCTTCTCTGAATCTGGTCGGCAATACAGTAACTTAGCTTTAATAAAATTAAAATTAAAGTGTTGCATAATGCATATTGGCTTAGTGTGCACATATATTGTATTTGTGATTTTCGTGCACATGTTCTTGTGAGCATTATATTATTCTCATGAAGTACTTGCATGTGTAAATTAACAAAATGTGCGCTTGCCGTATAAAAACTCTCAATTGAATTGACTGCTACTACCGGCAATGGCATATATTGTGCTACCTACCTGCTACTACCGACCCACTGCCATCAATGACATGTATTGTGCTACCTACCTGCTACTACCGGCCCACTGCCATCAATGGCATATATTGTGCTACCTACCTGCTACTACCGGCCCACTGCCATCAAAGGCATATATTGTGCTACCTACCTGCTACTACCGGCCCACTGCCATCAATGGCATATATTGTGCTACCTACCTGCTACTACCGGCCCACTGCCATCAATGGCATATATTGTGCTACCTACATGCTATTACCGGCCCATTACCATCAATTACATATATTGTGCTACATACATGCTATTACCGGCCCACTACCATCAATTACATATATTGTGCTACCTACATGCTATTACCGGCCCACTACCATCAATGACATATATTGTGCTACCTACATGCTATTACCGGCCCACTACCTTCAATTACATATATTGTGCTACCTACATGCTATTACCGGCCCACTGCCATCAATGGCATTACCGGCCCACTACCACCAATGGCATATATTGTGCTACCTACCTGCCACTACCGTCCCACTACCACCAATGACATCAATTGTGCTACCTACCTGCTACTACTGGCCCACTACCATCAATGACATATATTGTGCTACCTACCTGCTACTACCGGCCCACTACCATAATGGCATTACCGGCCCACTACCACCAATGGCATATATTGTGCTACCTACCTGCCACTACCGTCCCACTACCATCAATGACATATATTGTGCTACCTACCTGCTACTACTGGCCCACTACCATCAATGGCATATATTGTTCTACCTACCTGCTACTACCGGTCCACTACCACCAATGACATATATTGTGCTACCTACCTGCTACTACCGGCCCACTACCATCAATGACATATATTGTTCTACCTACCTGCTACTACCGGTCCACTACCATCAATGGCATCTATTGTGCTACCTACCTGCTACTACCGGCCCACTACTATCAATGTCATATATTGTGCTACCTACCTGCTACTACTGACCCACTACCATCAATGACATATATTGTGCTACCTACCTGCTACTACCGGCCCACTACCATCAATGACATATATTGTGCTACCTACCTGCTACTACCGGCCCACTACCATCAATGACATATATTGTGCTACCTACCTGCTACTACCGGCCCACTACCACCAATGACATATATTGTGCTACCTACCTGCTACTACCGGC
>CM026388.1:53511072-53571772 GCA_014843695.1 Archivesica marissinica | reverse complement strand
AGCACAATATATGCCATTGATGGCAGTGGGCCGGTAGTATCATGTAGGTAGCACAATATATGTCATTGATGGTAGTGGGCTGGTAGTAGCAGGTAGCTAGCACAATATATGCCATTGACGGTAGTGGACCGGTAGTAGCAGGTAGCTAGCACACTATATGTCATTGATGGTAGTGGGCCGGTAGTAGCAGGTAGGTAGCACAATATATGCCATTGACGGAAGTGGACAGGTAGTAGCAGGTAGTTAGCACAATATATGTCATTGATGGTAGTGGGCCGGTAGTAGCAGGTAGTAGCACAACATATGCCATTGACGGTAGTGGACCGGTAGTAGCAGGGGTAGCACACATATGTCATTGATGATAGTGGGCCGGTAGTAGCAGGTAGGTAGCACAATATATTCCATTGATGATAGTGGGCCGGTAGTAGCAGGTAGGTAGCACAATATACATTGATGGTAGTGGGCCGGTAATGCCATTGATGGCAGTCGGCCGGTAGTAGCAAGTAGGTAGCACAATATCAATGATGGTAGTGGGCCGGTAGTAGCAGGTAAGTAGCACAATATCATTGATGGTAGTGGGTCGGTAGTAGCAGGTACGTAGCACAATATAAACACAAACAAAACCATTGATGGTAGTGGACCGGTAGTAGCAGGTAGGTAGCACAATATATGCCATTGATGGTAGTGGGCCGGTAGTAGCAGGTAGGTAGCACAATACATGACATTGATGATAATGGGCCGGTAGTAGCAGGTAGGTAGCACAATATATGACATTTATGGCAGTGAACCTGTAGTAGCAGGTAGGTAGCACAATATATGCCATTGGTGGTAGTGGGCCGGTAGTAGCAGGTAGATAGCACAATATATGTCATTGATGGTAGTGGACCGGTAGTAGCAGGTACGTAGCAAAATAGATGTCATTGGTAGTAGTGGGCCGGTAGTAGGATGTAGATAGCACACTCTATGTCATTGATGGTAGTGGGCCGGTAGTAGCATGTAAGTAGCACAATAGATGTCATTGATGGCAGTGGGCCGGTAGTAGCAGATAGGTAGCACACTATATGTCATTGATGGTAGTGGGCCGGTAGTAGCAGGTAGGTAGCACAATATATGCCATTGACGGTAGTGGACCGGTAGTAGCAGGTAGCTAGCACACTAGATGTCATTGATGGTAGTGGGCCGGTAGTAGCAGGTAGGTAGCACAATACATGCCATTGACGGTAGTGGACCGGTAGTAGCAGGTAGTTAGCACAATAGATGTCATTGATGGTAGTGGGCCGGTAGTAGCAGGTAGATAGCACAACATATGCCATTGACGGTAGTGGACCGGTAGTAGCAGGTCGGTAGCACACTAGATGTCATTGATGATAGTGCGCCGGTAGTAGCAGGTAGGTAGCACAATATATGCCATTGATGGTAGTGGGCCGGTAATGCCATTGATGGCAGTCGGCCGGTAGTAGCAGGTAGGTAGCACAATATATGTCAATGATGGTAGTGGGCCGGTAGTAGCAGGTAGGTAGCATAATATATGCCAGTGATGGCAGTGGGCTGGTTGTAGCAGGTAGGTAGCACAATATATGTCATTGATGGCAGTGGGCTTGTAGTAGCAGGTAGGTAGCAATATATGCCATTGATGGTAGTGGGCCGGTAGTAGCAGGTAGGTAGCACAATATATGCCATTGATGGCAGTGGGCCGGTAGTAGCATGTAGGTAGCACAATATATGCCATTGATAGGAGTGGGCCGGTAGTAGCAAGTAGGTAGCACAATATATGCCATTGATTTTAGTGGGCCGGTAGTAGCAGGTAGGTAGCACAATATATGCCATTGATGGTAGTGGGCCGGTAGTAGCAGGTAGATATCACAATATATGCCATTGACGGTAGATGACCGGTAGTAGCAGGTATGTAGCACACTAGATGTAATTGATGATAGTGGGCCGGTAGTAGCAGGTAGGTAGCACAATATATGCCATTGATGGTAGTGGGCCGGTAGTAGCAGGTATGTAACACAATATCATTGATGGTAGTGGGCCGGTAATGCAATTGATTGTAGTGGGCCGGTAGTAGCAAGTAGGTAGCACACTATCATTGATGGCAGTGGGCCGGTAGTAGCAGGTAAGTAGCACAATATCATTGATGGTATTGGGCCAGTAGTAGCAGGTAGGTAGCACAATATATGTCATTGATGGCAGTGGGCTTGTAGTAGCAGGTAGGTAGCACAATATATGCCATTGATGGTAGTGGGCCGGTAGTAGCAGGTAGGTAGCACAATATCATTGATGGTAGTGGGCCGGTAATGCCATTGATGGTAGTGGGCCGGTAGTAGCAAGTAGGTAGCACAATATCATTGATGGCAGTGTGCCGGTAGTAGCAGGTAGGTAGCACAATACATGCCATTGACGGTAGTGGACCGGTAGTAGCAGGTAGTTAGCACAATATATGTCATTGATGGTAGTGGGCCGGTAGTAGCAGGTAGGTAGCACAATACATGCCATTGACGGTAGTGGACCGGTAGTAGCAGGTAGTTAGCACAATAGATGTCATTGATGGTAGTGGGCCGGTAGTAGCAGGTAGATAGCACAACATATGCCATTGACGGTAGTGGACCGGTAGTAGCAGGTCGGTAGCACACTAGATGTCATTGATGATAGTGGGCCGGTAGTAGCAGGTAGGTAGCAAAATATATGCCATTGATGGTAGTGGGCCGGTAGTAGCAGGTAGTTAGCACAATATCATTGATGGTAGTGGGCCGGTAATGCCATTGATGGCAGTCGGCCGGTAGTAGCAAGTAGGTAGAACAATATCAATGATGGTAGTGGGCTGGTAGTAGCAAGTAAGTAGCACAATATCATTGATGGTAGTGGGCCGGTAGTAGTAGGTAGGTAGCATAATATATGCCAGTGATGGTAGTGGGCCGGTAGTAGCAGGTAGGTAGCACAATACATGACATTGATGATAATGTGCCGGTAGTAGCAGGTAGGTAGCACAATATATGACATTTATGGCAGTGAACCTGTAGTAGCAGGTAGGTAGCACAATATATGCCATTGATGGTAGTGGGCCGGTAGTAGCAGGTAGATAGCACAATATATGTCATTGATGGTAGTGGACCTGTAGTAGCAGGTACGTAGCAAAATAGATGTCATTGGTAGTAGTGGGCCGGTAGTAGGATGTAAATAGCACACTCGATGTCATTGATGGTAGTGGGCCGGTAGTAGCATGTAAGTAGCACAATAGATGTCATTGATGGCAGTGGGCCAGTAGTAGCAGATAGGTAGCACACTATATGTCATTGATGGTAGTGGGCCAGTAGTAGCAGGTAGGTAGCACAATATATGCCATTGACGGTAGTGGACCGGTAGTAGCAGGTAGCTAGCACACTAGATGTCATTGATGGTCGTGGGCCGGGAGTAGCAGGTAGGTAGCACAATACATGCCATTGACGGTAGTGGACCGGTAGTAGCAGGTAGTTAGCACAATATATGTCATTGATGGTAGTGGGCCGGTAGAAGCAGGTAGATAGCACAACATATGCCATTGATAGGAGTGGGCCGGTAGTAGCAAGTAGGTAGCACAATATATGCTATTGATTTTAGTGGGCCGGTAGTAGCAGGTAGGTAGCACAATATATGCCATTGATGGTAGTGGGTCGGTAATGCCATTGATGGCAGTCGGCCGGTAGTAGCAGGTAGGTAGCACAATATATGTCATTGATGGTAGTGGGCCGGTAGTAGCAGGTAGGTAGCATAATATATGCCAGTGATGGCAGTGGGCTGGTTGTAGCAGGTAGGTAGCACAATATATGCCATTGATGGCAGTGGGCCGGTAGTAGCATGTAGGTAGCACAATATATGCCATTGATAGGAGTGGGCCGGTAGTAACAAGTAGGTAGCACAATATATGCCATTGATGTTAGTGGGCCGGTAGTAGCAGGTAGGTAGCACAATATATGCCATTGATGGTAGTGGGCCGGTAGTAGCAGGTAGATAGCACAATATATGCCATTGACGGTAGTGGACCGGTAGTAGCAGGTAGGTAGCACACTAGATGTCATTGGTGATAGTGGGCCGGTAGTAGCAGGTAGGTAGCACAATATATGCCATTGATGGTAGTGGGCCGGTAGTAGCAGGTAGGTAGAACAATATCATTGATGGTAGTGGGCCGGTAATGACATTGATGGCAGTGGGCCGGTAGTAGCAAGTAGGTAGCACAATATCATTGATCGTAGTTGGCCGGTAGTAGCAGGTAGGTAGCACAATATCATTGATGGTAGTGGGCCGGTAGTAGCAGGTAAGTAGCACAATATCATTGATGGTAGTGGGCCGGTAGTAGCAGGTAGGTAGCATAATATATGCCAGTGATGGCAGTGGGCTGGTAGTAGCAGGTAGGTAGCACAATATATGTCATTGATGGCAGTGGGCTTGTAGTAGCAGGTAGTTAGCACAATATATGCCATTGATGGCAGTGGGCCGGTAGTAGCATGTAGGTAACACAATATATACCATTGATAGGAGTGGGTCGGTAGTAGCAAGTAGGTAGCACAATATATGCCATTGATGTTAGTGGGCCGGTAGTAACAGGTAGGTAGCACAATATATGCCATTGATAGCAGTGGGCCGGTAGTATCATGTAGGTAGCACAATATATGTCATTGATGGTAGTGGGCCGGTAGTAGCAGGTAGCTAACACAAGACATGCCATTGGTGGTAGTGGGTAGAAAGTAGCAGGTTGGTAGCACAATATATGCCATTGATGTTAGTGGGCCGGTAGTAGCAGGTAGGAAGCACAATATATGCCATTGATGGTAGTTGTCCGGTAAAAGACGGTAGGTAGCACTATATATGTCATTGATGGTAGTGGGCCGTTAGTAGCAGGTAGGTAGCACAATATATGTCATTGATGGTAGTGGGCCGGTAATAGTATGTAGGTAGAACAATATATGCCATTGCTGGCAGTGAGCCGGTAGTAGCAGGTAGGTAGCACAAGATATGTCATTGATGGTAGTGGGCCGGTAGTAGCAGGTAGGTAGCACAATAGATGTCATTGATGGTAGTGGGCCGGTAATAGCATGTATGTAGCACAATATATGCCATTGATGGCAGTGGGCCGGTAGTAGCAGGTAGGTAGCACAATAGATGTCATTGATGGTAGTGGGACGGTTATTGCAGATAGGTAGCACAATAGATGTCCTTGCTGGCAGTGGGCCGGTAATAGCACGTAGGTAGCACAATAGATGTCATTGATGGTACTGGGCCGGTAATATCATGTATGTAGACCAATATATGCCATTGATGGCAGTGGGCCGGTAGTAGCATGTAGGTAGCACAATATATGCCATTGATAGGAGTGGGCCGATAGTAGCAAGTAGGTAGCACAATATATGCCATTGATGGCAGTGGGCCGGTAGTAGCAGGTAGCTAGCACAATACATGCCATTGGTGGTAGTAGGCCTGTAGTAGCAGGTAGGTAGCACAATATATGCCATTGATGTTAGTGGGCCGGTAGTAGCAGGTAGGGAGCACAATATATGCCATTGATGGTAGTTGTCCGGTAAAAGCAGGTAGGTAGCACAATATATATCATTGATGGTAGTGGGCCGGTAGTAGCAGGTAGGTAGGTCATATATGCCATTGATGGCAGTGGGCCTGTAGTAGCAGGTAGGTAACACAATATATATCATTGATGGTAGTGGGCCGGTAGTAGCAGGTAGGTAGATCAATATATGCCATTGATGGCAGTGGGCCTGTAGTAGCAGGTAGGTAACACAATATATGTCATTGATGGTAGTGGGCCGGTAGTAGCAGGTAGGTAGCACTATTGATGCCATTGATGGTAGTGGGCCGGTAGTAGCCGGTAGGTAGCACAATGTATGCCATTGATGGCAGTGGGCCGATAGTAGCAAGTAGGTAGCACAATATATGCCATTGATGGCAGTGGGCCGGTAGTAGCAGGTAGATAGCACAATATATGTCATTGATGGCAGTGGGCCGGTAGTAGCAGGTAGGTAGCCAATATATGTCATTGATTGCAGTGGGCCAGTAGTAGCAGGTAGGTAACACAATCTATGTCATTGATGGTAGTGGGCCGGTAGTAGCAGGTAAGTAGCACAATATATGCCATTGATGGTAGTGGGCCGGTAGTAGCAGGTAGGTAGCACAATATATGTCATTGATGGTAGAGGGCCGGTAGTAGCAGGTAATTAGCACAATATATGTCATTGATGGTAGTGGGCCGGTAGTAGCAGGTAGGTAGAACAATATATGGCATTGATGGTAGTGGGCCGGTAGTAGCAGGTAGGTAGCACAATACATGGCATTGATGATAGTGGGCCGGTAGTAGCAGGTAGGTAGCACAATATATGTCATTGATGGTTGTGGGCCGGTAGTAGCAGGTAGCTAGAACAATATATGCCATTGATGGCAATGGGCCGGTAGCATCAGGTAGGTAGCACAATATATGCCATTGATGGTAGTGGGCCGGTAGTAGCAGGTAGGTAGCACAATATATGTCATTGATTGTAATGGGTCGGTAGTAGCAGGTAGGTAGAACAATATATGCCATTGATGGCAGTGAGCCGGTAGTAGCAGGTATGTAGCACAATATATGTAATTGATTGTAGTGGGCCGGTAGTAGCAGGTAGGTCGCACAATAGATGTCATTGCTGGCAGTGGGCCGGTAATAGCAGGTAGGTAGCACAATAGATGTCATTGATGGTAGTGGGCCGGTAATAGCATGTAGGTAGAACAATATATGCCATTGCTGGCAGTGAGCCGGTAGTAGCGGGTAGGTAGCACAAGATATGTCATTGATGGTAGTGGGCCGGTATTAGCAGGTAGGTAGCACAATATATGTCATTGATGGTAGTGGGCCTGTAGTAGCAGGTAGGTAACACAATATATATCATTGATGGTAGTGGGCCGGTAGTAGCAGGTAGGTAGATCAATATATGCCATTGATGGCAGTGGGCCTGTAGTAGCAGGTAGGTAACACAATATATGTCATTGATGGTAGTGGGCCGGTAGTAGCAGGTAGGTAGCACTATTGATGCCATTGATGGTAGTGGGCCGGTAGTAGCCGGTAGGTAGCACAATGTATGCCATTGATGGCAGTGGGCCGATAGTAGCAAGTAGGTAGCACAATATATGCCATTGATGGCAGTGGGCCGGTAGTAGCAGGTAGATAGCACAATATATGTCATTGATGGCAGTGGGCCGGTAGTAGCAGGTAGGTAGCCAATATATGTCATTGATTGCAGTGGGCCAGTAGTAGCAGGTAGGTAACACAATCTATGTCATTGATGGTAGTGGGCCGGTAGTAGCAGGTAAGTAGCACAATATATGCCATTGATGGTAGTGGGCCGGTAGTAGCAGGTAGGTAGCACAATATATGTCATTGATGGTAGAGGGCCGGTAGTAGCAGGTAATTAGCACAATATATGTCATTGATGGTAGTGGGCCGGTAGTAGCAGGTAGGTAGAACAATATATGGCATTGATGGTAGTGGGCCGGTAGTAGCAGGTAGGTAGCACAATACATGGCATTGATGATAGTGGGCCGGTAGTAGCAGGTAGGTAGCACAATATATGTCATTGATGGTTGTGGGCCGGTAGTAGCAGGTAGCTAGAACAATATATGCCATTGATGGCAATGGGCCGGTAGCATCAGGTAGGTAGCACAATATATGCCATTGATGGTAGTGGGCCGGTAGTAGCAGGTAGGTAGCACAATATATGTCATTGATTGTAGTGGGTCGGTAGTAGCAGGTAGGTAGAACAATATATGCCATTGATGGCAGTGAGCCGGTAGTAGCAGGTAGGTAGCACAATATATGTAATTGATTGTAGTGGGCCGGTAGTAGCAGGTAGGTCGCACAATAGATGTCATTGCTGGCAGTGGGCCGGTAATAGCAGGTAGGTAGCACAATAGATGTCATTGATGGTAGTGGGCCGGTAATAGCATGTAGGTAGAACAATATATGCCATTGCTGGCAGTGAGCCGGTAGTAGCGGGTAGGTAGCACAAGATATGTCTTTGATGGTAGTGGGCCGGTATTAGCAGGTAGGTAGCACAATATATGTCATTGATGGTAGTGGGCCGGTAATAGTATGTAGTTAGAACAATATATGCCCTTGCTGGCAGTTAGCCTGTAGTAGCAGGTAGGAAGCACAAGATATGTTATTGATGGTAGTGGGCCGGTAGTAGCAGGTAGGTAGCACAATTGATGTCATTGATGGTAGTGGGCCGGTAATAGCATGTAGGTAGCACAATATATGCCATTGATGGCAGTGGGCCGGTAATAGCAGGTAGGTAGCACAATAGATGTCATTGATGGTAGTGGGCCGGTAGTAGCAGGTAGCTAGCACAATACATGACATTGGTGGTAGTGTGCAGATAGTAGCAGGTTGGTAGCACAATATATGCCATTGATGTTAGTGGGCCGGTAGTAGCAGGTAGGGAGCACAATATATGACATTGATGGTAGTTGTCCGGTAAAAGACGGTAGGTAGCACTATATATGTCATTGATGGTAGTGGGCCGGTAGTAGCAGGTAGGTAGCACAATATATGTCATTGATGGTAGTGGGCCGGTAATAGTATGTAGGTAGAACAATATATGCCATTGCTGGCAGTGAGCCGGTAGTAGCAGGTAGGTAGCACAAGATATGTCATTGATGGTAGTGGGCCGGTAGTAGCAGGTAGGTAGCACAATAAATGTCATTGATGGTAGTGGGCCGGTAATAGCATGTAGGTAGCACAATATATGCCATTGATGGCAGTGGGCCGGTAGTAGCAGGTAGGTAGCACAATAGATGTCATTGATGGTAGTGGGCCGGTAGTAGCAGATAGGTAGCACAATAGATGTCATTGCTGGCAGTGGGCCGGTAATAGCAGGTAGGTAGCACAATAGATGTCATTGATGGTAGTGGGCCGGTAATAGCATGTAGGTAGAACAATATATGCCATTGATGGCAGTGGGCCGGTAGTAGCATGTAGGTAGCACAATATATGCCATTGATAGGAGTGGGCCGATAGTAGCAAGTAGGTAGCACAATATATGCCATTGATGGCAGTGGGCCGGTAGTAGCAGGTAGCTAGCACAATACATGCCATTGGTGGTAGTAGGCCGGTAGTAGCAGGTAGGTAGCACAATATATGCCATTGATGTTAGTGGGCCGGTAGTAGCAGGTAGGGAGCACAATATATGCCATTGATGGTAGTTGTCCGGTAAAAGCAGGTAGGTAGCACAATATATATCATTGATGGTAGTGGGCCGGTAGTAGCAGGTAGGTAGATCATATATGTCATTGATGGCAGTGGGCCGGTAGTAGCAGGTCGGTAACACAATATATGTCATTGATGGTAGTGGGCCGGTATTAGCAGGTAGGTAGCACTATAGATGCCATTGATGGTAGTGGGCCGGTAGTATCCGGTAGGTAGCACAATGTATGCCATTGATGGAAGTGGGCGGATAGTAGCAAGTAGGTAGCACAATATATGCCATTGATGGCAGTGGGCCGGTAGTAGCAGGTAGATAGCACAATATATGTCATTGATGGCAGTGGGCCGGTAGTAGCAGGTAGGTAGCCAATATATGACATTGATGGTAGTTGTCCGGTAAAAGACGGTAGGTAGCACTATATATGTCATTGATGGTAGTGGGCCGGTAGTAGCAGGTAGGTAGCACAATATATGTCATTGATGGTAGTGGGCCGGTAATAGTATGTAGGTAGAACAATATATGCCATTGCTGGCAGTGAGCCGGTAGTAGCAGGTAGGTAGCACAAGATATGTCATTGATGGTAGTGGGCCGGTAGTAGCAGGTAGGTAGCCAATATATGTCATTGATTGCAGTGGGCCGGTAGTAGCAGGTAGGTAACACAATCTATGTCATTGATGGTAGTGGGCCGGTAGTAGCAGGTAAGTAGCACAATATATGCCATTGATGGTAGTGGGCCGGTAGTAGCAGGTAGGTAGCACAATATATGTCATTGATGGTAGAGGGCCGGTAGTAGCAGGTAATTAGCACAATATATGTCATTGATGGTAGTGGGCCGGTAGTAGCTAGTAGGTAGAACAATATATGGCATTGATGGTAGTGGGCCGGTAGTAGCAGGTAAGTAGCACAATACATGGCATTGATGATAGTGGGCCGGTAGTAGCAGGTAGCAGGTAGGTAGCACAATATATGTCATTGTTGGTTGTGGGCCGGTAGTAGCAGGTAGCTAGAACAATATATGCCTTTGATGACAATGGGCCGGTAGCATCAGGTAGGTAGCACAATTGATGTCATTGATGGTATTGGGCCGGTAATAGCATGTAGGTAGCACAATATATGCCATTGATGGCAGTGGGCCGGTAATAGCAGGTAGGTAGCACAATAGATTTCATTGATGGTAGTGGGCCGGTAGTAGCAGGTAGGTAGCACAATAGATGCCATTGTTGGCATTGGGCCGGTAGTAGCAGTCAATTCCATTGAGAGTTTTTATACGGCAATCGCAGATTTTGCTAATTTACACATGCCAGTACTTCATGAGAATAATATAGTGCCCACAAGAACATGTGCACGAAAATCACAAACACAATATATGTGCACACTAAGCCAATCTGCATTATGCAATACTTTAATTTTAATTTTATTAAAGCTAAGTTACTGTATTGCCGACCAGATTCAGGGAAGATACAGCATTGAACATGGATGAATTTGACAGAGTTTATCCGCACTTTCACATTCATAACATGTCCTACTTTCACATTCATAAACACAATTTTGTTTTTGCCAGACTGATATTCTGTCGAGGGTATAACCCCCCTCAGCCCACATGTCACACCTCCGCCATGGTATCGATGCACATGTTGGATATATATACCAACGGTTTTATACGATATAACTTTAATCTACATTTTCCAGTTCACATGTTTAAATTGTTGCTAGTATCTGGTGATGTAGCAGGAAACCCAGGTCATATATTGTCTTATGCCTCATATCGTAACTTAATATCATTCATTGTATTGACCAGAATCACATTCATTGGTAGAACTTGGAATCCTAAATGGTTATCATATTCCCAATTAGAAGCGCCTCTTGACGCCAATGTATATTGACATAGATTGACACCTTAACAAGCTATAATAAAGATCGATACAACGTAGTGTATACAACACTTAATAATTCATAGTAACCTCTATGAAGGTTGAGTAGGCACGTTCACAGCTTATCCATTGTGTACGATTGGTAAATTACAGCCAAATGTATGAAATAAAACTACATCTCTATGGGGGATAGGGTTAATGTATCTTTCAGGTGTACTTGTCAAGGAACGAGATATGAAGAAACGATAAGCCGATAACTGAAGACCACACTGTATAGAACAACAATAAGTAGAAACTAAAGACAAAAATGAAGAAATTACTAAAGCCCCACCAAAGAAAATAACAATTGGAAAAGAGACAACCATGTAAATCAGAGACGTCCAAGTGAACAGTAACAATTAAAGAAAAGAATATGCCAAGGAAAAGGATTTACAAATCTGAAATATCCTCCAAAGTCCCCACTTGCTGGACAATCTGGTATACAGCTACTGTTGGTTGATGATTCTGATGACTTGTTTGATGACTTTACTGGTGATGATATACCTGAACAAGACTTGTATTTACGTGTGCCAACATTTTTTACACCGGCTGCTCTAATAGAAATAGGGAACGTTGAATTTGTGAAATGTACCAATGAGGGCTGCGGCCTTTGGATACACGTAAAATAGTGCACACCTGTTAGGTTTTTGAGGCGGCATGATGTATTTGCTTGCCATGTCACAAGACAATGTACATGTAGAAAGAACATATAACATTTGATGAACGGTATGTATGTTCCATTAATGTCAAACCCCTTGCGGGGACGTAGACATGTTTTTCTGAGCAAGCTTATCCGACCTAAGTGGTTAACCAGTACTAAGCAATGTGTGTGAGGTGACTTGCTGAATGACATTACATGTGTGGCCTGACCGAGTATCGAACCCGGGACCATTCCATTCCAAATCCGACGCTCTACCACTGGACCATGGATGCCACACTGTATGAACTAATTTGACCACGTTATGTTTCTGTTGTTGGTGTCGTTGTTGTTGTTGACATTTGTTATGTGTAAATGCTTACATGGACCATTACACAATTAGTGTAATATTGTTAACGTTACTAAATCTTACAAGACGAAGAAGAATGCTAGTGCAACGTCCAACCAAGAAAAGCACACACATAATAGTTCCAATACTCAAAATATGAATCTATTTTAATAGCAATAGTATACATATTAATTATTATTAACCGTTAACCTGCTATTCGTGACTAAAATCACCCACGCCAACGACTTATAACGTACCGCCTGATCAGGCTCTATACACCATCTGTTATTAAGCCTATTTATGCTTTTAGCTACTCATACTTTTAACTTCTTTGTGGTTTTGACCCGCAGCATGTCTACAAAGTATCGAACCCGGGACAGTTCAATTCCAAATCCGACGCTCTACAACAGGACCACGGACGCCACATTGTATTAAGGTCTCCGTATACGATCGAATCCGTACGTTGTCGGTATATTATACGGTACGGAATAAATACATCCTAAGTACGACGGGAAAAAACACATATAGCGGGAAGGACTACGCGGAATTAAATAAGCAGTGACAAGACACTGTTTAGGGTGTTGGGGCATATAATATGATTATTTGCTTTCAAGTGGGGTAAATATTCCTCAAGACGTTAAAAAGACAACACTACTAGGACAAAGTGTGCACGCCTGAGCGTTGTGTCGTAAAGACAACTACGCCACTGACAAGCCAACACTGGGATATAGGAGGAGGAATTCAGATTTATAATATATATTTGTGAAACGTATGCATGTAACGTGTGTGTTTCCAGCTTGCATAGGTCTACCCAGGTCCGTATCCATACTAGTCCAGCAGCCAACTAGCTTACCCTGGAAGTCGAGTATATACAATGTTTATTGATTGATTTGGGTCACCGAGACCATAAATATTAAAAATCCGCTTGATGACACCCTGTCATCTTTGGGCATTTTTCTAATTTGCATAAAACCAAGATGGCCGCCAGTGTTCTATTGAATATACTATAATTAAGATATATCGGCGTCTAGAATGGATTTTAAAACAATCTAAAATGTTTTAATAAAAAAATCAATCAAAAAACATTGTATATACTCTACTTCCAGGTATACCCCTAAAATCCCATTTGGCTGCCAGACTATACTGAGACACACCGAGGCAGTGTCTACCCACATGGAGTGACTGATAGTGAGGAACGAAATGCTGCCCGACCGTCGATGCATAACATCGAAATGCACCCTTCACGGCGTATATACATGTACTTACTTCAATTCGAATGGGGAACATTTATGATGAAAACAGCTGAGTAGTTAATGTCTACATTTGGTTTCAACGGGGGCGTGCGTGGATATATACATTGTATGTGCAATTTTAAATATATGATTAGTTGCCATGTTTATGGACGCTGTCAGTGATGTATGAGAGATATCTACATTTAATACACACTCAATACGATGTGTAAAGGAATGTATGACCACGCCAATCTTGTCACCAATGAAACCCGGGTTCGATCTTCGGACCGGAAAGTATGCGAGCTGGTACGGTGGTCAGCATATCGGGCAGGTCGGTTTTCTCCAGGTACCTCCCACAATAATGGGTACCTCCCACAATAATGACCACATATACGCTTTCTCCAGGTACCTCCCACAATAATGACCACATATACGCTTTCTCCAGGTACCTCCCACAATAATGGTTACCTCCCACAATAATGACCACATATACGCTTTCTCCAGGTACCTCCCACAATAATGACCACATATACGCTTTCTCCAGGTACCTCCCACAATAATAACCACATATACGCTTTCTCCAGGTACCTCCCAAAGTACCTCCCACAATAATGACCACATATACGCTTTTCCATACCTCCCAAATAACGGGTACCTCCCACAATAATGACCACATATACGCTTTCTCCAGGTACCTCCCACAATAATGACCACATATACGCTTTCTCCAGGTACCTCCCACAATAATAACCACATATACGCTTTCTCCAGGTACCTCCCACAATAATGACCACATATACGCTTTCTCCAGGTACCTCCCACAATAATGACCACATATACGCTTTCTCCAGGTACCTCCCACAATAATGACCACATATACGCTTTCTCCAGGTACCTCCCACAATAATGACCACATATACGCTTTCTCCAGTACCTCCCACAATAATAACCACATATACGCTTTCTCCAGGTACCTCCCACAATAATGACCACATATACTCTTTCTCCAGGTACCTCCCACAATAATGACCACATATACGCTTTCTCCAGGTTCCTCCCACAATAATGACCACTTACCTTTCTCCAGTACCCCACATAATGACCACATATACGCTTTCCAAGTACCCCCACAATAATGACCACATATACGCTTTCCCAACCTCCCACAATAATGACCATATACGCTTTCTCCAACCTCCCACAAAATGACCACATATACGCTTACTCCATACCCCACAATAATACCACATATACGCTTTCACATACCTCCCACAATTGACCACATATACCTTTCTCCAACCTCCCACAATAATGACACATATACGCTTCTCATACCTCCCACAATAATGACCACATATACGCTTTCTCCAGGTACCTCCCACAATAATGACCACATATACGCTTTCTCCAGGTACCTCCCACAATAAACCACATATACGCTTTCTCCAGGTACCTCCCACAATAATGACCACATATACGCTTTCTCCAGGTACCTCCCACAATAATGACCACATATACGCTTTCTCCAGGTACCTCCCACAATAATGACCACATATACGCTTTCTCCAGGTACCTCCCACAATAATGACCACATATACGCTTTCTCCAGGTACCTCCCACAATAATGACCACATATACGCTTTCTCCAGGTACCTCCCACAATAATGACCACATATACGCTTTCTCCAGGTACCTCCCACAATAATAACCACATATACGCTTTCTCCAGGTACCTCCCACAATAAAGACCACAACCCCCAACCCCCAAAACCACATATACGCTTTCTCCAGGTACCTCCCACAATAATGACCACATATACGCTTTCTCCAGATACCTCCCACAATAATGACCACATATACGCTTTCTCCAGGTACCTCCCACAATAATGACCACATATACGCTTTCTCCAGATACCTCCCACAATAATGACCACATATACGCTTTCTCCAGGTACCTCCCACGATAATGACCACATATACGCTTTCATGCGCACCAACACATTGTTTAATATAAGTTGTCGGAGCTTATTTCACGATCGTAAAATAAATAAATTTGTAAAATAAATAGCTTGCATATACTATACGTTTTTGTACACATTTCACACTCACGTTAACTAATTGTAGTAGTGGTAGTCCTACGGAAAGCAATACCTGTCCCGTGCCAGGCTTCATCTCACATTAATTCACATGGTCGTTCTTCAGTATGTGCTGTTTTACACCGTCTTATTACATAGTTCTCTCTGATGTAGACCTTCTCCGGAATGTATGAATATGTGCTTGTTAAAACCGCTAGGAAGACGGTAAGTATTCAAAGCTACATATTACAGTCATGTGGTCCTTCTCCGGAATGTTTGTGCATATGTTTCTTCACAATACAAGACCAGCAAAAAGCTTCCTTAAATATAAATAACCTGTATAGGTATGTATATGACGGTGTGGTATATGTATGTATATGACGATGTGGTATATGTATGTAAATGACGGTGTGGTATATGTATGTATATGACGGTGTGGTATATGTATGTATATGACGATGTGGTATATGTATGTATATGACGGTGTGGTATATGTATGTATATGACGGTGTGGTATATGTATGTATATGACGGTATGGTATATGTATGTATATGACGATGTGGTATATGTATGTATATGACGGTGTGGTATATGTATGTATATGACGGTGTGGTATATGTATGTATATGACGGTATGGTATATGTATGTATATGACGATGTGGTATATGTATGTATATGACGGTGTGGTATATGTATGTATATGATGGTGTGGTATATGTATGTATATGACGGTGTGGTATATGTATGTATATGACGGTGTGGTATATGTATGTATATGACGATGTGGTATATGTATGTATATGACGGTGTGGTATATGTATGTATATGACGATGTGGTATATGTATGTATATGACGATGTGGTATATGTATGTATATGACGGTGTGGTATATGTATGTATATGACGGTGTGGTATATGTATGTATATGACGGTGTGGTATATGTATGTATATGATGATGTGGTATATGTATATATATGACGGTGTGGTATATGTATGTATGTATATGACGGTGTGGTATATGTATGTATATGACGGTGTGGTATATGTATGTATATGACGGTGTGGTATATGTATGTATATGACGATGTGGTATATGTATGTATATGACGATGTGGTATATGTATGTATATGACGGTGTGGTATATGTATGTATATGACGATGTAGTATATGTATGTACATGACGGTGTGGTATATGTATGTACATTACGGTGTGGTATATGTATGTATATGACGGTGTGGTATATGTATGTATATGATGGTGTGGTGTATGTATGTATATGACGGTGTGGTATATGCATGTATATGACGGTGTAGTATATGTATGTATATGACGGTGTGGTATATGTATGTATATGACGGTGTAGTATATGTATGTATTTGACGGTGTGGTATATGACGGTGTGGTAAATGTATGTATATGACGGTGTGGTATATGTATGCTTATGACGGTATGGTATCTGTATGTATATGACGATGTGGTATATGTATGTATATGACCATATGGTATATGTATGTATATGACGGTGTGGTATATGTATGTATATGACGATGTGTATATGTATGTATATGACGGTGTGGTATATGTATGTATATGACGGTGTGGTATATGTATGTATATGACGATGTGGTATATGTATGTATATGACGGTGTGGTATATTTATGTATATGACGATGTGGTATATATATGTATATGACGGTGTGATATATGTGTGTATATGACGGTGTGGTATATGGATGTATATGACGGTGTGGTATATGTATATATATGTTGATGTGGTATATGTATGTATATGATGATGTTGTATATGTGTGTATATGACGGTTTGGTATATGTATGTATATGTTGATGTGGTATATGTATGTATATGACGGTGTGGTATATGTATGTATATGACGGTGTGGTATATGTATGTATATGATGGTGTGGTATATGTATGTATATGACGGTGTCGTATATGTATGTATATGACGGTGTGGTATATGTATGTATATGACGATGTGGTATATGTATGTATATGACGGTGTGGTATATGTATGTATATGACGATGTAGTATATGTATGTATATGACGGTGTGGTATATGTATGTATATGACGGTGTGGTATATGTATGTATATGACGATGTGGTATATGTATGTAATGACGTTGGATATGTATGTATGACGGTGTGGTATGTATGTATATGACGGTGTGGTATATGTATGTTTATGACGGTATGGTATATGTATGTATATGACGATATGGTATATGTATGTATATCACGGTGTGGTATATGTATGTATATGACGGTGTGGAATATGTATGTATATGACGGTGTGGTATATGTATGTATATAACGGTGTGGTATATGCATGTATATGACGATGTGGTATATGTATGTATATGACGATGTGGTATATGTATGTATATGACGGTGTGGTATATGTATGTATATGGCGATGTAGTATATGATGTACATGACGGTGTGGTATATGTATGTACATTACGGTGTGGTATATGTATGTATATGACTCTGTGGTATATGTATGTATATGATGGTGTGGTGTATGTATGTATATGACGGTGTGGTATATGCATGTATATGACGGTGTAGTATATGTATGTATATGACGGTGTGGTATATGTATGTATATGACGGTGTAGTATATGTATGTATTTGACGGTGTGGTATATGACGGTTTGGTAAATGTATGTATATGACGGGTGGAAATATATGTATGCTTATGACGGTATGGTATATGTATGTATATGACGATGTGGTATATGTATGTATATGACTATATGGTATATGTATGTATATGACGGTGTGGTATATGTATGTATATGACGATGTGGTATATGTATGTATATGACGGTGTGGTATATGTATGTATATGACGGTGTGGTATATGTATGTATATGACGATGTGGTATATGTATGTATATGACGATGTGGTATATGTATGTATATGACGGTGTGGTATATGTATGTATATGACGATGTGGTATATGTATGTATATGACGGTGTGGTATATGTATGTATATGACGGTGTGGTATATGTATGTTTATGACGGTATGGTATATGTATGTATATGACGGTGTGGTATATGTATGTATATGACAATGTGGTATATGTATGTATATGACGGTGTGGTATATGACGGTGAGGTATATGTATGTATATTTCGGTGTGGTATATGTATGTATATGACGGTGTTCTATATGTATGTATATGACGGTGTGGTATATGTATGTATATGACGTTGTGGTATATGTATGTATATGACGATGTGGTATATGTATGTATATCAAGGTATGGAATATGTATGTATATGACGGTGTGGTATATGTATGTATATGACGGTGTGGTATATGTATGTATATGACGGTGTGGTATATGTATGTATATGACGATGTGGTATATGTATGTATATGACGATGTGGAATATGTATGTATACGACGATGTGGTATATGTATGTATATGACGATGTGGTATATGTATGTATATGACGATGTAATATATGTATGTACATGACGGTGTGGTATATGTATGTACATTACGGCGTGGTATATATATGTATATGACGGTGTGGTATATGTATGTATATTACGGTGTGTATATGTATGTATATGACGATGTGGTATATGCATGTATATGACGATGTAGAATATGTATATATATGACGGTGTGGTATATGTATGTATATGACGATGTAGTATATGTATGTATATGACGATGTGGTATATGACGGTTTGGTAAATGTATGTATATGACGGTGTGGTATATGTATATATATATATGACTATGGTATATGTAGTATATGACAAATGATGTATAACAAGTATATGTATGTATATGACGGTGCGGTATATGTATGTATATGACGATGTGGTATATGTATGTATATGACGGTGAGGTATATGTATGTATATGACGGTGTGGTATATGAATGTATATGACGATATGGTATATGTATGTATATGACGGTGTCGTAATGCATTATATGACTGTCTGCTATATTTATGTATAAGACCACAGGTATCTGTATGTAACACAGAAAATCTCACGTGGTATATGTATGTATATGACGATGTAGTATATGTATGTATATACGGTGTGGTATATGTATTTATATGACGGTGTGGTATAGTATTATATGATGATGTGGTATATGTATGTATATGACGGTGTGGTATATGTATGTATATGACGGTGTTTTATATGTATGTATATGACGGTATGGTATATGTATGTATATGACTATATGGTATATGTATGTAATCACGTGTGGTAAATGTATGTATACAAGGTGTGGAATATGTATTTATATGACGGTGTGGTATATGTATGATATAACGGTGTAGTATATCATGTACAAGACGATGTGGTATATTACGATGTGTAAATGTATGTATAACGGTGTGGTATATGTATGCATATGACGATGTAGTATATGATGTACATGACGATGTGGTATATGTATGTACATTACGGTGTGGTATATGCATGTATACGACTCTGTGGTATATGTATGTATATGACGGTGTGGTATATGCATGTATATGACGGTGTGGTATATGCATGTATAGACGGGTAGTATATGTATGTATATGACGGTGTGGTATATGACGATGTAGTATATGTATGTATATGACGGTGTGGTAAATGTATGTATATGACGGTGTGGTATATGTATGTATATGACGGTATGGTATATGTATGTATATGACGAAGTGGTATATGTATGTATATGACACTGTTGTATATGTATGTATATGACGGTGTGGTATATGACTGTGAGGTATATGTATTTAGATGTCGGTGTGGTATATGTATATATATGTCGGTGTGGTATATGTATGTATATGACGATGTGCTATGTGTATGTATATGACGGTGTGGTATATGACGATGTGATATATGTATGTATATGACGGTGTGGTATATGTATGTATATGACGGTGTGGTATATGTATGTTTATGACGGTATGGTATATGTATGTACATGACGGTGTGGTGTATGTATGTATATGACGGTATGGTATATGTATGTATATGACTATTTGGTATATGTATGTATATGATGGTGTGGTATATGTATGTATATGACGGTATGTTATATGGATATATATGACGGTGTGGTATATGTATGTATATGATGGTGTGGTATATGTATGCATATGACGCGTGTGGTATATGCATGTATATGACGATGTAGTATATGCATGTATATGACGGTGTGGTATATGTATGTATATGACTGTGTAGAATGTATGTATACAGTATATAACGGTGTGGTAAATGCATGTATATGACGTTGTAGTATATGTATGCATATGACGGTATAGTATATGTATGTATATGACGATGTGGTATATGAAAAACATGTGGTATATGTATGTTTATGACGGTGTGGTATATGACGATTGTATATTAGTATACACGGTGTGGTATATGTATGTATATGACGGTGTGGAATATGTATGTATATTACGGTATGGTATATGTATGTATAAAACGATGGCTATATGTATGTATATGACGGTGTGGTATATGACGATGTGATATATGTATGTATATGACGGTGTGGTATATGTATGTATATGACGGTGTGGTATATGTATGTTTATGACGGTATGGTATATGTATGTACATGACGGTGTGGTGTATGTATGTATATGACGATATGGTATATGTATGTATATGACTATTTGGTATATGTATGTATATGATGGTGTGGTATATGTATGTATATGACGGTATGGTATATGGATATATATGACGGTGTGGTATATGTATGTATATGATGGTGTGGTGTATGTATGTATATGACGGGTGTGGTATATGCATGTATATGACGGTGTAGTATATGTTTGTATATGACGGTGTGGTATATGTATGTATATGACGGTGTAGTATATGTATGTATTTGATGGTGTGGTATATGACGGTGTGGTAAATGTATGTATATGACGGTGTGGTATTTGTATGCTTATGACGGTATAGTATCTGTATGTATATGACGATGTGGTATATGTATGTATATGAACATGTGGTATATGTATGTATATGACGGTGTTGTATATGTATGTATATGACTATGTGGTATATGTATGTATATGTCGGTGTGGTATATGTATGTATATGACGGTGTGGTATATGTATGCATATGACGGTGTGGTATATGTATGTATATGACGGTGTGGTATATGACGGTATGGTATATGTATATATAGTACGGTGTGGTATATGTATGTTTATGACGGTATGGTATATGTATGTATATGACGGTGTGGTATATGTATGTATATGACAATGTGGTATATGTATGTATATGACGGTGTGGTATATGACGGTGAGGTATATGTATTTAGATGTCGGTGTGGTATATGTATATATATGTCGGTGTGGTATATGTATGTATATGACGGTGTGCTATATGTATGTATATGACGGTGTGGTATATGACGATGTGATATATGTATGTATATGACGGTGTGGTATATGTATGTATATGACGTTGTAGTATATGTATGTTTATGACGGTAGGGTATATGTATGTACATGACGGTGTGGTGTATGTATGTATATGACGGTGTGGTATATGTATGTTTATGACGGTATAGTATATGTATGTATATGACGGTGTGGTATATGTATGTATATGATGATTTGGTATATGTATTTATATGACGATGTGGTATATGTATGTTTATGACGGTGTGGTATATGTATGTATATGACGGTGTGGTATATGTATGTATATGATAAAGTGGTATATATATGTATATGACGGTGTGGTATATGTATGTATATGACGAAGTGGTTTATGTATGTATATGACGGTGTTGTATATGTATGTATATGACGGTGTGGTATATGTTTGTATATAACGGTGTGGTATATGTATTTAGATGTCGGTGTGGTATATGTATATATATGTCGGTGTGGTATATGTATGTATATGACGATGTGCTATGTGTATGTATATGACGGTGTGGTATATGACGATGTGATATATGTATGTATATGACGGTGTGGTATATGTATGTATATGACGGTGTGGTATATGTATGTATATGACGGTATGGTATATGTATGTACATGACGGTGTGGTGTATGTATGTATATGACGATATGGTATATGTATGTATATGACTATTTGGTATATGTATGTATATGACGGTGTGGTATATGTATGTATATGACGGTATGGTATATGTATATATATGACGGTGTGGTATATGTATGTATATGATGGTGTGGTGTATGTATGTATATGGCGGGTGTGGTATATGCATGTATATGACGGTGTGGTATATGTTTGTATATGACGGTGTGGTATATGTATGTATATGACGGTGTAGTATATGTATGTATTTGATGGTGTGGTATATGACGGTGTGGTAAATGTATGTATATGACGGTGTGGTATTTGTATGCTTATGACGGTATAGTATCTGTATGTATATGACGATGTGGTATATGTATGTATATGAACATGTGGTATATGTATGTATATGACGGTTTGTATATGTATGTATATGACTATGTGGTATATGTATGTATATGTCGGTGTGGTATATGTATGTATATGTCGGTGTGGTATATGTATGCATATGACGGTGTGGTATATGTATGTATATGACGGTGTGGTATATGTCATGTGGTATATGTATGTATAGGACGGTGTGGTATATGTATGTATATGACGGTGTGGTATATGTATGTTTATGACGGTATGGTATATGTATGTATATGACGGTGTGGTATATGTATGTATATGAAAATGTGGTATATGTATGTATATGACGGTGTGGTATATGACGGTGGGGTATATGTATTTAGATGTCGGTGTGGTATATGTATATATATGTCGGTGTGGTATATGTATGTATATGACGGTGTGCTATATGTATGTATATGACGGTGTGGTATATGACGATGTGATATATGTATGTATATGACGGTGTGGTATATGTATGTATATGACGTTGTAGTATATGTATGTTTATGACGGTAGGGTATATGTATGTACATGACGGTGTGGTGTATGTATGTATATGACGGTGTGGTATATGTATGTTTATGACGGTATAGTATATGTATGTATATGACGGTGTGGTATATGTATGTATATGACGATGTGGTATGTGAATGTATATAACGGTATGGTATGTGTATGTATATGACGGTGTGGTATATGTATGTATATGACGGTGTGGTGTATATATGTATATGACGGTGTGGTATATGTATGTTTATGACGGTGTGGTACATGTATGTATATGACGGTGTGGTATATGTATGTATATGATAATGTGGTATATGTATGTATATGACGGTGTGGTATATGTATGTATATGACGGTGTGGTACATGTATGTATATGACGGTATGGTATATGTATGTATATGACTATGTGGTATATGTATGTATATGATGGTGTGGTATATGTATGTATATGACGGTATGGTATATGTATATATATGACGGTGTGGTATATGTATGTATATGGCGGTATGGAATGTGTATGTATATGACGGTGTGGTATATGTATGTATATGACGGTGTGGTATATGTATGTATATGATGGTGTGGTATATGTATGTATATGACGATGTGGTGTATGTATATGACGGTGTGGTATATGTATGTATATGACGGTATGGTATGTGTATGTATATGACGGTGTGGTATATGTATGTATATGACGGTGTGGTATATGTATGTATATGACGGTGTGGTATATGTATGTATATGACGGTGTGGTATATGTATGTATATGACGGTGTGGTATATGTATGTATATGACGGTGTGGTATATGTATGTATATGACGGTGTGGTATATGTATGTATATGACGGTGTGGTATATGTATGTATATGACGGTGTGGTATATGTATGTATATGACGGTGTGGTATATGTATGTATATGACGGTGTGGTATATGTATGTATATGACGGTGTGAAAGTATATGACGATGTGGTATATGTATGTATATGACGATGTGGTATATGTATATATATGACGGTGTGGTATATGTATGTATATGACGATGTGGTATATGTACGTATATGACTATGTGGTATATGTACGTATATGACGATGTGGTATATGACATATGGTATATGTATGTATATGACGATGTGGTATATGTATGTATATGACGTGTGGTACATGTACGTATATGACGGTGTGGTATATGTATAATATATGACGGTGTGGTATATGTATGTATATGACGGTGTGGTATATGTATGTATATGACGGTGTGGTATATGTATGTATATGACGGTGTGGTATATGTATGTATATGACGGTGTGGTAATGTATGTATATGACGGTGTGGTATATGTATGTATATGACGGTGTGGTATATGTATGTATATGACGGTGTGGTATATGTATGTATATGACGGTGTGGTATATGTATGTATATGAAGGTGTGTACATGTATGTATATGACGGTGTGGTATATGTATGTATATGACGTTGTGGTATATGTATGTATATGACGGTGTGATATATGTATGTATATGCGGTGTGTAATGTATGTATATGAGATGTTGTACATGTATGTATATGACGGTGTGGTATATGTATATGACGATGTGGTATATGTATGTATATGACGAGTGGTATATGTATGTATATGACGGTGTGGTATACGTATGTATATGATGATGTGGTATATGTATGTATATGACGATTTGGTATATGTATTTATATGACGATGTGGTATATGTATGTATATGACGATGTGGTATATGTATGTATATGACGGTGTGGTATATGTATGAAACATATATATGACATGTGGTATAGTATGTATATGAGATGTATATGATATATATGACGGTGTGGTATATGTATGTATATGACGGTGTGGTATATGTATGTATATGACGGTGTGGTATATGTATGTATATGACGATGTGGTATATGTATGTATATGACGATGTGGTATATGTATGTATATGACGGTGTGGTATATGTATGTATATGACGGTATGGTATATGTATGTATATGACGTGTATATATATATACTGTGGTATATGTATGTATATGACGATGTGGTATATGCATGTATATGACGGTATGGTATATGTATATATATGACGGTGTGGTATATGTATGTATATGGCGGTATGGAATGTGTATGTATATGACGGTGTGGTATATGTATGTATATGACGGTGTGGTATATGTATGTATATGACGATGTGGTGTATGTATATGACGGTGTGGTATATGTATGTATATGACGGTATGGTATGTGTATGTATATGACGGTGTGGTATATGTATGTATATGACGATGTGGTATATTGTATGTATATGACGGTGTGGTATTTGTATGTATATGACGGTGTGGTATATGTTTGTATATAACGGTGTGGTATATGTATGTATATGACGATGTGGTATATGTATGTATATGATAATGTGGTTTATGTATGTATATGACGGTGTGGTATATGTATGTATATGACTATGCGGTATATGTATGTATATGATGATGTGGTATATGTATGTATATGACGATGTAGTATATGACGAGGTGGTATATGTATGTATATGACGGTATGGTATATGGATATATATGACGGTGTGGTATATGTATGTATAGGGCGGTGTGGTATATGTATGTATATGATGGTGTGGTATATGTATGTATAGGGCGGTGTGGTATATGTATGTATATGATGGTGTGGTATATGGATATATATGACGGTGTGGTATATGTATGTATATGATGATGTGGTATATGAATATATATGACGGTGTGGTATATGTATGTATATGACGATGTGGTATATGTATGTATATGATGGTGTGGTATATGTACGTATATGACGGTGTGGTATGTATGTATATGACGGTGTGGTATATGTATGTATATGACGGTGTGGTATATGTATGTATATGACGGTGTGGTATATGACGGTGTGGTATATGTATGAATATGACGGTGTGGTACATGTATGTATATGACGGTGTGGTATATGTATGTATATGACGGTGTGGTATATGTATGTATATGACGGTGTGGTATATGTATGTATATGACGGTGTGGTACATGTATGTATATGACGGTGTGGTATATTTATGTATATGACGTTGTGGTATATGGATGTATATGACGGTGTGATATATGTATGTATATGGCGGTGTGGTATATGTATGTATATGATGATGTTGTACATATATGTATATGACGGTGTGGTATATGTATGTATATGACGATGTGGTATATCTATGTATATGACGATGTGGTATTTGTATGTATATGACGGTGTGGTATATGTATGTACATGACGGTGTGGTATACGTATGTATATGATGATGTGGTATATGTATGTATATGACGATGTGGTATATGTATGTATATGATGATGTGGTATATGTATGTATATGACGGAGTGGTATATGTATGTATATGATGATGTGGTATATGTATGTATATGACGATGTGGTATATGTATGTATATGACGATGTGGTATATGTATGTATATGATGATGTGGTATATGTATGTATATGATGATGTGGTACAAGGTGACTTCAAGCCGTATCCGGGTTACACATACGCTCACCTGTACATTGGTCTACCAACAATACATGAAGGTGACCTCTAGCCTTATCCGGGTTACAATGAGAGACATCTCTAATTTTCTATTACCTCCCTTGGTGGATAAAGTCCGATTTATTCCAAAATGTGAATAGGTCCTTTCGGTTAGAATCCTTTGCTTTTACTGTTGTTCCCTACATAGATGTTGCGCTATGATAATTGTGATTTATCAAAATCGTTTTAATTAACTGATAGCATTGTTTTACAAATAAGTACCCATTGTATATACTGTAGGACATATATCGAGATATAGTAATTTAATAATCATATGAAGTGATAGTGCAATACTACCCCTGTATATAGAGACTGTAAGGTGGTATCAACCCCTAGGTTTCACTCTGGGTACAACCGCCGACTCACGTGTGCATACTGAACCAATTAGAGAGTAAATATGTTATAAGCCATTTATTTAAGTGATTACACATATACGTATATTAACTATCACCAACATGATTAGTTTAATATACAAAACACTGCACGTGCAATTGTTGCTATGATACGTTTTGTATGACTGTGCTTATAATGTGGAAGGTATATTATTATCCTAACATGTGGTTGTCGACAGTGAGTGGTTTGTTGACAGCGAGTGGTTGTCGACAGCGAGTGGTTGTTGACAGCGAGTGGTTGTTGACAGTGAGTGGTTGTCGACAGCGAGTGGTTGACCTATACTAATTGCTCTGAGATTATTGCAGGTGGTATAGTTTAATTTGATACATTCAACTAGTTTAGAACAATATACAAGCGGCGGGTGCGGACATTTTGGTGTTAGATTTCAATAAAATATCTACATATTTTATAACAAACAATTTGCTTTATTACACACATAGCAACATTTAATGTTATGGAAGATATTATTGTTTCTATCGTCGTTCCACAAAAATGTATTATACATATTTACAAGCTACAACTTTGTAAGCAATTACAACCCATATTACAACAGTAAACACTAGCAATAAGTGGAACAGATGGGTGTGTTTGCTACATATTTCCTCTTTCTAACTGTATAGATACTGTATAATAGAATTATTTAAAACAATGTACAAGAACATCATTGCAACTATCACGTGCACACACGGTTCAGCTACCGATGCAATTAAGGCTGCAATTCCGATCCAGTATCCCAACTAACATACCGAAACATAAAGTGATGTTACATGAGAACACTGCACACAATAATTGGGTATTCATGCAAACCTCTTACTTAGTTCAAGACTCGACATAAGATGTATTGAAGGAAAGCGATTCGAATAAGTTATTATGTAACGTTTTTCCCAATATTACCTGTGCTGTTGCAACTATTTTATGTTATGTAACATTCTTAAATAAAATATTGTTTAAACTAACCTACCAAAACACCAAGTGCTGTTACATGAAAACACTACACAAAATACAATGTAGCTAATTCATCGAAACCGCTTACATATTTCAACACTCGACATCAGATGGTCCACATGTAGTCTTAATCACCGATGTATCAGCTATTGAAGTACTATCTAGATCCAAACTACGTCTATCAGCCAGGAGGATGCAATAGTTAACCACTACTAGAAGTATCGTGCTGCTGTATCCCAGTCCAGCGTGGATAGCATGAGAACGTGGGAACCAAATGCCGATAAGATGATCAAAACAGAAGCGCACAAGGAATAGCCACTAATACATGTTAATCCGATGGAAGATATCACAAACGAGATGTAAAGGAATGTCTGAACACACATGTCCATCTCAAAAAATAGCGCAACAAATAGCGAATAAAGTGTTCGTGAAATAATAGTATATCGTGGAAGTCGTGATAGCGCCGTCGATGCGCGTTCGCATCAGGTCGGAGTTCGAGCCCCGCTGGAGCCATTACGAGTGTGCCCTTAGGCAAGGCATTTAAATTCCACGTTGCCTCTTCTCTCTCCCTCGTGGCGATGGATTCCATCAGGAATGCGGTCTCGAGAGTGATTAAATATAAGTTGAAAGAACTTGTTTCGCAATCGAGCTAAAATAAATTTCACACTGTATCAATCTGTCAGATCCACTGATAGATGTCTTACATATTTAGCACACTAGGGGTGCTATTCGGATGTCATACATGTCCTTCTTCTACACACATTGTAGTGGTCTGAATATGTGAGCATGCGCTCTTTTACACCTACTTATTATACAATTCGCACTCATGTAATCGTTCTTAGGATTGTATGAACATTGGATACTTTATCGCTAGGCGGGACGAAATGTCTTCCTATATACATGTTCCTCATTCAGGGTGTCCTTTACACAGTTCATACTCATGTGGCCGATGTCCAGTATGTATGAGCATATGTCGCTTTAAAGCCATAGAATGACAGAAAACCTTATTACATATTTCACACTCATGTGGTCGTTCCCCGGAATGTATTAGTATATGCCTCTTTAAACTGCTAGATTTATTAAACGCCTTATTACATATTTCACACCTATGTGGTCGTTCCCCGGTATGTATGAGCATATGCTTCTTTAAAGCCATACATGACAGAAAGTATTCTTACATAGTTTACACTTATGAGGTCGTTCCCCGGTATGTATTAGCATATGCGTCTTTAAATGGCTAGATTGACCAAATGCCTAACCACATAGTTCACACTCGTGTGGTCGTTCCCCGGAATGTATCAGTATATGCTGCTTTAAATTGCTAGATTGACTAAATACCTTATTACATAGTTCACACTCATGTGGCCGTTCCCCGGTATGTATGAGCATATGCTTCTTTAAATAGCTAGATTGACCGAATGCCTTATTACATAGTGCACACGTATGTGGTCGTTCCCCGGTATGTATTAGCATGTGCACCTTCAAACTACCTGAATGGCTAAATGTTTTACTACATAGTTCACACTCGTGTGGTCGTTCCCCGGTATGTATGAACATATGCTGCTTTAAACTGCTAGATTGACTAAATACCTTATTACATAGTTCACACTTATGTGGCCGTTCTACGGTATGTATGAGCATGTGCATCTTCAAACTACCTGAATGGCTAAATGTTTTACTACATAGTTCACACTCGTGTGGTCGTTCCCCGGTATGTATGAGCATATGCTGCTTTAAACTGCTAGATTGACTAAATACCGTATTACATAGTTCACACTTATGTGGCCGTTCTCCGGTATGTATGAGCATGTGCATCTTCAAACTACTTGAATGGCTAAATGTTTTACTACATAGTTCACACTCGTGTGGTCGTTCCCCGGTATGTATGAGCATATGTTTCTTTAAATGGCTAGATTGATTAAATGCCTTATTACATAGTTCACACTCATGTGGTCGTTCCCCGGTATGTATTAGCATATGCTGCTTTAAATTGTACGATCGACTGAACGTCTTATTACATAGTTCACACTTATGTGGCCGTTCTCCGGTATGTATGAGCATGTGTACCTTCAAACTACCTGACTGGCTAAATGTTTTATTACATAATTCACACTCGTGTGGTCGTTCCCCGGTATGTATTAGCATATGCTGATTTAAATTGTACGATCGACTGAACGGCTTATTACATAGTTCACACTCATGCGTCGGTTCTACGGAATGCACGTGCACCTGTGACTTTTCTCCGGTATGATTGGTTATGTCCTGCTTTATATTCCTAGACATTTTGAGAATCCTTAATAAATGTGTTCTCTGCTATTTATGCATATGAATTGAAAAAGTAGGTCAGTCCTCCTTACACAGCTTAACATCCTTCTAACATCGAGCTCATAGTTTGAATAGAATGACCATATCATTTCTTAATTAAACAAGAGAAATCATCACGATCTGTACCTATAAACATCAGGTTTCATCTCCGGTAAGTAAACATTTACATGCCATAATTGCACGTTTCAATTAGTCATTGGCCATTCCAACAGCGTATTATATAAAGTCATTATTCGGTCGGGCTAACATTATCAACATCACCATCACCATTATTAGTCATGTTCAACGATTGGGATTGGGATATTCAGCTCATATCGTATAAATCAGCCATTATTCATCGGTAGAATATTGTATGCGTCGCCATTTTGTGTTTTCCATTACGTCCAATACACACTCTCCTGTAAGAAAAGGGAATGTAATTATTTATATTTATTTGTTATCGATCATAAGAATTATAATGATAACATAAACACAACCCTGAAGTTATTCACGGGCATCAGTTATTTACAGCGTGTGCTTACAGTTACTGTATATTGTGTGTTTCCATAATAATCATATATTATACATTATGCAACAGGTGAGCTTGCGTAACTAATTGGGAGAGGTTTAACGACCACGTGTACTACTGCAATAACAGCAAACAACCTTCTAAATTAACAGCCTGCAACAGGTGAGCTTGCGTAACTAATTGGGAGAGGTTTAACGACCACGTGTACTACTGCAATGACAGCAAATACCTTTCTAAATTAACATTATGCAACAGATGAGCTTGTGTAACTAATTGGGAGAGGTTTAACGACCACGTGTACTACTGCAATAACAGCAACTACCATTCTAAATTAACATTTTGCAACAGGTGACCTTGCGTAACTAATTGGGAGAGGTTAACGACCACGTGTACTACTGCAATAACAGCAAATACCTTTCTAAATTAACAGCATGCAACAGGTGAGCATGCGTAACTAATTGGGAGAGGTTTAACGACCACGTGTACTACTGCAATAACAGCAACTACCATTCTAAATTAACATTTTGATGATTACAAGACAAGCATATTCGTCATCATTCTATCTTCTCTACCTGCCTTAGATATCAACCTTGTCGCAGGCCTTCTCTAATGTATATATGCCAGCTGACATTGCAGCCACATACTTTGAGGGCCACTTCTAAACTTATTTTTTATAATACGTGTTGCAATTTTATAATATTATTTTACAACCATATAATAATGTACGTTCTATAAACTGGTACCCGGTACATGTTACCCACCAGGCGTAAGTGCGTAGGAACCCAGATTAGATATACATAGCCGTCACTTGCATACACCCGGCTTGCCAAAATATTGGGGCCGCGGATCTACATAGCCGTCACTTGCATACACCCGGCTTGCCAAAATATTGGGGCCGCGGACATAACTTCCCCAATAATAAAATAAAAACATCCGCCTGCCTAGCCAAACATACAATCAGACTAAAGGTAGTACTTATACTGATGGAGTTCAGGGAGTGTGATAGGGAGGAAGAATAGTTGAATTTACCACAACTTAAACAATGCCAGGTGAAACTAGAGTCGGGGAGGTGATTGTATGTGCCATCCCCTACACTGTGACAATTAGCATGACACCAAGATTGGCAATTGTCACAGCTGATGCCTTTATCATCCCAAGTAACCTCTGATTAACACGTTCCACAAGGATACTGCATCATTGGACCTGGATTTGATTCAGTGTCAGACATTTTGGTTGTTAGGAGGCACTGCATAAATATTAGGCTACATTTTCCTTGATGACGTTTGCCTATGTGATGACTGACATGCATGTTATTTAATGAAATGGAAATTGAAACTGGAGTGTCGTGCAGGACTTCGAATGATCGATGTAGGGTTTGGGCTAAGTTACTAATTGGGTCACACATGAATCACGTCCATCTTATCCAATAACAAGTTGCTATTTTTAGATATTTATGCAGAAATAAATGTTCATATATCCAGAGTAGTTTAAAACTTCATATATTTATAAGAAATATACAAGTTGTAAGTGGTCCGAATAAGCAACTGATCTAGTACGAATAAGAATAGTCCGACTCAGCCATTGTCCGAATGAACAATTGAACCACAAGTCTATCTATCTATCTTCCGCTAATGTCAAACGCCTCGCGGGGACGTAGACATGTTGCGCGTCAAAAACCGCAAAGAAGTTAAAAGTATGAGTAGTTAAAAGTAGAATTTAAGAAGGTAATGAAAATAAGTTGTGATAAAAGTTTAAAAGCAGCTACGCAGAACAACTAGGGACTGGCATGTTCAATATGGCAAACTGCCGTATTGAATTGCTCTATGGTAGGGAGATGGACAATGTCAGGAGGGAGGTGGTTCCAATGGTAGATTATTCTTGGAAAAAAGGAAAACTTATAGTAGTCTGTAGTTGTTGTGATTAACCTATAGCTTAAGGAATGGCAATGGCGAGCAGGACGGGAGAGCGGAACTAGGTAATTTTCAATGGGAATAGCAACAAGATCATTATGAATTTTATACATAAGGGATAACCGATTGTCAATACGCCGTTGATCTAGTCTGCGTAGATTTAGGGAGTGTAGCATGTCTGTAACACTAGAGGTACGATAGTAGTCAGTCTTTATCCAACGGGCTGCTCTTCCCTGGACACCTTCAATTTGGTCTATCAATGTTTGGGTATGGGACGACCAGATCTCGGAGCCATATTCAAGCTGGGGTCTCACTAGTGTCTGGTAAGCCATGGTCTTAAGGGGTTCAGATTTGACCTGGAGGTTTCTACGTAGAAATCCTAATTGGTTTGCTTTCTTTGTTGACCTTTTTATGTGAGTGTCCCACGACAGGTTATTTGAGATATCCACGCCACGGTATTTGGCTGAGGTGACCGACTCAAGTAGGACTCCATGGAGTTTATAATTGCTGGGAATAGGATGTTTCCTTCTGGTGACGTGGATAACTTGACATTTGGAGGGGTTAAATTCCATGTCCCACTCCAACTCCTACTCTTCTAATCCCTTAAGATCGTTTTGGAGTGTGACTGATTCATTTGCAGATGTCAGTGATAGATAGACTGCAGTATCATCTGCAAAGATGCGCACTTTGGAACTGATGTTTTATGGGAGGTCGTTTATGTAGGCTAGGAAAAGCAGTGGTCCAAGTACGGATCCCTGTGGGACTCAGGAGGACACCGGAATGGCCTCTGAACTAATACCATTAAGGACAACTGACTGGAGTCTATTATCTAGAAAATTCTTAATCCACCTTAATGTTTGCCCTCTGACTCCATATTCATGCATTTTTAGTAGTACTTTCTCGTGATTGACCTTATCGAAAGCCTTACTGAAGTCTAATAGGATGATATCTACCAGATGATTATTGTAGACAGAGGTAACCAAGTCATTGACTAGCATTACTAGTTGGGTCACGCATTAACCGTTTTTCTCTAAAACCATGCTGCAAATGGTACAGAATACTGTGGTAGTGAAGTGTTTTACTATCGAGGAGGGAACTATATGTTCTAGTACCTTGCATAGAACACATGTCAGTGAGATAAGCCTATAGTTGACGGGGTTTGACTTGTCCCCTTTTTTGTAAATGGGAGCAACATTTGCTGACTTCCACTAGGCAGGCAGTGATCCTTCGTTGAGGGATTTTTGGAATAAGACTTCAAGGATAGGTGAGAGTTCTTTAGACAGGGTTTTAAGTATGATTGACTTAATTTGGTCAGGACCACTAGCCTTATGGGGGTTCAGGTTATTGAGAAGTTTCTCTATGCCATTTGAGCTTACTGTGATCTCATTCATGGTTGGCGTGGATTGACCATTCAGGTTTCCATTTGTGTCCTGAATTTTCATTTTACAAATGGAGGTAAGTCTTAGTGGGGATTTGGAGCTGAAGACAGACTGAAACTGTTTGTTCAGTGCTGTGGCTTTAGCAGCTTCTTCATGATGAAATTTGTTGTCATGCTTTAGGGGTGGCATTGATTTGGAATCTTGCTTGGAATGCTTAAGGATGGAATAAAGTTTCTTGGTGTTTGGTCTATAAGGATGGGAGGCATCAGCACTGTTTAGATTTAGGATGTTTTCTAGGTATTGATGATAAGCCTCTTTGACATTTTTCCGCACTAACTGTTTTAGATCCAGGAATTTCTTGCGATTTGAAGGCGTACTTGACTTCCTAGTATTTCAAAGGCCCTATTTCGCCTTCTAATCACTCGCTGAACACTCTACTCTGATTGACCCAGGGTAGGTGATCTCTTAGCAATGACTGTTTGGATGGAATCCATTTATTTGTAAGGGTGTTTAGAGCATGAGAGAACTGTTCCCATAGCTCTTCAGTGTTTAGTGCGGTATATTTACATTCGTTGGTCATAACCTAGTGATAGTCACATAATGACTGTTTAATGGCCTGCCAGTTTGCTTTCTTATAGAGTGGAATCCTGCGAGACTTTTGATAACATATCCTTGTGGATGTGTTGACTTTTATTTCGACTACATTATGATCACTGATGCCAGGTAGAATATTGACCTGGTTAACTAAAGTGAGGTTAGTTGTAAGGAATACATCCAGGATGTTGTATTCACGGGTGGGGAGGTTAACCATTTGGGTGAGGTTTGTATCATTAGACGTTTCAATGACCTGAAGGATGGGTGATTGCAGTCGGTGGATGGGCTGGTAGTGTCCCAGTCCATCTTTGGTAGATTTAGGTCCCCAGCTACCCAGATGTTGGAGAAACGTTTATTAACCTTTTCAATAGATTTACAGAATAGTATGACAATGGAGATATAGAAACAAATAATTACCCAACTAACTAACTATACAATGTTCTTCAAAGTCGCCACGGCATAAATGCATTCGGGGGTCTAGTACAATATTCTAAATTATCACAACGGCCATTTTTGTTGAGTACAAATGGCGTATTTATACTAAGGGATATAAATTATCATATTTTAGTGTAAAAATGTATCCAACTCGTCCTTGTCTATTCTCCGTACCGTACTGTAACATGTAACAACATGTAAAACAACTAATACATTATATTTAATACATAGTAAAAAAGTAAAAACATACTGTCTGTTCACTTATATTTCTATTTTTTTATTGTTTCTTATACCACTGAAGATGTAGGTAGCATACTATATGCCATTGATGGCAGTGGGCCGGTAGTAGCAGGTAGGTAGCACAATATATGCCATTGGTGGTAGTGGGGCGGTAGTAGCAGGTAGGTAGCACAATATATGCCATTGATTGTAGTGGGCCGGTAGTAGCAGGTAGGTAGCACAATATATGTCATTGAAGGCAGTGGGCCGGTAGTAGCAGGTAGGTAGCACAATATATGCCATTGCTGGTAGTGGGCCGGTAGTAGCAGTCAATTCCATTGAGAGTTTTTATACGGCAATCGCACATTTTGCTAATTTATATATGCAAGTACTTCATGAGAATAATATAGTGCTCACAAGACCATGTGCACGAAAATCACAAACACAATATATGTGTACACTAAGTCAATCTGCATTATGCAACACTTTAATTTTATTATAGCTAAGTTACTGTATTGCCGACCAGATTAAGAGAAGATACAGCATTGAACATGGATGAATCAGTTAGAGTTTATCCACACTTTCATACAGAGTTTATCCACACTTTCAGCCAGAGTTTATCCACACTTTCAGCCAGAGTTTATCCACACTTTCAGCCAGAGTTTATCCACTCTTTCACGTTCATAGCATGTCCTACTTTCACATTCATAAACACAATATTGTTTTTAATTACAGATTCGTGTCAGACTTATATTCTGTCGAGAGGTATAACCCCCTCACCCCCACATGTCAGACTTACATTATGTCGAGGTGAATAACCCCCTCACCCCCACCTGTCAGACTTATATTATGTCGAGGGGTATAACCCCCACCCCCACATGTCTCACCTCCTCCACGGTAGCGATGCACATGTTAGATATATATACAAACAGTTTTAAACGATGTAACTTTAATCTACATTTTCCAGTTCATATGTTTAAATTATTGCTACTATCTAGTGATGTAGCAGGAAACACAGGTCCTGTTTAAAGCTTCAACATGACACAGAAGCTTTAACAACTTCTATTAATCACTCTCGTTGGCAGGGATGAAAGTGTGCATGTGGTCATTCGTGGGGGGGGGAGGAAACCGGAGTACCCGGAGAAAATCCACCTGTCTGATTTGGCAACAACTGTACCATCTCACGTACTTCTCTGTCCGAGGATCGATAACGGGTGAGAAGCGAGCTAATGGTAGTATATTGTCTTATACCTCATAGCACGTGTTGTCACTTCCTGAATTTTAAATCAGCGCCTCTTGACGCCAATGTCTATTGACATAGATTGACACATTAACATGCTATAATAACGATCGAAACAACGTAGTGTATACAACACTTAATAATTCATAGTAACCTATATGAAGGTTGAGTAGGCAAGTTCACAGTTTATCCATTGTGTACGATTGGTAAATTACAGACAAATGTATGAAATAAAACTACATCTCTATGGGGTAAAGGGTTAATGTATCTTTCAGGTGTACGTGTCAAGTAACGAAATACGAAGAAACGATAAGCCGATAACGGAAGACCACATGGTAGAAAATATAAAAGCACATATAGAACAACAGTATGAAGAAACTAAAGACAAAAATGAAGAGATCACTGGTCTGTTCAACAGCTACTGTTGGTTGATGATGTCTCCACTTGCAGGGCCACCTGATCTACAGCTACTGTTGGTTGATGATTCTCATGACTTGTCCCCACTCGCTTGACCATCTGGTCTATAGCTACAGATGGTTGATGATGTCCCCACTCGCTGGCCCATCTGGTCTACAGCTACTGTTGGTCGATGATGTCCCCACTCGCTGGACCATCTGGTCTACAGCTACTGTTAGTCGATGATGTCCCCACTCGCAAGACCACCTGATCTACAGCTACTGTTGGTTGCTGATTCTCATGACTTGTCCCCACTCGCTGGACCATCTTGTCTACAGCTACTGTTGGTTGATGATGCCCCCACTCGCTGGACCATCTGGTCTACAGCTACTGTTGGTTGATGATTCTCATGACTTGTCCCCACTCGCTGGACCAACTGGTCTACAGCTACTGTTGGTTGATGATTATCATGACTTGTCCCCACTCGCTGGACCAACTGGTCTACCGCTACTGTTGGTTGATGATTCTCATGACTGGTCCCCACTCGCTGGACCAACTGGTCTACAGCTACTGTTGGTTGATGATTCTGATGACTTGTCCCCCACTCGCTGGACCATCTGGTCTACAGCCACTGTTGGTCGATGATGTCTCCACTCACTGGACCATCTGGTCTACAGCTACTGTTGGTTGATGATGTCCCCACTCGCTGGACCATATGATCTACAGCTACTGTTGGTTGATGACTTGATTGATGACTTTACCTGTGATGATATACCTGAAGAAATCTTGTGTTTGCGTGTGCTAACAAGTTTTACACCGGCTGCTCTAAGAGAAATTGGGAACGTTGAATTTGTGAAATGTACCATTGAGGGTTGCGGCCTTTGGATACACGTAAAATAGCACCTGTTAGGATGTTGATGAATTTGCTTATACATGTCACAAGACCATGTAGAAAGAACATATAACATTTGATGAACAGTATGTGTGTTCCATTAATGTCAAACCCCTTGCGGGGACGTAGACATGTTTTCCTGGAAGTCGTGATAGCGCAGTGGATGCGCGTTCGCTTCAGGTGCGAAAGGTTCGGAGTTCGATCCCCGCTGGTGCCGTTACGATTGTGCCCTTAGGCAAGGCATTTAAATCCCACGTTGCCTCTTCTCTCTCCCTCGAGGCGATGGATTCCATCAGGAATGAGGTCTCGAGAGTGATCAATATAAGTTGAAATAACTTGTTTCGCAATCGAGCTAATATAAATTTGTATAAACTACATGTTTTCCTGGGCAAGATTAGCCGACCTAAGTCGTTAACCAATACTAAGCAATGTGTGTGAGGTGCCTTGCTCAATGACACTACATATGTGGCCTGACAGAGTTTCGAACCCGGGACAATTCCATTCCGACGCTCTACCACAGGACCACGGATGCCACACTGTATGAACTAGTTTGAACACATATATTTCTGTGTTGTTGTTGCTGTCGTTGTTGTTGTTGACATTTGTTATGTGTAAATGCCTACATGGCCCATTACACAATTAGTGTAATATTGTTAACGTTACTAAATCTTAAAAGACGAAGACGAATAATCACATTGTATGATATTGATGATTGTGCTTTTCTTAGCTGGGCGTCACAATCTTAATGCTAGTGCAACGTCCAACCAAGAAACGCACACGCATAATAGTTCCAATACTCAAAATATGAAGCTATTTTAATTAAACAAGCAGTGGCAAGACACTGTTTAGGGTGATGGGGCATATAATATGATTATTTGCTCAAATATTCCTCAAGACATAAAAAAGACAACACTACTAGGACAAAGTGTGCAGGCCTGAGCGCTGTGGCGTAAAGGCAGCTGCGCCACTGACAAGCCAACACTGGGATATAGGAGGGGGAATTCAGATTTATAATATATATTTTTGAAACGTATGCATGTAACGTGTGTGTTTCCAGCTTGAATATGTCTACCCAGGCTCGTAGCCATGCTGAGACACACCCAGGCAGTGTCTACCCACATGGAGTGACTGATAGTGAGGACCCAATGGTTGCCCGCTCGTCGATGCTTAGCATCGAAAGGAACACTTCACGGCGTATATACATGTACTTAAATTCGAATGGGGAACATTTTGATGAAAACAGCTGAGCACTTAATGTCTACATTTGGTTTCAACGTGGGCGTGCGTGGATATATACATTGTATGTGCAATTTAAAATATAGGATTAGTTGCCATGTTTGTGGAAGCTGTCAGTGATGTATGTGAGATATCTACATTTAATACACACTCAATAGGATGTGTAAAGGAATGTATTGTCACGCCAATCTTGTCACCAATGACACCCGGGTTCGATCTTCGGACCGGAAAGTATGCGAGATGGTACGGTGGTCATCATATTGGGCAGGTCGGTTTTCTCCAGGTACCTCCCACAATAATAACCACATATACGCTTTCATCCGCACCAACAAATTATTTAATATAAGTTGTCGGAGCTTATTTCACGATCGTAAAATAAATAAACTTGTAAAATAAATAGCTTGCATATACTATACGTGATTGTACACATTTCACACTCACGTTAAATAATTGTAGTAGTGGTAGTCCTACGGAAAGCAATACATGTCCCGTGCCAGGCTTCGTCTCACATTAATTCATATGGTCGTTCTTCAGTATGTGTGAGTATGTGCTGTTTTATACCGTCTTATTACATAGTTCACACTCATGTAGACCTTCTCCGGAATGTATGAGCATGTGCTTGTTTAAACCGCTAGGAAGACGGTAAGTATTCAACACTACATATTGCAGTCATGTGGTCCTTCTCCGGAATGTTTGTGCATATGTTTCTTCACAATACAAGACCAGCAAAAAGCGTCCTTACATACTGATCACCTGTATATGTATGTATATGACGGTGTGGTATATGTATGTATATGACGGTGTGGTATATATATGTATATGACGATGTGGTATGTGTAGGTATATGACGGTGTGGTATATGTATGTATAGGAGGGTGTGGTATATGGATGTATATGACGGTGTGGTATATGTATGTATATGACGGTGTGGTATATGTATGTATATAACGGTGTGGTATATGTATGTATATGACGATGTGGAATATGTATGTATATGACGATGTGGTGTATGTATGTATATGACGGTGTGGTAGATGGATGTATGTGACGGTGTGATATATGTATGTATATGGCGGTGTGGTATATGTATGTATATGACGGTGTGGTATATGTATGTATAGGAGGGTGTGGTATATGGATGTATATGATGGTGTGGTATATGTATGTATATGCCGGTGTGGTATATGTATGTATTTGACGGTGTTGTATATGTATGTATATGACGATGTGGTATATGTATGTATATGACGATGTGGTATATGTATGTATATGACGGTGTGGTATATGTATGTATATGACGATGTGGTATAGGTATGTATATGACAATGTGGTATATGTATGTATATGACGATGTGGTATATGTATATATATGACGGTGTGGTATATGTATGTATATGGCAGTGTGGTATGTGTATGTATATGACGGTGTGGTATATGTATTTATATGACGATGTGGTATATGGAGGTATATGACGGTGTGGTATATGGATGTATATGACGGTGTGGTATATGTATGTATATGACGGTGTGATATATGTATGCATATGACGGTGTGGTATATGTATGTATATGACGGTGTGGTATATGTATGTATATAACGGTGTGGTGTATGTATGTATATGCCGGTGTGGTATATGTAATTATATGACGGTGTTGTATATGTATGTATATGACGGTATATGTATGTATATGACGGTGTTGTATATGTATGTATATGACGGTGTGGTATATGTATGTATATGACGGTGTTGTATATGTATGTATTTGACGGTGTGGTGTATGTATATGACGGTGGGGTATATGTTTGTATATGACGGTGTGGTATATGTATGTATATGACGGTGTGATATATGTATATATATGATGATGTGGTATATGGCTGTATATGACGGTGTGCTATATGCATGTATATGACGGTGTGGTATATGACGATGTGGTATATGTATGTATATGATGATGTGGCATATGTATGTATATGACGGTGTGGTATATGTAAGTATATGACGGTGTTGTATATGTATGTATATGACGGTATATGTATGTATATGACGGTGTTGTATATGTATGTATATGAGGGTGTGGTATATGTATGTATATGACGGTGTTGTATATGTATGTATATGACGGTGTGGTGTATGTATATGACGGTGGGGTATATGTTTGTATATGACGGTGTGGTATATGTATGTATAGGACGGTGTGGTATATGTATGTATATGACGGTGTGATATATGTATGCATATGACGGTGTGGTATATGTATGTATATGACGGTGTGATATATGTATGTATATGACGGTGTGGTGTATGTATGTATATGACGGTGTGGTATATATATGTATATGACGGTGTGGTATATTTATGTACATGACGGTGTTGTATATGTATGTATATGACGGTGTGGTGTATGTTTATGACGGTGCGGTATATGTATGTATATGACGGTGTGGTATATGTATCTATATGACGATGTGGTATATGATAATGTGGCATATGTATGTTAATGATGATGTGGCATATGTATGTATATGATGATGTGGCATATGTATGTATATGACGGTGTGGTATATGTATGTATATGATGATGTGGTATATGGATGTATATGACGGTGTGGTATATGTATGTATATGATGATGTGGTATATGTATGTATATGACGGTGTGGTATATGTATGTATATGACGGTGTGGTATATGTATGTACATGACGGTGTAGTATATGTATGTATATGACGGTGTGGTGTATGCATGTATATGACGGGGTGTTATATGGATGTATATGACGGTGTGGTATATGTTTGTATATGACGGTGTGGTATATGTATGTATAGGACGGTGTGGTATATGTATGTATATGACGGTGTGATATATGTATGCATATGACGGTGTGGTATATGTATGTATATGACGGTGTGATATATGTATGTATATGACGGTGTGGTGTATGTATGTATATGACGGTGTGGTATATATATGTATATGACGGTGTGGTATATTTATGTACATGACGGTGTTGTATATGTATGTATATGACGGTGTGGTGTATGTTTATGACGGTGCGGTATATGTATGTATATGACGGTGTGGTATATGTATGTATATGACGATGTGGTATATGTATGTATATGACGGTGTGGTATATGTATGTATATGACGATGTGGTATATGTATGTATATGATGATGTGGTATATGTATGTATATGACGGTGTGGTATATGTATGTATATGACGGTGTGGTATATGTATGTATATGACGGTGTGGTATATGTATGTATATGATTATGTGTAATGTATGTATATGACGGTGTGGTATATGTATGTATATGACGGTGTGGTATATGTATGTATATGACGGTGTAGTATATGTATGTATATGACGGTGTGGTGTATGCATGTATATGACGGGGTGTTATATGGATGTATATGACGGTGTGGTATATGTATGTATATGATGGAGTGGGGTATGTATGTATATGACGGTGTGGTATATGTATGTATATGACGATGTGGTATATGTATGTATATGACGATGTGGTATATGTATGTATATGACGGTGTGGTATATGTATGTATATGACGGTGTGGTATATGTATGTATATGACGGTGTGGTATATGTATGTATATGACGGTGTGGTATATGTATGTATATGACGGTGTGGTATATGTATGTATATGACGGTGTGGTATATGTATGTATATGACGGTGTGGTATATGTATGTATATGACGGTGTGGTGTATGTATGTATATGACGGTGTGGTATATGTATTTATATGACGGTGTTGTATATGTATGTATATGACGGTATATGTATGTATATGACGGTGTTGTATATGTATGTATATGACGGTGTGGTATATGTATGTATATGACGGTGTTGTATATGTATGTATATGACGGTGTGGTATATGTATGTATATGACGGTGTTGTATATGTATGTATATGACGGTGTGGTGTATGTATATGACGGTGTGGTATATGTATGTATATGACGGTGTGGTATATGTATGTATATGACGGTGTGGTATATGTATATATATGACGGTGTGGTATATGTATGTATATGACGGTGTGGCATATGTATGTATATGACGGTGTGGTATATGTATGTATATGACGGTGTGGTATATGTATATATATGACGGTGTGGTATATGTATGTATATGACGGTGTTGTATATGTATGTATATGACGGTATATGTATGTATATGACGGTGTTGTATATGTATGTATATGACGGTGTGGTATATGTATGTATATGACGGTGTGGTAAATGACGGTGTGGTATATGTATGTATAGGACGGTGTGGTATATGTATGTATATGACGGTGTGATATATGTATGCATATGACGGTGTGGTATATGTATGTATATGACGGTGTGATATATGTATGTATATGACGGTGTGGTGTATGTATGTATATGACGGTGTGGTATATATATGTATATGACGGTGTGGTATATTTATGTACATGACGGTGTTGTATATGTATGTATATGACGGTGTGGTGTATGTATATGACGGTGAGGTATATGTATGTATATGACGGTGTGGTATATGTATCTATATGACGATGTGGTATATTATAATGTGGCATATGTATGTATATGATGATGTGGCATATGTATGTATATGATGATGTGGCATATGTATGTATATGACGGTGTGGTATATGTATGTATATGATGATGTGGTATATGGATGTATATGACGGTGTGGTATATGTATGTATATGATGATGTGGTATATGTATGTATATGACGGTGTGGTATATGTATGTATATGACGGTGTGGTATATGTATGTATATGACGGTGTAGTATATGTATGTATATGACGGTGTGGTGTATGCATGTATATGACGGGGTGTTATATGGATGTATATGACGGTGTGGTATATGTATGTATATGATGGAGTGGGGTATGTATGTATATGACGGTGTGGTATATGTATGTATATGACGATGTGGTATAGGTATGTATATGACAATGTGGTATATGTATGTATATGACGATGTGGTATATGTATATATATGACGGTGTGGTATATGTATGTATATGGCAGTGTGGTATGTGTATGTATATGACGGTGTGGTATATGTATGTATATGACGATGTGGTATATGGAGGTATATGACGGTGTGGTATATGGATGTATATGACGGTGTGGTATATGTATGTATATGACGGTGTGATATATGTATGCATATGACGGTGTTGTATATGTATGTATATGACGGTGTGGTGTATGTATGTATATGACGGTGTGGTATATGTAATTATATGACGGTGTTGTATATGTATGTATATGACGGTATATGTATGTATATGACGGTGTTGTATATGTATGTATATGACGGTGTGGTATATGTATGTATATGACGGTGTTGTATATGTATGTATATGACGGTGTGGTGTATGTATATGACGGTGGGGTATATGTTTGTATATGACGGTGTGGTATATGTATGTATATGACGGTGTGATATATGTATATATATGATGATGTGGTATATGGCTGTATATGACGGTGTGGTATATGTATGTATATGACGGTGTGGTATATGACGATGTGGTCTATGTATGTATATGATGATGTGGCATATGTATGTATATGACGGTATGGTATATGCATGTATATGACGGTGTGGTATATATATGTATATGGCGATGTGGTATATGTATGTATATGACGATGTGGTATATGTATGTATATGACGATGTGGTATATGTATGTATATGATGGTATGGTATATGGATGTATATGACGGTGTTGTATATCTATGTATATGACGGTGTGGTATATGTATGTATATGACGGTGTGGTATATGTATGTATATGACGGTGTGGTATATGTATGTATATGACGGTGTGGTATATGTATGTATATGACGGTGTGGTATATGTATGTATATGACGGTGTGGTATATGTATGTATATGACGGTGTGGTATATGTAATTATATGACGGTGTTGTATATGTATGTATATGACGGTATATGTATGTATATGACGGTGTTGTATATGTATGTATATGACGGTGTGGTATATGTATGTATATGACGGTGTTGTATATGTATGTATATGACGGTGTGGTGTATGTATATGACGGTGGGGTATATGTTTGTATATGACGGTGTGGTATATGTATGTATATGACGGTGTGATATATGTATATATATGATGATGTGGTATATGGCTGTATATGACGGTGTGGTATATGTATGTATATGACGGTGTGGTATATGACGATGTGGTCTATGTATGTATATGATGATGTGGCATATGTATGTATATGACGGTGTGGTATATGTAATTATATGACGGTGTTGTATATGTATGTATATGACGGTATATGTATGTATATGACGGTGTTGTATATGTATGTATATGACGGTGTGGTATATGTATGTATATGACGGTGTTGTATATGTATGTATATGACGGTGTGGTATATGTATGTATATGACGGTGGGGTATATGTTTGTATATGACAGTGTAGTATATGTATGTATAGGACGGTGTGGTATATGTATGTATATGACGGTGTGATATATGTATGCATATGACGGTGTGGTATATGTATGTATATGACGGTGTGATATATGTATGTATATGACGGTGTGGTGTATGTATGTATATGACGGTGTGGTATATATATGTATATGACGGTGTGGTATATTTATGTACATGACGGTGTTGTATATGTATGTATATGACGGTGTGGTGTATGTATATGACGGTGCGGTATATGTATGTATATGACGGTGTGGTATATGTATCTATATGACGATGTGGTATATGATAATGTGGCATATGTATGTATATGATGATGTGGCATATGTATGTATATGATGATGTGGCATATGTATGTATTTGACGGTGTGGTATATGTATGTATATGATGATGTGGTATATGGATGTATATGACGGTGTGGTATATGTATGTATATGACGCTGTAGTATATGTATGTATATGACGGTGTGGTGTATGCATGTATATGACGGGGTGTTATATGGATGTATATGACGGTGTGGTATATGTATGTATATGGTGGAGTGGGGTATGTATGTATATGACGGTGTGGTATATGTATGTATATGACGATGTGGTATAGGTATGTATATGACAATGTGGTATATGTATGTATATGACGATGTGGTATATGTATATATATGACGGTGTGGTATATGTATGTATATGGCAGTGTGGTATGTGTATGTATATGACGGTGTGGTATATGTATGTATATGACGATGTGGTATATGGAGGTATATGACGGTGTGGTATATGGATGTATATGACGGTGTGGTATATGTATGTATATGACGGTGTGATATATGTATGCATATGACGGTGTGGTATATGTATGTATATGACGGTGTGGTATATGTATGTATATGACGGTGTGGTGTATGTATGTATATGACGGTGTGGTATATGTAATTATATGACGGTGTTGTATATGTATGTATATGACGGTATATGTATGTATATGACGGTGTTGTATATGTATGTATATGACGGTGTGGTGTATGTATATGACGGTGGGGTATATGTTTGTATATGACGGTGTGGTATATGTATGTATATGACGGTGTGATATATGTATATATATGACGGTGTGGTATATGACGATGTGGTCTATGTATGTATATGATGATGTGGCATATGTATGTATATGACGGTGTGGTATATGTAATTATATGACGGTGTTGTATATGTATGTATATGACGGTATATGTATGTATATGACGGTGTTGTATATGTATGTATATGACGGTGTGGTATATGTATGTATATGACGGTGTTGTATATGTATGTATATGACGGTGTGGTATATGTATGTATATGACGGTGTGGTATATGTATGTATATGACGGTGTGATATATGTATGTATATGACGGTGTGGTATATGTATGTATATGACGGTGTGATATATGTATGTATATGACGGTGTGGTGTATGTATGTATATGACGGTGGGTATATATGTATATGACGGTGTGGTATATGTATGTATATGACGTGTTGTATATGTATGTATATGACGGTGTGATGTATGTATATGACGGTGCGGTATATGTATGTATATGACGGTGTGGTATATGTATTATATGACGATGTGGTATATGATATGTGGCATATGTATGTATATGATGATGTGGCATATGTATGTATATGATGATGTGGCATATGTATGTATATGACGGTGTGGTATATGTATGTATATGATGATGTGGTATATGGATGTATATGACGGTGTGGTATATGTATGTATATGACGGTGTGGTATATGTATGTATATGACGGTGTGGTATATGTATGTATATGACGGTGTAGTATATGTATGTATATGACGGTGTGGTGTATGCATGTATATGACGGGGTGTTATATGGATGTATATGACGGTGTGGTATATGTATGTATATGATGGAGTGGGGTATGTATGTATATGACGGTGTGGTATATGTATGTATATGACGATGTGGTATAGGTATGTATATGACAATGTGGTATATGTATGTATATGACGATGTGGTATATGTATATATATGACGGTGTGGTATATGTATGTATATGGCAGTGTGGTATGTGTATGTATATGACGGTGTGGTATATGTATGTATATGACGATGTGGTATATGGAGGTATATGACGGTGTGGTATATGGATGTATATGACGGTGTGGTATATGTATGTATATGACGGTGTGATATATGTATGCATATGACGGTGTGGTATATGTATGTATATGACGGTGTGGTATATGTATGTATATGACGGTGTGGTGTATGTATGTATATGACGGTGTGGTATATGTAATTATATGACGGTGTTGTATATGTATGTATATGACGGTATATGTATGTATATGACGGTGTTGTATATGTATGTATATGACGGTGTGGTATATGTATGTATATGACGGTGTTGTATATGTATGTATATGACGGTGTGGTGTATGTATATGACGGTGGGGTATATGTTTGTATATGACGGTGTGGTATATGTATGTATATGACGGTGTGATATATGTATATATATGATGATGTGGTATATGGCTGTATATGACGGTGTGGTATATGTATGTATATGACGGTGTGGTATATGACGATGTGGTATATGTATGTATATGATGATGTGGCATATGTATGTATATGACGGTGTGTTATATGTATGTATATGACGGTATGGTATATGCATGTATATGACGGTGTGGTATATATATGTATATGGCGATGTGGTATATGTATGTATATGACGATGTGGTATATGTATGTATATGATGGTATGGTATATGGATGTATATGACGGTGTGGTATATGTATGTATATGACGGTGTGGTATATGTATGTATATGACGGTGTGGTATATGTATGTATATGACGGTGTGGTATATGTATGTATGTATAGGACGGTGTGGTATATGTATGTATATGACGGTGTGATATATGTATGTATATGACGGTGTGGTATATGTATGTATATGACGGTGTGGTATATGTATGTATATGACGGTGTGGTATATGTATGTATATGACGGTGCGGTATATGTATGTATATGACGGTGTGGTATATGTATGTATATGACGATGTGGTATATGATAATGTGGCATATGTATGTATATGATGATGTGGCATATGTATGTATATGATGATGTGGAATATGTATGTATATGACGGTGTGGTATATGTATGTATATGATGATGTGGTATATGGATGTATATGACGGTGTGGTATATGTATGTATATGATGATGTGGTATATGTATGTATATGACGGTGTGGTATATGTATGTATATGACGGTGTGGTATATGTATGTATATGACGGTGTAGTATATGTATGTATATGACGGTGTGGTGTATGTATGTATATGACGGTGTGTTATATGGATGTATATGACGGTGTGGTGTATGTATGTATATGATGGAGTGGGTATGTATGTATATGACGGTGTGGTATATGTATGTATATGACGGTGTGGTATATGTATGTATATGACGGTGTGGTATATGTATGTATATGACGGTGTGGTATATGTATGTATATGACGGTGTGGTATATGTATGTATATGACGGTGTGGTATATGTATGTATATGACAGTGTGGTATATGTATGTATATGACGGTGTTGTATATGTATGTATATGACGGTGTGGTGTATGTATATGACGGTGTGGTATATGTATGTATATGACGGTGTGGTATATGTATGTATATGACGGTGTGGTATATGTATGTATATGACGGTGTGGTATATGTATGTATATGTCGGTGTAGTACATGACGGTGTGGTATATGTATGTATATGACGGTGCGATATATGTATGCATATGACGGTGTGGTATATGTATGTATATGACGATGTGGTATATGTATGTATATGACGGTGAGATATATGTATATATATGACGGTGTAGTATATGTATGTATATGACGGTGTGGTATATGTATGTATATGACGGTGTGGTATATGTATGTATATGACGGTGTTGTATATGTATGTATATGACGGTGTGGTGTATGTATATGACGGTGTGGTATATGTATGTATATGACGGTGTGGTATATGTATGTATATGACGGTGTGGTATATGTATGTATATGACGGTGTTGTATATGTATGTATATGACGGTGTGGTATATGTATGTATATGACGGTGTGGTATATGTATGTATATGACGGTGTGGTGTATGTATATGACGGTGTGGTATATGTATGTATATGACGGTGTGGTATATGTATGTATATGACGGTGTGATATATGTATGTATATGATGATGTGGTATATGGATGTATATGACGGTGTGATATATGTATATATATGACGGTGTGTATATGTATGTATATGACGGTGTGGTGTATGTATATGACGGTGTGGTATATGTATGTATATGACGATGTGGTATATGTATGTATATGACGGTGTGGTATATGTATGTATATGACGGTGTGGTATATGTATGTATATGACGGTGTGGTATATGTATGTATATGACGGTGTGGTATATGTATATATATGACGGGTGTATAGATTATATGGTGTGATTGTATTATATGAGTGTGGTAATGTATGTATATGCGGTGGTAATGAGTAAAGGTTTGTATGTATATGACGGTGGGTATATGTATGTATATGACGGTGTGGTATATGTATGTATATGACGGTGTGGTATATGTATGTATATGACGGTGTGGTGTATGTATATGACGGTGTGGTATATGTATGTATATGACGGTGTGGTATATGTATGTATATGACGATGTGGTATATGTATGTATATGACGGTGTGGTGTATGTATATGACGGTGTGGTATATGTATGTATATGACGGTGTGGTATATGTATGTATATGACGGTGTTGTATATGTATGTATATGACGGTGTGGTATATGTATGTATATGGCGGTGTTGTATATGTATGTATATGACGGTGTGGTGTATGTATATGACGGTGCGGTATATGTATGTATATGACGGTGTGGTATATGTATGTATATGACGGTGTTGTATATGTATGTATATGACGGTGTGGTGTATGTATATGACGGTGTGGTATATGTATGTATATGACGGTGTGGTATATGTATGTATAACGGTGTATTGTAGTATGACGGTGTGGTATATGTATGTATATGCGGTGTGGTATATGACGGTGTGGTGTATGTATATGACGGTGTGGTATATGTATGTATATGACGGTGTGGTATATGTATGTATATGACGGTGTGGTATATGTATGTATATGACGGTGTGGTATATGTATGTATATGACGGTGTGGTATATGTATGTATATGACGGTGTGGTATATGTATGTATATGACGGTGTTGTATATGTATGTATATGACGGTGTGGTATATGTATGTATATGACGGTGTGGTATATGTATGTATATGACGGTGTGATATATGTATGTATATGACGGTGTGGTATATGTATGTATATGACGGTGTGGTATATGTATGTATATGACGGTGTGGTATATGTATGTATATGACGGTGTGGTATATGTATGTATATGACGGTGTGGTATATGTATGTATATGCGGTGAATGACGGTGTGGTATATGTATGTATATGACGGTGTGATATATGTATGTATATGACGGTGTGGTATATGTATGTATATGACGGTGTGGTATATGTATGTATATGACGGTGTGGTATATGACGGTTGGTGTATGTATATGACGGTGTGGTATATGTATGTATATGACGGTGTGGTATATGTATGTATATGACGGTGTGGTATATGTATGTATATGACGGTGTGGTATATGTATGTATATGACGGTGTGGTATATGACGGTGTGGTGTATGTATATGACGGTGCGGTATATGTATGTATATGACGGTGTGGTATATGTATGTATATGACGGTGTGGTATATGTATGTATATGACGGTGTGGTATATGTATGTATATGACGGTGTGGTATATGTATGTATATGACGGTGTGGTATATGTATGTATATGACGGTGTGGTATATGTATGTATATGACGGTGTGGTATATGTATGTATATGACGGTGTGGTATATGTATGTATATGACGGTGTGGTATATGTATGCATATGACGGTGTGGTATATGTATGTATATGACGGTGTGGTATATGTATGTATATGACGGTGTGGTATATGTATGTATATGACGGTGTGGTATATGTATATATATGACGGTGTGGTATATGTATGTATATGGCAGTGTGGTATGTGTATGTATATGACGATGTGGTATATGTATGTATATGCCGATGTGGTATATGGATGTATATGACGGTGTGGTATATGTATGTATATGACGGTGTGGTATATGTATGTATATGACGGTGTGGTGTATGTATGTATATGACGGTGTGGTATATGTATGTATATGACTGTGTGGTATATGTATGTATATGACGGTGTGGTATATGTATGTATATGACGGTGTGGTATATGTATGCATATGACGGTGTGGTATATGTATGTATATGACGGTGTGGTATATGTATGTATATGACGGTGTGGTATATGTATGTATATGACGGTGTGGTATATGTATGTATATGACGGTGTTGTATATGTATGTATATGACGGTATATGTATGTATATGACGGTGTTGTATATGTATGTATATGACGGTGTGGTATATGTATGTATATGTCGGTGTGGTACATGACGGTGTGGTATATGTATGTATATGACGGTATGATATATATATGCATATGACGGTGCGGTATATGTATGTATATGACGGTGTGATATATGTATGTATATGACGGTGTGGTGTATGTATGTATATGACGGTGTGGTATATGTATGTATATGACGATGTGGTATATGTATATATATGACGGTGTGGTATATGTATATGACGGTGTGGTATATGTATATATATGACGGTGTGGTATATGTATGTATATGACGGTGTTGTATATGTATGTATGTATATGACGGTGTGGTATATGAATGTATATGGCGGTGTGGTATATGACGGTGTGGTGTATGTATATGACGGTGCGGTATATGTATGCATATGACGGTGTGGTATATGTATGTATATGACGGTGTGGTATTTGTATGTATATGACGGTGTGGTATATGTATGTATATGTCGGTGTGGTATATGACGGTGTGGTGTATGTATATGACGGTGCGGTATATGTATGCATATGACGGTGTGGTATATGTATGTATATGATGGTGTGGTATATGTATGTATATGACGGTGTGATATATGTATGTATATGACAGTGTTGTATATGTATGTATATGACGGTGTTGTATATGTATGTATATGACGGTGTGGCATATGATTGTATATGTCGGTGTGATATATGTATGCATATGACGGTGTGGTATATGTATGTATATGACGGTGTGGTATATGAATGTATATGGCGGTGTTGCATATGTATGTATATGACGGTGTGGTATATGAATGTATATGGCGGTGTTGCATATGTATGTATATGACGGTTTGGTGTATGTATATGACGGTGCGGTATATGTATGCATATGACGGTGTGGTATATGTATGTATATGACGGTGTGGTATATGTATGTATATGACGGTGTGGTATATGTATGTATATGACGGTGTGGTATATGTATGTATATGTCGGTGTTGTATATGTATGTATATGACGGTGTTGTATATGTATGTATATGACGGTATATGTAAGTATATGACGGTGTTGTATATGTATGTATATGACGGTGTGGCATATGTATGCATATGACAGTGAGGTATATGTATGTATATGACGGTGTGATATATGTATGTATATGACGGTGTGGTGTATGTATGTATATGACGGTGTGGTATATGTATATATATGACGGTGTGGTATATGTATGTATATGGCAGTGTGGTATGTGTATGTATATGACGGTGTGGTATATGTATGTATATGCCGATGTGGTATATGGATGTATATGACGGTGTGGTATATGTATGTATATGACGGTGTGATATATGTATGCATATGAACTGTGGTATATGTATGTATATGACGGTGTGGTATATGTATGTATATGACGGTGTGGTGTATGTATGTATATGACGGTGTGGTATATGTAATTATAAGACGGTGTGGTATATGTATGTATATGACGGTGTTTATGATGTGGTATATGTATGTATATGACGGTGTGGTCTATGTATGTATATGACGATGTGGAATATATATGTATATGATGTGGTATATGTATGTATATGACGGTGTGGTATATGTATGTATATTACGATGTGGTATATGTATGTATATGACGGTGTGGTATATGTATGTATATGATGATGTGGTATATGTATGTATATGATGATGTGGTATATGTATGTATATGACGGTGTAGTATATGCATGTATATGACGGTGTGGTACATGTATGTATATGACGGTGTGGTATATGAATGTATATGGCGGAGTTGCATATGTATGTATATGACGGTGTGGTGTATGTATATGACGGTGTGGTATATGTATGCATATGACGGTGTGGTATATGTAAGTATATGACGGTGTGGTGTATGTATATGACAGTGCGGTATATGTATGCATATGACGGTGTGGTATATGTATGTATATGACGGTGTGGTATATGTATGTATATGACGGTGTTGTATATGTATGTATATGACGGTATATGTATGTATATGATGGTGTTGTATATGTATGTATATGACGGTGTGGCATATGTATGTATATGCCGATGTAGTATATGGATGTATATAACGGTGTGGTATATGCATGTATATGACGGTGTGATATATGTATGCATATGACGGTGTGGTATATGTATGTATATGACGGTGTGGTATATGTATGTATATGACGGTGTGGTGTATGTATGTATATGATGGAGTTGTATATGTAATTATAAGACGGTGTGGTATATGTATGTATATGACGGTGTTTATGATGTGGTATATGTATGTATTTGACGGTGTGGTATATGTATTTATATGAATGACGATGTGGAATATGTATGTATATGATGTGATATATGTATGTATATGACGGTGTGGTATATGTATGTATATGACGATGTGGTATATGTATGTATATGACGGTGTGGTATATGTATGTATATGATGATGTGGTATATGTATGTATATGATGATGTGGTATATGTATGTATATGACGGTGTAGTATATGTATGTATATGACGCTGTGGTACATGTATGTATATGACGATGTGGTATATGAATGTATATGACGGTGTGATATATGTATGTATATGACGGTGTAGTATATGTATGTATATGACGGTGTTGTATATGTATGTATATGACGGTGTGGTATATGAATGTATATGGCGGTGTTGTATATGTATGTATATGACGGTGTGGTGTATGTATATGACGGTGTTGTATATGTATGTATATGACGGTGTGGTGTATGTATATGACGGTGTGGTATATGTATGTATATGACGGTGTGGTATATGTATGTATATGACGGTGTTGTATATGTATGTATATGACGGTGTGGAATATGAATGTATATGGCGGTGTTGTATATGTATGAATATGACGGTGTGGTGTATGTATATGATGGTGCGGTATATGTATACATATGACGGTGTGGTATATGTATGTATATGACGGTGTGGCTATGAATGTATATGACGGTGTGATATATATGTATATGAGATGGTATATGATAATATGACGTGTATGTATGTATATGACGGTGTGGTATATGTATGTATATGACGGTGTTGTATATGTATGTATATGACGGTGTGGTATATGTATGTATATGACGGTGTGGTATATGTATGTATATGACGGTGTTGTATATGTATGTATATGACGGTATATGTATGTATATGACGGTGTTGTATATGTATGTATATGACGGTGTGGTATATGTATGTATATGTCGGTGTGGTATATGACGGTGTGGTATATGTATGTATATGACGGTGTGGTATATGTATGTATATGACGGTGTGGTATATGTATGTATATGACGGTGTGGTATATGTATGTATATGACGGTGTGGTATATGTATGTATATGACGGTGTGGTATATGTATGTATATGACGGTGTGGTATATGTATGTATATGACGGTGTGGTATATGTTTTTGACGGTGTGGTATAGATGTATATGCGTGGTAATGATGTATATGCGGTGTGGTATATGTATGCATATGACGTGTGGTATATGTATGTATATGACGGTGTGGTATATGTATTATATACGGTGTTTATTATGTGATATGTATGTATTGACGGTGTGGTATATGTATGTATATGACGGTGTGGTATATGTATGTATATGACGGTGTGGTATATGTATGTATATGACGGTGTGGTATATGTATGTATATGACGGTGTGGTATATGTATGTATATGACGGTGTGGTATATGTATGTATATGATGTGGTATATGTATGTATATGACGTGTGGTATATGTATGTATATGACGGTGTGGTAATGTATGTATATGACGATGTGGTATATGAATGTATATGACGGTGTGGTATATGTATGTATATGACGGTGTGGTATATGTATGTATATGACGGTGTGGTATATGTATGTATATGACGGTGTGGTATATGTATGTATATGACGGTGTGGTATATGTGGTATGTATGTATATGACGATGTGGTATATGTATGTATATGACGGTGTGGTATATGTATGTATATGACGGTGTGGTATATGTATGTATATGACGGTGTGGTATATGTATGTATATGACGGTGTGGTATATGTATGTATATGACGGTGTGGTATATGTATGTATATGACGGTGTGGTATATGTATGTATATGGCGGAGTTGCATATTATGTATATGACGTGGGTGTATGTATATGACGGTGTGGTATATGATGCATTACGGTGTGGTATATGATATATGACGGTGGGTTATGTATATGACGTGCGGTATATGTATGATATGACGGTGTGGTATATGTATATATGACGGTGTGGTATATGTATGTATATGACGGTGTGGTATATGTATGTATATGTCGGTGTGGTATATGTATATATATGACGGTGTTGTATATGTATGTATATGACGGTATATGTATGTATATGATGGTGTTGTATATGTATGTATATGACGGTGTGGCATATGTATGTATATGCCGATGTAGTATATGGATGTATATAACGGTGTGGTATATGCATGTATATGACGGTGTGATATATGTATGCATATGACGGTGTGGTATATGTATGTATATGACGGTGTGGTATATTTATGTATATGACGGTGTGGTGTATGTATGTATATGATGGAGTTGTATATGTAATTATAAGACGGTGTGGTATATGTATGTATATGACGGTGTTTATGATGTGGTATATGTATGTATTTGACGGTGTGGTATATGTATTTATATGAATGACGATGTGGAATATGTATGTATATGATGTGATATATGTATGTATATGACGGTGTGGTATATGTGTGTATATGACGATGTGGTATATGTATGTATATGACGGTGTGGTATATGTATGTATATGATGATGTGGTATATGTATGTATATGATGAGGTGGTATATGTATGTATATGACGGTGTAGTATATGTATGTATATGACGCTGTGGTACATGTATGTATATGACGATGTGGTATATGAATGTATATGACGGTGTGATATATGTATGTATATGACGTGTAGTATATGTATGTTTGACGTGTTGTATATGTATGTATATGACGGTGTGGTATATGAATGTATATGGCGGTGTTGTATATGTATGTATATGCGTGTGGTGTATGTATATGACGGTGCGGTATAAACAAGTAGTATATGACGGTGTTGTATATTATGTATATGACGGGTGGTGTATGTATATGACGGTGTGGTATATGTATGTAATGACGGTGTGGTATATGTATGTATATGACGGTGTTGTATATGTATGTATATGACGGTGTGGAATATGAATGTATATGGCGGTGTTGTATATGTATGAATATGACGGTGTGGTGTATGTATATGATGGTGCGGTATATGTATACATATGACGGTGTGGTATATGTATGTATATGACGGTGTGGCATATGAATGTATATGACGGTGTGATATATTAATGTATATGACGATGTGGTATATGTATATATATGACGGTGTAGTGTATGTATATGACGGTGTGGTATATGTATGTATATGACGGTGTTGTATATGTATGTATATGACGGTGTGGTATATGAATGTATATGGCGTGTTGTATATGTATGTATATGACGGTGTTGTATATGTATGTATATGACGGTATATGTAAGTATATGACGGTGTTGTATATGTATGTATATGACGGTGTGGCATATGTATGTATATGTCGGTGTAGTACATGACGGTGTGGTATATGTATGTATATGACGGTGTGATATATGTATGCATATGACAGTGAGGTATATGTATGTATATGACGGTGTGATATATGTATGTATATGACGGTGTGGTGTATGTATGTATATGACGGTGTGGTATATGTATATATATGACGGTGTGGTATATGTATGTATATGGCAGTGTGGTATGTGTTTGTATATGACGGTGTGGTATATGTATGTATATGCCGATGTGGTATATGGATGTATATGACGGTGTGGTATATGTATGCATATGACGGTGTGGTATATGTATGTATATGACGGTGTGGTATATGTATGTATATGACGGTGTTTATGATGTGGTATATGTATGTATTTGACGGTGTGGTATATGTATTTATATGAATGACGATGTGGAATATGTATGTATATGATGTGATATATGTATGTATATGACGGTGTGGTATATGTGTGTATATGACGATGTGGTATATGTATGTATATGACGGTGTGGTATATGTATGTATATGATGATGTGGTATATGTATGTATATGATGATGTGGTATATGTATGTATATGACGGTGTAGTATATGTATGTATATGACGCTGTGGTACATGTATGTATATGACGATGTGGTATATGAATGTATATGACGGTGTGATATATGTATGTATATGACGGTGTAGTATATGTATGTATATGACGGTGTTGTATATGTATGTATATGACGGTGTGGTATATGAATGTATATGGCGGTGTTGTATATGTATGTATATGACGGTGTGGTGTATGTATATGACGGTGCGGTATATGTATGCATATGACGGTGTGTTATATGTATGTATATGACGGTGTTGTATATGTATGTATATGACGGTGTGGTGTATGTATATGACGGTGTGGTATATGTATGTATATGACGGTGTGGTATATGTATGTATATGACGGTGTTGTATATGTATGTATATGACGGTGTGGAATATGAATGTATATGGCGGTGTTGTATATGTATGAATATGACGGTGTGGTGTATGTATATGATGGTGCGGTATATGTATACATATGACGGTGTGGTATATGTATGTATTATGACGGTGTGGCATATGAATGTATATGACGGTGTGATATATGAATGTATATGACGATGTGGTATATGTATATATATGACGGTGTAGTGTATGTATATGACGGTGTGGTATATGTATGTATATGACGGTGTTGTATATGTATGTATATGACGGTGTGGTATATGAATGTATATGGCGTGTTGTATATGTATGTATATGACGGTGTGGTGTATGTATATGACGGTGCGGTATATGTATGCATATGACGGTGTGTTATATGTATGTATATGACGGTGTTGTATATGTATGTATATGAAGGTGTGGTGTATGTATATGACGGTGTGGTATATGTATGTATATGACGGTGTGGTATATGTATGTATATTACGGGGTGGTATATGTATGTATATGACGGTGTGGTATATGTATATATATGTCGGTGTGGTATATGTATGTATATGACGGTGTGGCATATGTATGTATATTACGGGGTGGTATATGTATGTATATGACGGTGTGGTATATGTATATATATGTCGGTGTGGTATATGTATGTATATGACGGTGTTGTATATGTATGTATATGACGGTATATGTATGTATATGACGGTGTTGTATATGTATGTATATGACGTGATGATCAGTGTGGTAATGTATGTATATGTCTGTGTGTACATGACGGTGTGGTATATGTATGTATATGACGTGTGATATATATATGCATATGACGGTGTGGTATATGTATGTATATGACGGTGTGATATATGTATGTATATGACGGTGTGGTTTATGTATGTATATGACGGTGTGGTATATGTATGTATATGACGGTGTTGTATATGTATGTATATGACGTATATGTATGTATATGACGGTGTTGTATATGTATGTATATGACGGTGTGGTATATGTATGTATATGTCGGTGTGGTACATGACGGTGTGGTATATGTATGTATATGACGGTGTGATATATATATGCATATGACGGTGTGGTATATGTATGTATATGACGGTGTGATATATGTATGTATATGACGGTGTGGTTTATGTATGTATATGACGGTGTGGTATATGTATGTATATGACGATGTGGTATATGTATATATATGACGGTGTGGTGTATGTATATGACGGTGTGGTATATGTATGTATATGACGGTGTGGTATATGTATGTATATGACGGTGTTGTATATGTATGTATATGACGGTGTGGTATATGAATGTATATGGCGGTGTTGCATATGTATGTATATGACGGTGTGGTGTATGTATATGACGGTGCGGTATATGTATGCATATGACG